>VWZP01007223.1:38314-123702 GCA_013396995.1 Dicaeum eximium
CTCTCCCTGAGCAGCAGAAGAAAACCTCGGGTGACAAAGTGACCAAACCCCCCTGCTCTGTCTCTCTGCACTGTCAGTGGGAAGGAGGGAGGGGCTGGAGGAAAAAAAGGTGTTTTTAAGGGCTTATTTATTTCTTATCATCCTCCTCTGATTTTGTTAGTAATAAACTCACTTTGTAACTCTAAGTTGAGCCTGTTTTGCCTTTGGAGTTTTTTCTCCTGGTCCTTAACTCATGAACCCTTCATTAAATTTTCCTCTCCTCTGCCCAGCTGTGGCAGTTTGGCCAGTGTCAAACCACAACACTACTTTACCCTGCTAAGTAACATTCTTTGCCATTTCTATTTCACTGGCAGTTTTTTTCTCATCAGTGCTCCTAAACCACCCATAAAGTTTGATAAAACTCTGTCCTAATACAGAAACTTTGTGGAATCCTTCTTCAGCCAGGTTGAAAACTGCTTATTCACTCTCTTGATTACTGCCTGTTACTTAGATGTTAGCATTTCATGTCTGACTGCACCATGACCCAGCCTCCCGAGGAGCCTCTGTGCCTCAGCCTTCCGAAACACCAATTCCTCTCATTCAGCCATGTGTTTGACACTCCGAATCAGAATCAGACATTGCGGAATCTCAAGAAAGAGGCTGAGATAAATTTGTTGATTTCTTCACAAGTACTTCAGGAGGTGGAGGATGAAAAGGAACTTCTGTGGAACAGAACAATTCTGCTCACAGCGCTCTCGGGTTGATTCTCAGGAGAGAGACAGTAATACATCAAAATGCTTCAAGAAATGAGTACAGCTAGCAGCAAAAACCTAGATGAGGACTCCTGGGATCCGAGGTCTATCCACACATGAGGCATTACAGTATCATTAAATAAAATGCTTAAATAGCTTTAAAGCCAGATAGGAGAATACAGGACTCTCACCACTTCCTTCACCCACAGCTCTTGGACAAACCAATCTGCATCTTTTATTCCTCATCAGAATAGTAGTCAGAATACAAGATTTCATTTATGTATTTAAGAACTGAAAAACACAAGTGCTTGTGAAACAGCAGGCACTTATTACAGGTGTAGTAAACCAGAAAGCTACACCTGGTAGTGTAAAGTGTGGGAAAATACAGGGCAGAGCATTTCAGCAGCTGAATGAGGTGAAAAGCTGTTTGTGCATGTAGTTTATGCCTGTAAGCTTCCTTGCATACCTGCTCAATGTTTGAAGTTGGGCTGGTGAAGCATCAGGGTGAAGGTACAGTTTTGAAGTCTCTACTCCCCTGAAAGCTCAGTTAGTGAGTCAGTAGTCATTGGCACAATCCAGATGTATGAGAATTACTAGTTTTTCTCAGTATACTATAAAAATATCTGCAAGACATCTTTGTCATTTTTGTTTTAAAAAATCAAATTTTAAAAATTAATAAACAGATTATTTGCCATTAAAATAAAGACTACTTGGTTTAAAATGCTTTTGAAATTACATATGGTGTATTTTCGAAACACTGCCATGCAACAAAATAAGGTGTACACTTTCTCTGCTCAGAATTTACCTATCAGCAATTTCCATTTTCTCAAGGTGGTAAGTTATTGGGTATTTGTCTATACTGTATGACTGATTCAATTGTGTCCTGAATAACTAATGAAACATTCTTAGTTTAAACCACAGATGGTTTAACCATCTATCAGACAGGCCCCACAATGTTCTGTTACTTTCCCTCATGAACACCAAATATTGTGCTGGTGCAAAGATTAGAAAAACAAACATATCTTCTGGGTCAAATATTCACATCACCTAAACATTTTCCGTCTGTTTTTAAATGCTGCTTTAGTAAAAATTTTTGCTGGTTAAAATTCTAGTCGGAGGGGATGACAACCTGCAATCACAGTAAACATGACTAATTTTTTGTCATAGTTTTAAGCAGTATCTCTTTATTAGAACCACACTCCATTATAGAATTGGGTAAGGTTTTTGAACAATTAATCGAACAACCGAAAACTGAAAACTTTCATACTACCTGAACCAATATGCACAATTGTTTTATCTAAGAATATTTATTGTGAACGTTTTGGGTTTTTCACAGGTTTAGAAGTGACAGCTTGACTTCAAAATTGGCTTGTATTTTATTAAAAGCAGGTTAAGAAGTCTTAAAAAAGAGAGAAACACAGCATTAAACCTTAGGTCAAGTAATACACTTCTGGTGAGCATTTTCCTTTATTCAGAAAAGGAATGAAAAGTCAACTGCTTGCACAATTCCAGCCCAGGTAAACTTCTTTGCCACCTGCCAACACCCACTGCTTACTTCAGAAATGACACACACCTTGATGTGGGTTGTGATTTTATTCCCTATAATCAACTTTTAAGAGGCATGTTCTAGTTACATTTATTGTATGTATTGCTGGTGGAATTTGCTTGTTTGTAGCAAATTCTTTTAACCCTTTTCACATAATTTTAGACCAAAACTGATCACCCATTCTGTGTAAACTTGAAAACTAACACCTTCATAATCAAGCATGCCATATATACCAGTTAGTGCAGTAGTACACACAGCTTAGCAAACTGCTGCTTGGCCACTGTGAGGAGCAGAGGATGTAACATTTGTAAGCACTCCTTATGAATACCCAATTATGTTTTTAAGGGGGTGGTCTCCACTTAATTTGATTTCATTTTCCCAAGAGGCACCAAAATGTGTTATGAACAAGCTATTGAACCTTATGAAATGTTTTTACAGTAGTAGTCAAATCTGACTACCTGGTGATTAGTCACATTATTAATCATAGTTAGCAGTAAGATGGAAATTGTGTTAGTAATCATTTATTTTTTGAAGTGGCAGCATTGAAGCAAGACAAGTAAATGAGTCTGAAGAGCCTTCAAAATGTGTATCTTAGTTACTAAGATGCTGCTTCTGCTAAATGAAGATGTGGCATGTTCCCAGTTCT
The DNA here is from genome assembly GCA_013396995.1 of Dicaeum eximium. Classification (NCBI taxonomy): domain Eukaryota; kingdom Metazoa; phylum Chordata; class Aves; order Passeriformes; family Dicaeidae; genus Dicaeum; species Dicaeum eximium. The sequence goes on from VWZP01007223.1 coordinate 41,238, forward strand.
AACAGTGTGAGCTGCAATTTAGGAGCATTATTAGAGTTTGGAATTGAATGAAAACTAAGGAAAAGTCAAGCACACTAAACAGTATTGATTATTAACTGCAAACCTGGTATCTGTGTTAATGTGATGTAAAGAAGTGATTTTATCATTGCTGAATCATCAGAGAAAAGATCATATCTGTTACAGTTTGGAGCTAGGAGCTGTGATTCTGCTTAGGACTTTGGCCTTCACTCCAGACACCCTGGGAGAACATGTCTGAACACCTGACTTTCCCTCCTGCAAATCCTCTAAGGCTTAGAATCATCGAATCATCGAATGGTTTGGGTTGGAAGGGACCTTAAAACCATGTAGTTCCAATCCCTCTGCCATGGGTTGACACCTTTCATTAGACCAGGGTGCTCAGAGTCCCATCTGAAATACTTTCAGTAATTTAGGGAAAGTACACTGGGAAAAGCTGTTGACTTATTTGTGTATGCGAAGATCCTGAGGAGAAAGTAGAAGACAGGAATGATCTGCATGGTGTGTTCTTCCCTGGAATTGTGGGACTTTCCATGATTCTCAGTGAAGGCACAGTGGGCAGAACACCCCTGCCAACCTGCCTGCTATGCCGAAGCAGTCGCTTCCCTGGCAAGGAGCAGCGCTCTCTGCAGCAGCCCTGCCCACGAGGGCTGTTGGGACAGACACCTCGCACTCCCTCTGCACTTCCTGGGACACAACCATGGCTGAGGTCTCAAGCACATAGCCTGTCCTGGCACTTGCTCAAAAATGATGCAAAATCCTCCATCACTTCACTGCAGGGAGGATGGGAGGCCGTGGCCTCACTGCTGGCAAGGCAAAGAGCACTGCGAGAACACAAGACCATGCCCACAGGTTATCTAACCTGAAAATATCCTTGAAAGTTATTCCAGTTGTATTTTTCTTGAGACAAACCCCTCAACTACTAAATAGAAATAAGTTATGGCTTGGATAAATTTAGTTTCTAAAGCTGAAAAAGATTTAACAGATTGCAAAGAGAGCACACAAGTTATTAACGCTTGAATTAGGCCAGGGACCTAAAAATGGTCAATACACCAAAGCTATCATTTTGAAGATGGAAGCAGCAGAATTAGTCCTCTCATTTAGCTCCTATCAGAAGCAGAAAGTTTGTCTTCACCTTAATGATTGCCTTCGCTGTAAAGTAAACTGATTGCATTTTTAAGTACTCAGTTGTGCCATCAGAAAAAAAATACCCCAATTTAAATTACTTTTGTCTTGAAAAATCAAAGCCTAGAAAACAAGAAAATCCAAGATCCTTCCTCACAAGAATTTCAGAAACTGTGTTTTACTGCTTTAGGTGTCAGGCTAATTGCTATATTTGGTTTCCGTTCTTTCCCTAGAGACCAAAGTTAAAACTTGTCACCATCAAAATTCAAAAAGGGCTATAGCTTGCTGCAGTCCTAATCCATACTCTTCCAGTGAAAATTTAATCCTATGTATAAAGGTTTAATATATAATGATAGTATGTAAGAGTTTTTCTGCAGCTTCAAGCTGAAATTTCTCCACTTCGAGTACTAGATTGTTGCTGGCTGCAGATGGGCACTTGTCTGGCATTGTGCTCACTGACAGTGCTTGTCATATAAACAGCTATGATAATGATGATTGTTTTCAATTATAGTCCAAGCCTCACACAAAAGTCTTCCAAGATCACAAGCTGAACACCTAGTAACAAATTTAACTTGCTCCCTATTGCATATGAAAATGAACGTATGCAGTTACACAGAGACATTACTCAGAAAGTCAATCACAACTTATTGTGCTGTTACTAGCTGAAAGTACGTCCATCGCTCTTGACAGGGTCTCTGCCCCATCAGGCATTAACACAAACCACAGTTAACTCTCCACCACATGCAGTAAGGGGGTGGAGCTGCCCTGAGAATGAAGCAGACAGGCAGGTCTGCCTCAGCCATCATGACAGATCTGACCTGTGAGATGCTGCACGGGGAGCTGGGTGGCTTGGCCACACAGCAGAGAGCAGCCTTTAGGCCAAGGCTGGACCACAGCAGGTAGGACCTGCCTCCCTCTGAAACTTCAGGGAGCGCCATTTAGCACTGCACAAGGGATTTTGCAGAACAGTGGAAGGGCAGTACTGCTTCCTGCCAGGATGTGCTTCTGTACAGCAGGCATCACGCAGGGTGGGGTCAAAGCTAGCAAAGGTGACCAGATCTGCACAGATTTTATACTAAGCTAAAAGCTTAGGGTGTCTTCAGATTAACTGTGCAACAAATCCAAATTCAGTCAAAAGCCATCAGGTTCTGGTAATTGTGGTTCACAACTGAATGGGTCCACCAGCACACTGAGTCTCCTCCTTTGCAAGTACCAAATCCAACCAGATGAAATGTAAACAGACATGTAACCATCTCTTAATTACGAGATCATGATGGCAGATGATTGAGGAAATGACATACACAACACACAAACAAATAGTAGCAATTCTTCCAGCAATCCTCTGTATGCCAAGGTAAAATGCAGAAAACAATGAGTTGAGTTCTCACACAACTTCTCCTGACAGATGCTGGCAGCAGGCGAAGTTTTGCATTCAGAACTGTAAGAGCCCCAACATTAGTGCCTAAGGAGGAAATATGAGCCTTCCTCTACAAACAGAGTGAAGGTTTCAAAAAAGATTACTGTCCAAAAGATAAGTAAAAAAGGCTCATATTTTTAAAAGCATCTGGTAATCTGGTAAGATTGTCAAAAGCTTGTAGGTGTCTTTAAACAGCTAATCCCCTTTGGAAAAAAAATCTGATTTAATAGCTGAATCATCCCTTGGAGTGAGGCAAAGTTAGTATCAACTTTGAAGGTGGAAGATCAGTACTTAAACAGAAAAATCTGAAAATGGAAATCACCATTTTCTTCCCACTTCCACCTGCAAGGTACAAAAGACAAAGGCACATAGAAAGGAGGAGCTTTACTCTGCAAGTAACTAATAAATAATTATAAGTAAGCCCCTTGTTTGTAAATAATTGTTTTAACTGTGACCATTTTGGCTTAAACATTTTAGCAACAATTCTGAAGTATCCCCCTGACAAGTCTTTGATGAAAAAACACAAAGAATTGAGATACTGTACATAGTAATTCTAAGTAGTCCAGATACAGCCATAAATTAATTACTCATCTACCTCCAGTGAGTTTCTCTGTTATGATAGCTACAAGTGAAATAGAAGGAACTCAAAAAATTAATTTTTTGGTAATAGTACTGTAAATTAATTTTTTGGTAATAGTTTTGGTAATAGAAGGAAACTTGGTGATCAAAATGAAAACTCACATCTTCAGATAGAAATATACACTGATGTTCTCTAACAATTCAAATACAATTTTAGTGTTACAATCAAAGCTGCTTTTTCTCTGAAACAATTCAAATGGGAATTATTTTTCTCTCATGAAGGAATATTCCTGTTCAAAGCCTTACAGCTTTCCTAAATCCTTCTGTTAGTAAGGTTGAACACACAGTCTATAAAAAGAGCAACAGAGCGGGAGAAAGTTACAGATCCACAGTATTAAAGGAAGCAGTTCCTGATACTGAATTATAGTGCTGAATTAACAGATCCTTCCCATTAAGACACATTAGTAAGTTCCTTCAGGCCTCTGACTTTATGAAAACATACCTTAAAATATACCTTTGTGAACCAAAAGCAAGGTTAAGGGCACCAAAAAATGCTACTATGTAGAGTTGCATATACCATGCTAGGAATCGTGGAAATGTTAGCTTAATAATAAAACCCTTAATTAACCTTTTAATATTTAAAAAACCCAAAAGAGCATAGTTTAGGAGCAACAGCAGAAACTTATTTTTATTATTTTGCCACAGGTTATTTTCACCTTTCAGTAGACTCGTCCATACAAGACAGAAGGCTAGAGTTCTTTCATATTTTTGAAATAAAAATTTGACATTAAAAAAAAAAAAATCTTTTCTCTGCTTATTTAGAAGCCTTGTAAAAATTCTTGTAGCTGGGCAACTATTTCCGTATCCACCGTTTCCATAAGGGCATGGAAACCTTGTTCTCCCAGTAATTCCTGCTGTGCCTTTAACTTCTCATAGATGAACTGCTGCAGTGACACAGTGTGTACTGGGTCCTTCAGTGCAAGCTGTGGAAAACACGTAAAATAAAAATATAACAATGCAATAAAAAATACTCTACGACTTAGGCATTTTGATTATAACCTCACCTCAAGAAAAATCTGCTTTTATTTTCTTTGTACTTACTTGAGAAACAAGAGGAAACTCGTGCAAAACAAAAATGAAATTAATTATTATCAAGGCAAATGTCAGTTTAAAACTATTTGAAACAGTGCCAAATAGTAAGTCTTACACTTTGCCCTAGGGTTTCATTCTTCTACAAGATAAAATAATTTCAAAGCTGCTTTATTAGCTACTGCTGAACAAGGTTCCTGTAACTCCTAAAAATCAGATCATATCTTACCAAGGACTTTATAGTGATGGCATGCACTGTGGTCAGTGTTTTTTTATTAGTAAGAAAACAAAACACCAAAAAAGTTGAACTTTAGACTATTTCAGAAACAAACCAAACTGTCCATATGTATGAAGAACAGACACACTTTGGTACTGATACTTATAAACCTCATAAATCCAGCTGGATTATACACTTTTCTTTTGAAGGACAGGATATTTGTCACTCTTTTCCCACATTAGCTGGCTTTTAATAAAAGCAAAAATAGGTAAAAGAAGAGGCTACATTGACAGAGGATGTATTGCTACTTTCAGTGTCAGCAGACACATGGGCAGGCTCAGGGCAGGGACAGTTATGCCACATTTGTCCCTCAGTCCACCAGGCTGGACAGGAGAGGATGGGAGATGGGGACACCTGGCGCTTGCTGCATCATAAAGAAGTAGGATGTCGAAATCAATAGCAATTAATGCAGACCTGTGATCTGTTAGTGTCAACCCCAAACAACACTACTGTTTATGCTGGAAGGTAAACTGTATAAACTGTTTTGCTGTTTCAAGGCAAGAGTTGATCATTTTGCTACCTATTATTACCATTACACTCTTTAGCAAGGGGAAGTCATTGCAGTAAGAGTTTGGTACTCTGTTGGACATTTTTTTCAGTAAATGTAATTTGAATCTCTAGAATATAATAGACTTTTTAAACAAAATTTCTAAATCACAACTACTCTAATCAATATTTGCTGAAGTTATTAGCATTCTTTTCCTGCCTTGCCAAGCAAAGAGTCTACCAGGTTCTGAATGATTTGCATTTGTTCACCTAAAACTAATTTGGGACATATAATGCATTTACAGTTAGTTTCTCTAAGTTCATAGCTCTGAATAGTTCAGTAAAAAATTACTCTAGGAAATTCTGCACAGAAAACCAGGTATTTAAATACAAGTGTTTGCATCCTTGTGACCCAGACCAAAGCCACTCAATCACACTCTCCACAACTGGGATAGGAGAGAAAATATAATGAAAGGCTTATGGGCTGAGGTAAGAACAGGGAGAAATCACTTACCAGTTTCTTACATAAGCAAAACAGATTTGACTCAAAGAAATTATTTCACCACCAACCAGATTAGGGTAGGGTAATGAGAAATGAAACAATCTCAAGACACCTTCCTCCCACCCCTTTCTTCTTCCTGGGCTCAAGTTTAACCCTAAATTCTCTACCTCTGGAGCAGCTTGAGGGACAGGGGAATAGGGATTGCAGTAAGTTTATCACATGTTGTCTGTGGTGTTCCTTCCTCCTCACACTCTTGCCCTGCTCCATCACAGGGCCCCACCCACAGGAGACTGCATCCCACATGACTCCATCCATGTGCTGCAGTCCTTCACTCTTCCAGTGCAGATCCCTTTTTTCCCCATACGGTTCAGTCCTTCAGGAATGGGCTGTCCCAGTGTGGGCTCCTCTCTTCATATGGCCACAGGTCCTGATAGGAGCCTACTCCAGTGTGAGCTTCCCATAGAGTCAGACTACTCCCTCCTCCGGGGGCTGCAGGTGGATCTCTGCTCCAGCACTGACCTCCATGGGCTGCAGAACCACAGCTGCCTCACCATGGCCTGCAGGGGAACCTCAGCTCTGGTGCCTGAAGCACCTTCTCCCCTTCCTTTCTCACTGACCTCAGTGTCTGCAGATTTCCTGCTCTCACATATCTCCCTGCTCTCTGGCTGCCCCACCCTTCAAAGCAGTAGCACTTGAAGCCAGTAGAGACTTCTGCAGTATGATTAATGCTTGCTGCTAGAAGCATCATCTACCATCTGTAAGTCAAATGTGACTTAAGAGTCTTCAGACTTAATTAAGGAGTTAATACACTAACTTGTTTTCATTCACGTAGTCACATGAAAAGTATTTCAAGTAAATGAAAGAGTTTCCTGCAACAACAAGAAGTTGATTTTCTTCTGCTCTACTTTTTTAGAACTTGTATTCAGAACTAAAAAAACAAATGAAATAGTTTGATATAATGAGTTTGTCAACAATATTCGACAGACAGCTGCAGTCCTCACTGACTGAGGAAACAAAATGGTAAGTTTGGAAGAACAGTAAGCACAGTTGGCAAAGGACTATATATAAGGACTATAAGAGTTCGTAGGTGTGTGGCCATAGCTGTTTTATTGAAATGTGCCTAATTCTGATAAGACAAAACAAATCTGTTTTCTAGTTTAAAAAAAAAGACTAGTAAATTCCAACAGCTTCTTAGTCAAAACAGCTACAGACAGGAAACAAAAACCTGGCAAGTAACTACATGTTATTGAAATGTGCTTTATGCTGCTCAGTGAAAACCTGAATTGGACTAGTTTTTCAATCTTGTTACTTTACTAATTGATCTTGAAACTGCATAAAGGTGCCCACCTTGGGGCTGGACTGAAGAAACTGATCTTCCCCCTCACTGGCTGTAAACACTGGCTTGAAGCAGACAAACAGTTCAGAGGTTTTGCTGATTCCCTTTAGGTTGTTCTTGATTTTCTTATCTCATTATATATTTATTCGCTTATTTACTTTACCAGTGGTATCAGCTACTATAGTTTTCTAAGTTTCATGTGAGTCTGTGGGCTGGTGCTCTTACAGAGAGGAAGAAATTTCCATCACACATAGGCAGGCCTGAGTAATGTTTTGTTTTTAATCCAGTTTCTAAAATCAAATGCTAGCTGTGCTTTTGAAGCCATGATTAACAATTCTGATCATTATCTGATACTTCTGCTACTAGTGACCTACCCAAAGGGCCTGTACAATTTTGAAGTAAATACCCAAGTGTCATGTCTCAATTTCTGCACCATCTGCAAGGCTATATATCAAGCTATTTCAGTTGGGATTCAGAATGAATTTATAGCAAACATTCATAACAACTACAGTTTGCTTGCTTTCACAGCTGCAAGAAATTACATTAAGAAGAGTAAGAATGCAGTGCATACTAAAGTTAGCTGAAAAAATATTACAGCCTAGAAGGCTTAAGTCAGAAATATATCAGGAAAAATTAACTAAATACAAGAATGAGAAGACTAAAATAGACAGCTATTCTTACAAAGAAAGCTTGAAAGGAGAAAAAGAAAGGATTTCCATAATGCTTAGGAATCTAGAAAACACAGCAACCATGGAAATAGTTAAATTTAGACTATGAGATTCAAGACGAAAATAAAGCTTTGACGTTCATGTATGATGATTTGTTCTCTGTAAACTTTGCAAGAAAACAAAGGCTGAAAACATCTTCAAACTTAACATGAAAGAGCAGACAAGGAACAAAGCTCAAGCAACTCCTTAGAGAAAAAAGGAAAGTGATATGCAAAGGAAGATACATGCAATGGAAGTAAACCAAGACCTTTGATGTGGAGCTATTAGTCTGCTGAAGCTCCTTGTTATCAAAACACATTTGTCTTTATTCAAATCACCATTGACACTGTATTGCATGTGACCCCAGAATAGTCCCCTCACTATAACTGTGCTCATCAGCAGCATATTGGTGTGTTGTATCATCTACTGATACAGGATAATTCAATGTGCCCTGCTTTTCATTTTGCCTGACATATCCACAGCAAAGGTAGTCCATCACAAATCTAACAAGTCTAAGTTCCTCAACATATATCTGAACTATTGAAGTTATCCTGCAACAGAAAAATTAACGTCTGACACAAAGCTATTAAAACTTTAGCCAGACAGCAATGTAGTCTGAGTATACTCAAAACTAAGAACATAAAAGCCCGGTGGATATAAATTTATTTTTGCGTTTTAATCAGATTAACAAACAAAACATGTCTCTCTCCCTGTTGATCTGTAGACATATTGATCCCTATTGATAATATATACATACATATTTATACTGAGTGATTATACAAAACCACTAAGAATAAATATCACTCTGGAACAAACAGCTAGAACTTAAGCCCACAAGCAAGAAAGAAATTTAACAGAGTCTAGAGATGCTTTTAAGAGTCACAATTATAGAACTGCTTTTAAGGACCACAGAATATTATATTTCTGCATTTTGTTTGAATCTGAAATTGCAAGACACTAGGAATTTCTCTTAAGGCATTTCTAATAGCAGAAGAATATGGAAAGGTTTGTATTTTTTTTAAATACATATATTGTATTGCTTTTATAAATATATTCCTATATATTTATTAGTATGTAAAAGAAAAGTTACACCAAGTACACACTGGCTTCTTTGTAAGCATTCTTCACACTACAAAAAAATTCTATGCAGGCAGATTAATTCTTTTAAATATGAGAAATTTGGCCTGCCATGACATTTTAATAAAGTTTAGGTCTCTGCTTTTTAAAGTAAAATCCTTCTATATCGTGTTAGTATTGTAATGCCCAGATTTTCTGAACAGATGATGTTTATTTTGATAACAGTTACCAAGATACAAAAGTCAAGCAGAAGCGTAAGTGTTGTGGTTGCAAGGCTTGGCATTAAATTTTCTTTTTATTATTCAAAACATGAATTTATCAAGAACAACAGATCAACCAAACCTAAAGAATTTAATGTGACAGAAGTGAAGCACAATCACATCTATGACTGAATAACAGATCTAAAACTTACCATTTTTTTCCTTTTGTCTTGTTCTGTGGGAGGTTCCTCATCTTCTGTAGCCTTGGGCTCTTCAAAATGAGACATTAACATGCAGCTAAAAATGGGAACAAGAACAGTTTTAACATACATTATCATTAAAAATTATTTTAAAGCACTTTTGAAAACACAGAACAGATATGGGAATTTATTGAAAGTCAGGCAATCTATCACAAGTCATTTTTTTCTGAGAACAGTGAATCTGATGAAGCCTGGATGCATGTTCTCTGTCACTTCTACCCATGTAACAATCTCAGTTACCCTTCATATTTTAGCTGAAATTGTGGGTTAAAATGCATTTGTGCACAAAGAAAATGGACTACATGGCTTTAAAAAAAATGTAGAAAAACTTCCTTAGAAAAATTTTCCACTCTTTTCAAGGAAGTGCTATACAAGCACTCTATATTAAGTCAAAGTGACACATATACAAAGATTGCAAAGATGTCTCATGACATTCATGTTTTTCTGTGAGATCTTTGACAAAAGGACCTGAAAACTAGTAAGGACAGTGCTATTAGTTCTACAATAAAATCTGCAAGACACAAGACACTGAACAAAGGTTTTAAACTCATTTTTTGCTTTGCTGAAATCCTCAACTGGCCGGTACCCATACATGAAAATAACAGCCATATTTTAACTTTTAATTTTGAAGTAAGTATAAAACTAGAAAATATAAAGAAAAAAAACCAGTTTAAAAGTCAGAGGTTTTCCAGTCTGCTGAAATGGTTTGAATGGACCTATAAAGACACTGATGAAAGCCATCCTATAGAAAATATGCCTTTCATTCACTTTACATGCTCTATGCTGAAACAACAGACAAATATTCCACCACTTTATCAAATATTTTCCTGGAATTTCTGCCTTAAAAACCAAAACTATTTATAAACCACTCAGGTGATGACAACTTGCCACCATGTATCAGATATGATTTAGACGTGAAGGACACAATTCACATATTACAAAGCATCAAGACAGATGCAGACTATTGTTCATTTTCAGTCCCGCGCTACTGTGCATTTTTAATTGCTGCATTCCCCTAGCATGTAAAATGCTCCATCAACAAAGATGAATAACCCATTTTAACTTTACTAAAATGAAAAAAGGTCGTGATTTTGTGTTTTTATATGATTTTATATGAAAACGTTTAGGCTTATTCTGTTTAAATATTTAGTTTTCTATTAACGTGTTTAGAGCTGTATGAAACACTTGTTAAACCGTGTGGCAAGCAGGGTCAAACACTAACACAGAAGCCATTTTTAATCAAGGGATTAGTTATTTCAAAATAGTGAAGCAAATTGCATATCTCCTCTGCTAACAAACGGCTGCTTGCATATCAGTTTATTAAAGGAAAAGGAGACAAAAATGTCAATGTCACCATACAAGACTGAATTAACTTTTTCAGACCTTCACAAATTTTAGGTACCACAAAATTCCAAACACAAGGAGAGGAAAGAATAAAAGAGGAGATGGTGACAGAATTGGGAAAAAATCTGAGTATTGGTGAATCAAGTCTAGAGCAACAGAATGCTCCCCTTTCCAGAAAATTTGAGATTTGTAAAGCTCTCTCATAATTATCACTACAATGTGAAATATGAACTCTAGGAAACCTGGCTGAGTGCAATCCCTTTGTATTCTAAGCGTATAAAAATTTTCATAACCTGGTTAAAATCCAATATAAATCTAAAAAATTATAAGGCTTTTACTGCTTCCAAAATCTCACTGTTCCAACTACAACAGTTTCTTTAAAATGCCAGTTTAAATGTATTCATTTAAAGTGGTTAAGACACTTAAGCCATTGCCATTGTTTAACCTTTACAATTTTCCCGTTACATGTTTAGCTTCTCCTCATTCTTCAGTGGCTGAAGTTCTATAGTGTTTCAGCTTTGAGCTTTCCGTGTTAAACATGCATATAATTTTATTTCCTGCACTACAATAATTAGCCAATATGATAATCAGTGGACAACACATTATTTTTTTTCTGAACCAGTTCAGGCTTAAGCCATTCTTCTTTAGTCTGGAAAGCCACAACAATACACATGATTTCAGATGACTGCTCTCACTTTACTTCCAAATGATGTCAAAATACATTGTGCAAAAGTCAAAATCTTTCAAACAGCTCTTTCAGAACCTGTCAGCATAAATATGTCCTTGGTTCAGTGTGACTATATTTTATGAAGTAAAAACAACGTCCAGAGTTTGGAAAAGTAGTGACAAGTTCTACAAGCCTTCAGGCTTAAAATATGAAACGAACTAGGATAAAGTTTACTTATTTCTAAGTGAGAACTATTTTCAGCAAGTGCTGGCAAAGCAACATGTTTAGAAACAGAAGAGCTCTGCGATGTTTTCTCCAACAGTAAACAAAACACAGCGCCAGACATTGTGCATATTCACAGACTTTGGACTTATATCTTCTTTACTAAGAGTTTGGTAGGAAGGACTTTGGCAGGCAATTCTTATGCATAGTTCAGGCTCAGTGTGAGTGTGGACTGTTCTCAACACACAGTTGTGTGCATACCACCCGTTCTAAGTGGAGAAGAGCTTAAAAGATTGCATTTTGGCTGTTCTGTGCCACCTAGTTTCAGTGGCGGCAAACATCCCCTTAAGCAGCAAGTTAATTAGCTCAGGTACAGTCTGTTCCATCACCATGTAATGATCTGAAAGAAAATGCTTGATTCTTAGCATGAGAACATCAGTAAATTCTGTTATTAGCATGGTAAGAATATCCTGCAGAATGGAGAATATACTCTCCATTCTAAAAGTAAGTAGGCATCACAGAGATAAAAATTACATTAAGATCTCTGTCCAAAAAAAGCCATCTTAATAATCATTAGGTTGTCTTTTTTTCCCCCCAGCATTGATGGACTACAACCAGTAACCAGGGAGCCAGCAGGAGATGAATGAGTGTGGTGCTGTGGGACAGCACAGTTTGGACACCTCCAACATCCACATTCCTGCCACAAGCAAGCTCTACCTCCTTGCTCTGGAAATGGTCTTTTGAGATATAGCCTGTAGCAGTATATGCACTACATGGAACAACTGGAGAACTGTCCTTGTGGGATACGCCTCAGGTTCTCCAGCTGTGGAATATTGTACACTAGGTCAACTCACATGAGGTTCACATCACACTCAAAGAAACTCTCAACTACCTCTGAGCAAGGGTGGTCCCTATCAATTCACAAGTGTGTTGTATTGAAATGTTAGATATAACAGTGAAGTAAGCAAGAAGCAAATCTAAGCATATGAATGTTTAAGACACAAATTAGTAGATAACTTAATGAACAATATAAAATTATACTGCCATTATATGCCCTCTTTCCCCATTGCAAATATTTTCTGTTAAGACCAAAACTTTCCTGTCTTCCTAAAACACTCACTCTTAAGAAAATAGAACTCTAACAACCATGTCTTAACTGCCTACAGATTTTTCAAATGAAAATACTTCATATAAAACGGTACTGCTACTGTTAAACCCAGTTTAAATTAATTTTCTGCTTACTCTTTGTATGTTCCTGTTTCAGAATCTTCAGTCATAACATCGTTCAGTCCTTCCACTGAAATGTTGATGATACCACAAAATTTATCTTGGATAACACTGTAAAAGAACAAAATTTATTTTGGATAACATTGGAAAAGAACAGGAAAGTGACTTAGCTAAAGGAACTGCACAGGAAATTTGCTCAATTGTAGAGTACATTTGCCGAGAGGTATTTCCCTTGCTTACTGCTTAGCTGAGCATGCTATCACACAACTAATTTGATATTTTTTTTAATTACCAAAAGGCTTCAAAATATACAAGAAACACTATTTTTAAGTATAGCAAAACTTAATGTGCCACTGAAAACCTAGAAGTAATTGCAAATGGAACAGAGGAAAATATACATTAGCACAGGAGTCAAGAACTGAGCGGGAAGGGCCTGCCAGCAGGGAAGAGAGTAGTGGCTTCTATTCCCAACACATTTACACCTTTTCTACCATCACTATTCAATGCATAAACCTACAAAACCCCTTGAGCAATGGCTGCTTGTAAAGAAGGTACACTCTCCCACTTACCTGTATTTCTTCACCCTTCTAGGTAGCCAACTCCCCAGAGTGGGTGGAAGAACCTTGCAACCAGTTCTGGAAGAATGAGACTCTCGACTGTACAGAAGAAGTGCAACAGGATTTATCTGTTTAAACACAGGCACCTTCTGCCATCTGACACATAAGGGTATTTAAGATTAATGCAAAGGGCTAATAGATATCACTTGGGAGTTAAAAGGCATGAGTACCTTTACTCAGCATGACCTGAAGGCTTGACTAGATAGGCCCACAATGCCCAAAATTACACTGAATATTTGCTCCCCTTGAGAAAGGATGTGCCTGTAGGGTACGGGCATAGGAACACCATCTGCCTGTGATGGATGAAGTAGGGGACACCAGCTCCTAGTTAATCGAGAGCAGCCAACTGCTGCTTCTGCTCCATTTCCTGCTACTGTGGATCTAATGCCAGAGACGTGCTATTGTAGAACCTGGGTTCTCAGACTCCCACTCTATGGACTGCGAAAGCGTGAAGACAGCATGAAAGGATGCTCATCTCAGGAATACCTCTAGCTACATGCAGCAAAGAAAGAGAAAGGACCTAATTGGTGATGGTAAACTACAACCCTTTTCCTGGGACTGCCACTTACTAAAGCACTTCATTGCTCCCTGTTCGGAATTTCAGGCTTAATTCTCCCAAAAAGATGCTGCTGGCACTGCTCCTGAAGAGGCAGAGGCAGAAACACACACACTCCATTTATTTACAGGTACTGAACATGAAGTTCATATATTGTACTTCAATGGTAGTTGATCATTGCTTTGACACAGACAAATGCATTTCCTAATATCCTTTCATCTCCTTTTCTTATTTGGGATGGAAACTGAAGACATGGATGAACTGTAGCTCCTTATACAATAGCAACTGCATTTGAAAAACTTCTTGTCAGACATACAACCAAATTTTACACATATGACAAATAGTTAAATAGCAATCGATGCCTTGGAAAAAATGCTCATCAAGTTAGAATACTAAGCATATAAAATATTTCTTTTATATTTGTTTTGATAAAATTGCAATTTCATTCACAATCCTTTCTTTCAAAGAGAATAGGTTTTGTTCCCTTTTTAAAATTCAGCTACTGTTGTGTGCCAAAATCTGAAGTGTATTTTGTATCATCAGACTTGAAACTCCTGAATTCCACAAAATGAAAACTGACAGAAGTTTTACCGCCTGATTGCCAGTTATGCATTTTAAAAGACACTTATTCCTTAGCCAAAAGGTTTCCCCATCACATTCAGAATAGCAAAACATTACATGTTGTAAGACTGAATCTCTGTGAGGTTCTGCAGACAGCAAGCAACAACCTACTGACCTCACAGCACAAGCTGAAAAAGCCAACAGTGCCTCAGTCACCTGCACAATGAGCCCTCTGAGACACAGCAGGTTTCTTCAAGTCAGAGGTCCTACCTAGTACACTTCCATTAAGACTCTCTTGCCTCATCCTTGTTTTTGAAACACAACTCTAGGAAAATGCCATTAATACAGTTAAGATTTTCCAACATGAGTAAGGTTAGTATTTTCCAACAAGCTGCCCCCAGATTCATGTCAATAATAGACAAGGGGCATTCAATGGAGAACAAATGTGAACACTTTGAGCCCCAGAGAAGTAAACGATGCCCTGTTCATACACAGTATTTAACTAATAATACAGGATGCTGTCCAATACCTGTATTATTCCTTCTTTCCAGGTTGCATGAATCCCAGAATGGCTTGAGTTGAAAGGGACCTCAAAGGTCACCTAGTTCTGACCCTCCTGCCATAGGCAGGTCACCTTCCAATGGACCAGGCTACTCAAAGCCCCATCCAACCTGGTCTTAAAGACTTCCAGGGATGGAGCATCCATGGCTTCTCTGGGCAACCCAGTGCCTCAATGAACACCAAGAAAAGTCTGATTTCATATCTTTACTGGTTTACATATTGAAAAAGCTCAATTAAGTCTTTATTCTTATCTCATTAGCCAAGGAAAGAGGTAGAGTAGGACAAACAGATTACTCTGCACATAGTGTAAGTGATGTAAATGGTTATTACACACACACACACCCCGTAGGAGCTGCACAGTTCTAGGGAGCTCCTAAAGCAGTGAAGTAGCAGCTAAGACAATCTTTCCAGGGGAGTCCAATGACTGACCATAAACCTGATCTTCATGAAGCACCACTTCGCTTCATGAGGGCAGACTCAACTAAGGCTTCTAATTATTCCCTAACGATTTTAACTGACATATGAACCACAGGTGTACACAGAAGGGTTGGTTTCCTTGTGTGAACATTTAAATACAAAAGATACTGACTGCTAAAGAAAGGCATTTCCCTCACAACTGCATAATAAATCTCTCAGCGCCTTGTAAATCTAATCCTGGTGTTGGCAAGCTGGATATTAGAGGATGTCTCCACTCCAAAGGATGGCTTTCCATGGCTCTCACTCTCTGCTGCACAAACAGCTGCGACACCAGTTTCCTTTCATGTTCCACCACTACAGATGGTGAGACACATACCTGGCAAACAACTCCCACAGCAGCTTGTCAGCGAAAAAGAGGCACCTACAGAGAGAACCTCTCATGCCTTTCTGTAAAGAGCAGCTGTGGAAACCAGAGCCTAAAATAACAGAGCTGCACCCTGCCAGATTTCTTTGAGAATTGAGAATCAGGCTTATTCAGTTTTTAACCCTTATGCACTACCAAAACTCCTCTGTAAAAAAGGCATAGCAGCATTTCTAGCAAGAAAAGCTTAACTAGTTTCTACTGCATTTGAAGTCCATTAATTCTGAAGGTGTCCAAGTAAAATCAAAAATATAGCACATAAAATTGCAGAACCTACTACTGTGCAATCATTGATTGTGCAGTTGTTACTAAGTGAAAACAAAATTAATATTTATCACAAGAAATTACGTGGGAGAGTAACAAACACTAACAAAAATGGGTTAAAGAGGGAGAGACTACAGTGGATTAACCTCTCAAAAAAAGTGCATAAATTATAGCCAGGGTAAACGCTTCTTAAAAGCATTTGCTCATTATATTTAACATCTGATCTTAAGTCAGAAAATTATTTTTAAAAATTGTTTCTACTCAAGCAATACTAAACAGTTTCAGCTTTTGTCCAATAAACTGAATCGTGTGTTCCCTAGAAGTATTTGATCTATGATACAATAAATTACAGTCAAATACAGTATTATTTCATTACACTAATAACAAACAACAATGAAGTCACACTTGCACATTCACACCCACTCAGTGCAGTCAAGATTTATACGTGTCCTGGTAGCAGATAATAGATTTTTCCCTCTGGGAAAATAACTGCAGATGGACAAACAGGATGACCGGGACCTGCACAGCCCGGATACGCACAGGAGTTACACCAGCAGGAAAGAGAGGAGATAGAACAAGAATGCTGAGGGCAGCCCTGGCTCAGCTGGAAAATGCCATAGGATCCAGGCTGGAGCCTGGAACAGCAACATACTTCTACACAATCTAAATCAACACCATGCAGGAAAGTCTATCAAAGCATTGTTCCCCACTTTTCCTTGAGGAAAATGGTCTAACTGTAAACTGTGTAATTTATAAACAACACAGCTGAAATCTCTAGGGCACAGGCCTGTAGAATAGTATCTAAAAAACTAAGTTCCATTGGTTGAAAATTTTACAATATCGGACTATTTGGAACATAGTTTTACGACTTTTAATTCCTGAATAAAGTTTGAATTATTGAAGTAACAGAAAAATAAAAATCGCAGAAATTCAGGTTGAAAATAAAGCTACAGCATACTAGACATAACCTGACAAAAGCAGAACACCAACATTTGAAATAGAAATAAAAAGCTAAATGCAAACTAGATAAGAAAATATCCCTATTTTGAAGATGAAGCTTTCACTAAGAATACATACCTTGAACTGACACCTGCAAATATAAACAAAATATGTCAATGTTTTCAGCCATTAATGTATTTACAGTGTAGTGTATTTCTTCAATTTGTACCTCTTATCTAGCTAAAAAGTCCTGCAAAATATTACTACATAGATGACAGATTATGATCTTTTATTGACAATAACAAACCAGCTCTATTACCTTAGACATAATAAATTTGGTCATTAAACGTCAGTAAATTTCAACAGAAATATTGTTTTTCTTAATTCCAATTCAGGATATTTCATAAAATGATACAGATACACACTAATAAAAAAGTCACTTTAATATATTCATTATACAGACTGAACACACAACCTTGTATATTACAATATGCTATAGGTATGCACAGAATTTGTATAGTTTGAAATTTTTCTCTTACTCAAGAGTTTGAACATGCTAACTGTAAATGTGCTCTTTTCTACTCTGCTCTATTTAATAGAGCAAGAGTAGAAACTCTGTTACAATAAACACATGAAACAGTTTTCTGATTCCCCAAGATTTTTTGGCTTCGTGATCCTACTAAGAACTGATGTTTCGCTTGCTTCACAATAGCTATGGAACTTCTTTAGGAACTCACATCATTAAGTACTGCAAAATAAATTAAAGTGTACTTTATACTGCATGTATACTTGAGCATAGGTGAATGATCACTACAAATAGAGACTGAGGTTAATAAACCTATCCATGTTAGATTGAAATGACATATAATGAAATAATCAATGGCTTTCAAAACATTCATTAAGGAAATGTTGATGCAGAGCCCAAATTGTGCCATTTTCCACAGTTCTGTTAAGCAGCTGATTTTAATCAGGGGAGGTATTTTTACAGAATTGAGTTCTTGATTTCTTGACCTTTCATATCACAGATAACACCAAATCAAATGAGATAAATTACAGTGATGAATGTTCGAACAAGATGACCTGTGCCTGACTTTCTGATGCTGTTCGCTTGAGCAGCCTTATTTGGTCCAGTTCTGAATGTTCCAGTGATTTCTGAGTTAGAGACTGCACTGAGTCAGTTATGTTGTATCGACCAGGCTGATAAAAGCCATAATATTCTATACTCTTTTCCCCTGAGTTTTCCAGCACCTTTAGTTTCTGCCTAAACTGAATAATTTTACAGGTTAAGAACAGGATAACAGCACAAGCCAGAATGAAAAAGGCTAGTAAAATGTCAAAAGCTTGATTCAGTTTTTCAACCTGTTGTGTACAAATCAGGGTTGTTTTTAATGATACAGGAGCAGGATCTGTTGTAAACAACCATTCTTCTTCTACATTTCTATTAGTAGGTATAATTTCTGCTGGTATTTGCACTGGTAATGTTGATAACACTGTAGCTGCCTGTGATGGCATTTCAACAGCATACTCCTGATAAGGCAATGGGGTAGATGATGTAGCTGTAGCTCCTTCCCAGAAAGCAAGGTACTTAGTTTCTGCAGTGACAAACTGTTCCAAGGTGTTGTGCCTGTTCCCTTTATGCCAGGCCATCAGCAGAGTGGTAGTGCTGCGATGCACCCCGACAGATTCCAGACTTGGGGCAGAGCCCGGGCCAGCAGTGGGGCCAATACAGTTTGAAAACCAAGCCCATTTCATATAACTGAAAGGTCTACCACGCATACCCTGAGGATTCTGACAGTGGATTTTTGCAGAAATAGAAGATGATGCTAGCCAATTAAGTAATGCAAGCGTTTTGCAGCTGCAGTTCCAAGGATTAGAATGCACCTGCAGATGAGTTAAAGATACTAAGGGCTTGAGCACTTCAGGTTGTAACTCTGTGATATTATTAAATGCTAAACTGAGTACTTTAAGTGACTGCCCCATTTTTTCAAAGGTACCATCGCCAATACTGGCTATTTTATTTCTGTCTAGCTGTAGATACATTAAATTGTTCAATAAGGTAAAAGTGCTGGAATTTATATTTTCTAAATCGTTATAACTTAAGATTAGCTGGCTAAGGTTGTTTAAGCCAAAAAATCCATTTACAGCAACACATTTTAGCTTGACATTTTTCAAAGAGAGATATCTAAGCTTATTAAGTCCCTTAAATGCAAAAGACTGAATTGATCCAATGGGATTGTGAGACAAAGAAAGTCTTTCAAGATTTTTGAGCCTTCCAATAGCATTTGATGGCACAAATGTTAAGTTGTTACCTTCGAGAAACAAATATGCAAGATTTTCAAGATGATGAAATGCTGAATCTGATATCCGTGAAATCTTATTATTCGATAGGTTTAGTGTTTGGAGACTTATCATTCCCCAGAAAGTCCCACTTCCAAGGACACTGAGACGATTTCTTTGAAGTGTTAAATATCTAACAGAAAGAAGATCGCTAAATAATCCTCTTGGAAGAAAAGCTATTTGATTATTCTGAAGGTATAAACAATGAAGATTGGAAAGGCCTTCAAAGATTCCTGGATCCAGGCGTTTAATATTATTGCTATTTAGATGCAAGTAGCACAGTTTGGGAAGTTCCACAAAAGCTTTTGGGTGTACATACAAAATACTGGAGTTATCCATGTAGAGTGCAGCAAGCTTCAGAAGGCCTCTGAGATCACCTGGAGTGACATGTGATATATTATTTCCACTGAGGTAAATAAGAATAGTTGTTTTTGGAAGGTTCCAAGGGATGCTTGAAAGCCCTGCATTACGACAGCTAACTTGTCTCCCTGTGCAGAGCTGACAAGCAGATGGACAGCCAAAAGCCTCCTTCTGGAGCAGCAACAAAAGAAAACAATTAAATATATACAGGAATGCTCCTGGGCAGGGTGAAGAAGTTTGCAGAACACACATATCCCTGTCTTTGGCCTTCTTACTCATCTCTGACTTTGCTAGTAGAGATAAAAAGAAGTATATAAGTATTATTAATTCAAATATATTTATTACATATATTAATTATTAATAATTATTTGAATCTATGTGTACCGTCTTAAAAATATTAGTATTGCTCTCAAGATTGGTATTTTACATATTTTTTCATGCCAAACAAGCACTTAAGAACTCCAACTTACTAACTGGACTTCACTGCAAAACATTTTTCAAAGTAAATGGACAATTACATAAGTACACTGCCAACATAGCCAGAAAAGATTTAGTTGGCTGTAGACTAAAAGCATCTAAGCTGCCAAAATAACAGCTTCTATTAATTTAAAAATACTACATATTATCTACTTCTTATAGTTAACCATCACGAAGAGATGTTTCAGAAGCATTCAAGTAGAAATGCCAACTGTAAACAAGTTAACTTTTACTGGCAGATCACTTACAATTTGAATTTTACTTTTATAAAGCTGAGATACATTTAAAATAAATATAAACATTTCCTTACCCCAAATCTGAAGTTCATTATTTCCGTTATTTCACTGTTTGCAGTCCACAGGACTATGTTATAAAATGACCAACTACACTCATCTGTGAGACCTCTGTAAAAGCAGTATTGCTGTGTACTACAGCACTCACATTTTGCCCCAGCGTTTGCAACAGTTTGCTCAGGAAACTAAGAAAGAAGTGCCTAAAATCAGGTTGCCATGGATACAGGAAACCCTGGGACAGGAAGCCATTTTATCTGTGCTTCAGAAGTATTGTTGGAAAGGAAATCTCTGTGATTTGTTTCTAGAAAACCAAGAACTATCTTAGTCTGTAGCTGCTGGATTTTGTTGTTTGGAGTTTTTTTTGGGGGTTTTTTTTTGGTTTGTTTGTTTGTTTGATTTTACTTAGGGTTTTTTTGTTTGTTTGTTTTTAAATCTACTGATTTAACTAGGAGAGTTTACAAGTGTTTCATCTTAGTTAGGTCTAACTTTCAGAATAAAGTTCAACTACTTGTAACAGCACTATTGCATTACCTGTAACTCCCTTAACTTTCAGCCAGACCCTGAAATGCTTCATTAAATTGGTAGCAACACTTCGACTGTTCTCTGTCTACAGAGCCAAACTGCTGCCACATGCACACACATTCCAGTGGTCTGGCCAAGAGGGAAAAGACACACACTCTGGAGGGAAGAGCCCAGTGTCTCCTGCCCTCTGACAAGGCACAACCTGCCAGCAATCCCAGAGAAATCTACAAAATCTTAGGACATGAGACCCACATGATGTGCCACTAAGCTGCTATGTAACTTGTATTTCTGACCTGACCCAAGCACTTTGTTAAGTCTCACTTTAGGCTACCCTTTTTAAACCAGATTTATCCACAGAGGACTAAGAGATGGTTTCTGCTGCTGAGAGCCACACCTTTCATGCACAGCTTTCATTTCCTGCAGTGTCTCCTGTGCAGAAAAAGCTACACAGAAAAAGACTACATGGGCTATAAATATCCCTCTTGCTTAAGGACTGGAGGTTACACCCTCAGTTTATCCATCACAGGGAAGAAATACTTGGAAAGCTCAGTCACATCATCTAAGGGGGAAAGGGGAGACTAAGCCTACAAATACCAATGTAACTAAAACTCCGTAATTTTACTGCAACGAGACCTTCTGCTCAGCAAAAGAAAGATGACAATTTTTAGCCATAGCCAAAAAAGAGGCACAACAGCAGGAAAATCAAGTCCCTTCAGCAACAGTGATCATCGATCACACACAGGAAGCATGAGTTCATGTAAGGGGTGAAATGTAACCCCAATGTCTTTGTCTATATAATCCAATCTGAAATGCAGGACATGCATGAGAAGGGGAAGCAGAATAGACAAGGACATGCTTTTGAAGAAGCTTTCTTCCAAATATCTAAGCTAATTCTTCAGATTTGAATATTTATTTTCATGCTTTTATTTTTTCACAGTATTTAACATAATTGTTGACATAGAGAAAAGTAAAATAAAATGCCATGTCATTTACTTGAAGGGAAACACTGTGTAGTCCACATGAAGACTGGTGAAGTATCCTGGATGCGGGGGACAGAACAGTAAGAGTAACAGAAAAATATTATCAATAGAGTCAGATGAGGAGAAAATCAGACCAGCCAAAAATGGAAAGTGACTTCAAACAGGAAATTATCTTCTATCTAAACCTCACTGCCTATAGTCTCTTTATATTGAAACCTGTATGCGTAAAAAAACCTCAAAACAACAACAAAAAGTGTTCCAAGGTGTGCTGTATGAAACAACTCTTTATAACTACAAGAAGTCAAATTTTTAAAAAAAGTTTTAGAAGGCAAATGTTCATAGAGCTCTTTTTCTGCAAAATGCCAGAAGCAACACATTTTGAAAAACTAAAGGAATTAATGAAGCTCTGTGGTATATCAGAGAGCACGAAAATTTAGAGGAACCAGTAGAGTAGTGCCCAGACAAAAGAACGCTGATGACCAGTAAGTGGCTGAATGTCTCTGTGGTCTTGCACTGAAAGTACCTTATGAATATTTACAAAATTTTCACTTGAACCCTAGCTCCACTGTGGTTCTGAGGACAGTGAGGACTCTTCTGATAGTTGAATCCCATGTCCAAATTGGGGAAAAAAACCATCTTAATCCAGATCATGGCTAGCCTGCTCTACACTTTGCCAATACTAGACCTGAAGGCCTGCAGATCTACAGTTTGCAATGTAATTTAGAGCTATTATTTAATTAATACTACATATTGTTGAAGTATCTGAAAGCAGTTATCTGTCAAGAACAAGATGCAAAATTATGTGCCGCATAACTGATACCATTTTGGGGAAAACCATAAAAAAGGCGGGTGGGATACATGCGTAACTTGGATCAGCATTTCTCAAACTGGCTTGTATTTACCAAAATCCAT
This sequence comes from Dicaeum eximium, assembly GCA_013396995.1. Lineage (NCBI taxonomy): Eukaryota > Metazoa > Chordata > Aves > Passeriformes > Dicaeidae > Dicaeum > Dicaeum eximium. The sequence goes on from VWZP01007223.1 coordinate 63,985, forward strand.
TACTTTTTGAAAACCGTATGAAAAAACGCAGGAAACACTAACAAGCTTAGGCTGATCTCATATTTTATTCACCGCAAATTTTCTTGTGCAGTGAGAGAACTACTAGGTTTGTACCCGAATACAGCTTCACATGGTAACAGAGAAAATTATTTTTGAACCAACAAGTGAATTTTATCTTAATATACTAATATTGATGAAATTACTAATGCTATTGGTTTTTTGACATTAAAATCTAGCTCAGCTATGACTCCTTGTAAATACAAGCATGAAGCCTGAGTAACAGCAATTTGTGAATTTGTGCATAAAATGACAGGTCAAAGTAATTGAAAGAACATACAAGCACTTCACCCATGTTATATTAAAGCAAATATAATGAATATTAGGTGGCACAAACTAGTCATCCAAATCCCACTTATGTACAGCAGAAAACATGCAACAAATTTAAAAACAGGGTTCAAGAGAAGGGATTTCATTCTGATAATCACTACAAAATTACGTTAAAACCAACAACCAATTTTTAGCACTGTATTTTTTCTTTAACGCTTATAACTATTACCTCTATTACCCTCCCATTGTGTATTTAGCAACCATCTGCTCTTGCAGGGTTTCCTTACTTCTACTTTTATTCTCCACAAGTATGCTATTGTATGACTATTTTGTCACATACCTACTTCCTTCTGCCCACATCTTCTCTAGATATGACCACAAATCAAAGCAATTCAGGAACTAAACTACTGCTTAGGTAGCACAGACATCAACATTTAATTAACATCCAGTATGCAGGTGAACTGTTGACACCTTATTACCTAATCAGATCCCGAAACACCTTTCTGTTTTTCTCATTATCTAGTTCACCTAAACATTTCTGATTGTCTCAAATATTGCAGATTCCTTCTAGTATTTACTATATCTGTTTCAGTAAGTATCCTGACTTGCTGCTCCATTTATCGAAAATTTCTCTCTTCCACAGTGTGAAAACTACAAAATTATTTTTCCCATTGAGGCTATGAAAATAAGTTTCCATTCTACAAACCTAATTTGACCTTAGACTCCAGTAAAATGACAGAAAGCTCTCGTGAAACTAAAAGCTTACTTTGAGAAACCATTGGACTTAACTTTCTTCTCTTTATTCAGAAATCTAAGTCTTCTATGGAGCAACCATTAGGTTTGTGAATAAAACAGTAATATAAGAAAGGTTGGCCATGAATGTAACATACAGATGTGATATACTGACAATAACACTATAGCTTTAGCCTTTACTTTTCACTGCAATATTTAGCAATTCTGTTCAAACGATAAAAGTATTAATGTACTTGATATGAATGCAATTCAAACCAAAAGGTCCAAAGAATTCAAATTAACTTTGCAAATTTCAACTTCTAGAAATCTAATCAAAACTAAACTCAGTTCCAAAACCATACTCTGCCTGCTGGTTTAGGAGACACGACAGGGATACACTTAGCATTAACAACTTATAGCTCCAAATATTTAATGGAAAGAGAAAACTTCAACAGTTCCTAACAACTACTACAGAGAATACCCATACACAAAATAAAAAAGCTATTTCTTAAAAATACAAGCTTTCTTTATACTTATGCATTTTTTTAAATATCAAAACCTGATGTTTTGCTTTAAACACTCATTAAATTGTTTGATTATGAAACATTATTTTTCAAGACAGTACTTATTTGTAGAGGTCTTGTAGTGACATGGGTTGTGGTGTTTATGACTTCTGGTATCTTCTGGTATCTATTCTGGCACTGTTAAAGAAAGTCACTGAAATACCTCAGCTACTCTCTGGCAGTCTCAAATTTCACAGAGTATAGCACAGAGATAAGCAGATGTAGCAAAACAGTTCAAACAAATGCAGGTGCAAAACCAGCTGTAAACCTATGTTTTGGGTTTGAGTTTTTTGTTACAATCTTGTGGTATTTCCACATTTTTAGTAATATGCTATACTTCAGTCACTACTTATTCAGTATCTAATTTGCAAATACATAAACCATACATTGCAAAGAATTTGAAGGAAGCTACTTAGTCTGTTATCTTTTGCTGTCTTATATAATTAAAATCTTAAATTTTAGGGTAAATCGTAATTAGAATAGCTTTAGGAAAGACTTCTGAAATACTTTATATCAGGCCATAAACAAAAACAAGATATCAGCAGTAACCAAACCCTTATGACTGCAGTTTATTTTTTTGCAGCAGTTTAGCTGCAATTAATGACATCATTCCTTGCTATCACATGGTACATTTTTCCTTGAAATCAAGGCTTAAGGGTCTTAGGGGAAAAGATAATATGCTCCTGACCAGTCCACACTAGCAATCAAGTGTAAAAGAAAAATTGATGGAGACTGTGAACAAGGAAAGTTTAATGAGTGCATCCTTTTGCCAATGCCATAATGTGACATGCAATTAAAGAAGTTGGCAGTGCTCTGTGTAACCTTCTGAATTATGCAGACTCTGATAGTCAGACTAAGACTAAAGCCACATTTTTCACTCTTATCATTAAAACTGCACCGTTACCTGTCAGGCAAGCTAAATAAATCCAAGGCCAAACACTGATGACAACTGCAAAATCATAATTTAAAGAGCTCCTTTAAATGCTAATAGTCTATTAGAGGTGTGAGTGAGCATTCCTTTAAGTGGAGGGATTAAAAAAATGGAGGAGAAGATAAAATAGCCTCAGAGTATCATCCTTATAAAGAAAGGAAGATGTACAAGTAATTATGTAAGAAATTCTGACTTTATAAATGAGGACATAACTATCCTGAGGAGAACATGACATTTTATTAGGCACTTTCTTGCCATTTAACTAACATTATATATAGACAACTTTTTGAGAGGAAAATTAAAATTTCTAACTAAGTAATTTTAACAAATGACAGAGGCAAAACTGTATAATAACCTAATGAAGATTATAATTGCATACTGTAAGCACTTAGACTCACAAAATGCCAATTATTTAACTGGCAAAACTCATACTGGCTGACATATCAGACTTGATAGACAATGAGAAAAAGCAGACATTCATTTACATAATGATAAGAAACTTGGGGAACCTCTTAACCCCTTCCTCACAATACGTAAACATATTTGACTCAAAGGGGTAAAAAGAAAACTACTCATGTACCAGAAACCAAAATGAAGACAGATAAATTAAAATACTTCATATTTTAAGGTCAGTAGAGTCTCCTCTCCTTTAGAGTCTCCTTTAGAATACCACTCTACACAGGTAGGTCCACCAAAAATGAACCTATCCTCAAGGACCACAATTTGTGGCCTGTTATGCAAAGCATTGACTTTGAGTAAAAGTAAATACGGCAATCTCCCACTCAAGAGTCATAGACAGAGTGGAAATAACACTCACCTGCAGAAGGGGAGCGCTCTAGCTTTCAACATGGCATCAAATGCTACCTGTGGGTACAGTTAGGTATGACCCCAAACCAGGCTGATCATTGACACTATAATCTCTCCAAAATCTACTTCTGTTTCCTTATTAGAGAATAAATGCTCCTATCATTCTTTAGCATCCTTCAGTGTTGTTTGCATTCTACTAAAATACACACAACTGTACAAATAAAAAAAGATACCTACTTTGCTAAATAAATCATTAAAAGGTTTCAGTATCACTAAAGAAAAGACATTTCAAAACACTGTAATACTGACATTACACTGCAGTAAGCAAGCTAATTATTTCGACATAGATAGAGATGGGTAGGAGAAGGAGACATAGTACTATTTTAGCCACTTTGGCATCAGGAATTACAAAGGATGCTGAAGAGCTCAAAATGCAGAACCCTAGATAGTGATGGAGGCCCACACATTTTCCACAAGTAAAAGGCAGAATACTGCTACTGACCATATTCACTAGGCACTGTTTTAGGGACCTAGGGCACAGCTAATAAAACTCAACTCAGTCTTGAAGAGTACTCTGGCAGCTGCATGTTCACAAACAAGCCACTAAGGTTGTAGACAAGTACAAACATGACTGAACTACGACAGTAGCAAATTCACAACATTTGTGAATTTACTCATCCAGGCTGCTGCCACATTTCATGTCTAACACTCTAGCTCAAATACAGTCTTCCTCTGAAAAACGTTAAGTTTGTCAAAAAGCCATTTCCTGTTGGAGCTACTGCATATCTCTCCACATTTTCCTCATGTACTGAACATGGAGACTAACTCCACAAGTGCATACTTAATGTTTGAATATTACAGGCCCTCACTGTTATATATAACAGTTTAAAGACAGAAGTCTTTAATCTATTATATGAAATAGTAGGATTTTTTAATAAATGAATGAAAATTCATGTGGATAGATGAGTGATAAGCAAGCAGTAAGAATACAAAATATGGAAAATACTGCCAATGCATATATCTATCAAACACAAAAGCTAACATTAACCAACTTCACTTGGATAGCAAAAGCAGACAATTACATAGCATTTAATTTGGGCAAACCCCTAAGTAATATCAGGAAATTACTGTTCCATGAAAAGGTGCTGCAACACACTGATCAGGAAAGCAGCAGTTATTGTTCTTTTTTTAATATGAATTTCTAACCACTAACACGATGTGCAGCTGTGGGAAGATAAACAGGATGCTAGATCGAAGGACATGCATACATGATTAAAATGCAGCACTACTGCTGATACCAAAAGCTTGCCATTACATCTATCTCTGGATGGTACTGCCTAGATGAGAAAGTTAGTGTGATTAAGAATTTGTCACTTCATAAACTGCTTAGTCAAACTAGTCAGCCCAAGAGCCACAGAGCCACTGCTCTGCCATGAATCCTGTCTTATCTGCTCTAAAATCCTTCACTCCTGACGCTGTCAAAGGTGCTGTACTTGAAACAGAAAATTGTGTCAAACTGGTTTTATATTAATAATGATAGAAGTTTTACCTTCCCCTAAAATGCAAAAAGTCCAGAGTCCACATATTTGTCATTATAGACCTGATCACTAACTAGAGAAACAATTAGAATCTACGAAGTAATACTATGGAGTTTACACAGAGAATAAAAAAAGGCCACTGTTTAATACTTTCCCCAACATTTTATCCATAAAACAACTCTGAGGGAAGAATAAGAATACATGTTATCTTCATTTTCCCCCCACTATTTTTATCTACTCCCTCTCTTTCTTCTCTAAAATAAAGCACTGCATCAGCTATAGGCTAGAGGAAGCAACTGGCAAAAGGAAAAAAATTCTCAGGAAGTGTTAGACACAGCACAGATGCCTGTTTTCCTTATAGCAGAGCCTTGAAAATCTGAGCTTGCTACTGGTACCTGACCACCACAGAACAGCAAGCTGAGGGAAGAATCTCACCCTAACCCTGGCATTCCCAAGACAGCCCATCAGCCATCCACAGAAGACAAAATTCTGTTCTGCCTCTGCAGTTGAGAAATCTTGAACTTACCTTGGATATCCACAGTAAAATCTAACCAGGCAACCAGTTAGTGAGGAATTCCAAGAGGAAAAATAAATTTAGCTTTTCTTGAAAACACATTAATCAAAATGTTTTGTTTAAATGCTGTATTATATTTAAAACTTTTTTTTTTTGCTTCAACTGTGCAAATGGATTTGCACAAGAAGTCTGCAGATACAAGATGCAGCAAGTATGTGTAGTATAATCCCTGAGATACAGCAAAACCAGAGTGACTCACATTGTTCTGGTAAAAGAAAAACCAATTGACAGAATCCATTTCACACACTCTGTCTGAAGCTAAGTTTGGCAATCTATCAATTGTATAGGTGAAATTTTCATAGCTATGGACATAAATACATCCACTAAAGAGAGCCTTTTTATTTGAGAAGCAACTTTCTTAAATGATATGGGTAACTGAAGAATAAAGCTGTCATTTATGGAAGGTTTTATTAAGTTAAGGACTGCCAGAATTAATTGGCTTTTACAGCAGGAAATCTGGAGCAGCTGAACATAGTTCAAAATAACATGGTTATCTAAAGGAATTTATTTCTTTCCTTCCTCTCTTTAACAGAAACTTCACAGGAAGACAGATGTAGTTCAGCACCTTAAATTTTAGCCAACACCGCCTTAAAAACATTTAAAATATACTAGCAAACAACAAAATACTGTTACATTTACTGGGGGAAAAACCTCTCAAAGCAGCTGCTTGGTTCACCTTTAGCTAGATGGTTATCCTGACTATCCACCTGACAAAAAGTAAAATTTCTGCGCATATAAAAAGCAAGGAAGCCTCTAAATTACACCTAAATGTTCCCTGAATATTTTTTAAAATAGTGACTGCATAGTCTACAGCTTCAACAGATACTACATATTCTACAGATACTAATGTAGCTTTCAGGATTTGGGAGCAACACCTAAATTCTCAACAGACAATACTTAAAGACTGTTCAGGAAACCCAGCAGACTAAATGTAAACTCCAGGAGTTTTGTCTTCCTGAATGTCAAACAGATAAAAATATTCTGAAGGTAACTACGGACTGAACTCTCACCTAAACATGTTACATGTGACTTCTAGTATTGACAACTCCGAAGTCAGTGTATTCAGCATTTTCATTTTAAAATTCCATTTTCTATGTATATCCAGCAATCATGATGGCTACTGAAAGGATAATAGTAAAATCCGCTTGCTATAAAATCTATAGTGCAAAAACTGTTTCACAGCAACAACACAGTCTTCCACAGCAACTATTTCTTCCATTTAATATCATAAAGGAGAAAACCAGGATGAAAGTTCTGATCACCTACAACAGCAAAGGAAACTGAACACTGTTCCCTGGAAGGGACACCAAAATAGTAACAGGTCAACTAAAGCAACTATTTAGTCACAAATGAGAGAAGCAGATAGTTCTAAGTTAATATGAGAATCAACAATAACATCTGCAGTGCTGGTTCCTCACTTTTACTAAATGACATTTCCTATGAAACGGAAGAAAGGTTACTGTAATGCTATGAAGCCAAATAAGAAGTTAATATAATGTAGCATGGAAGTTCTATCTTTTTAAAGTTTCTCTTGGGGGAGAAAAGCAAGTAAATAAAACCATTTATATTGGAATATTTAGCTAAAGAACTGTGAAATACTTGAAAAACAATTCCAAGGGCCTTTGAAGCAGTCTTATTTAAGGTATTGTACGTTTGCTTACGTATTCAGTGATGGCAGAAGAGAAAGCAATGCCAAAGCAGAAAGTTTTCTTCTTTCTGGCTGAGTGATGTTATCCATCCGATCAACCCACATTTCAATCATGTTACCAAGAATTTGGTCCACCTGCATTGGGAAACACAATGCTCATTTTCAGTTACTTTCTAAACACATTGATGTAGTCATAACTGATTCTAATTTTTCTAGAAAATGAATACATTATTTAGTCTTGGAAAGACACTATACAGTTCTATACCAAACAGAAGTACAACAAGCAACAGGTACTTCTAAAATTTTCTATAACAATGCTTCCAGCCCTGAACCCTCCATACTATTAGTTGTAACCTAGATGTTGGAAATGCATTTCATTTATGAAGAGGCAACTAATTCAGGACAGCAAATTATTCAGTTTTCCTCTAACAGTCTTACAGAAACAAAGCACATAGACTTACTCTGTTTTACCTACACGGTGAAAAATTAAAAAAAAAAAAAAAGGCAACCAAAAAAAACTTGGCATTATCTGTTTGAAAACTGCATTATACACCAGAAAAGCAAATTTCATTGAAAGACATAACAGACCACTTGTAGCGAAAGACCCTCAGTAACTTCACCTGTGAAACTGAAGCACACTGAGCCTGATAGTCTAGAAACTGAGCCTGATACTCTAGAAACTCAGGGGAGAATCATTAGACCATTCTCCAGGCTGCAAGATCCATCAAGATGGCAAAGGGAAAGAAATTCTCACCCTACAATCATATGTGAATTAAGGGGGTTTACATGGCTAATTGTGGGATGCAGCAGGAAGATAATTCAGGGACTATATAAAAATTTTAATGGGATGTTTTAAGTAATTGTGGGAACATTTAAAAGTTGTTCCAGGATGTTCTGGCAAAGGAGAAAAGGAGTGGGAAAAGCCCTTTTTCAAGATGAACTGGGCAGGAACAAGCATGGATAATAGAGGGAAAAGTTCTTCAGGTCAAAAGAAAGCAAGGCTTCTCTGTGTAATATAGCTGAAATACCAAGACACAAAAAACCCAGAAGGACAAAAACCCTTACCTCCTGACCCAATTCACATGCCATCTGGCTCAAAAGTAATGAAAAAAACCTGGCATTTTGTAGTAGAACTCTACCCATGATCCCCAGATAAGTAGACATCACCACAGGGTATCTCTGAAACAAAAAGAAACCAAAACAAAAGATGCTTAGTTTAAGTAAAAGAAAAATACTTTACACACAGAGCAGCAATACCTGGAAAACACTTGTATGCATCCCATATGTCTTTCACTAAATTTTAAATTATAAATTGCAATTTAAGAGCCTCTAGGAGCAGAAGACTGAGTGAGCAGTCTTTACCAGAATTCTCAGTTCTTACAATATGAAAACTATGGCAATTTCAAAGTCAATTTTGTCCAAACAACCAAGACAACTTGCAAGGTGATTTTACTTTAAATTTTAAAACCTGTATCTTAAGGAACTAACAGTTTACCGTACTGTTAAGAAATTACTTTCAAAGTTGATTATGGTTCCCAGTCACTCCTTACAATTTCAGTAAAATAAAGAACACTTAGTATTTCTGAAGTTGTTACTTTTTTCAGAGAGAAATGATAATACATTGGCCAAAAACTAATCTGCAGGTGTCTTCAAATTACCTGGATAAGCAATAAGCTCACTAGTTTATTATCTTTGGTTATTACTTTTAAAAGAAGCTATAGGCTTTTTATATTAAATTCAGCACATAACAATACAACTGTATTTTGTAAAACAGTCTACTTGAAGAACAAAATGCCAATATGCACCTGAAAATGCTAACCCAGATCAATACATTATTACAATTGTGAATAGGGTATACTGAATTTATTAATCTTAAATCAGAAGACATTTTAATAATCCACTCTCTATCTCTGTGTTTTGAACAGCAAAAAGTACTTTGCTATATAGTATTTACTTGGCTTAAATTTGGAAATCTTATTCAACTCAGTAACTGGAGCTACTTATTGATATTTAAAAGTCTTCAACTTTTAAATAAAGTTAAAAAAAAAAGCAAAAGGTTTTGATCCAAGAAGTCAAAAAACTTGAAGAATTCCACCCACTGATTCCTGCTAGAACTGAAGGGTTCAACACAGTTAAAGCATATTTGATTTTACTCATTTTTATCCAACACAGAAGTCTGTTGAATACAAAGAGAGAAAAGGGAGAAGTTACGACATGTAAGCCAGCAAAATCTTAAAGACTATCTCACACAAACCATTCTCACACCCTTCAGCTCTTCATATTAGATATGCCAATTAGGAAAAGAAGGTCAAGTTGATCTTCTCCTGGTTCAGTTTGTTTTTCTCTGGTCCAGGTACAATTAAAAAGGAATAGTATGTGTCTTTAAAAAAAACCAACAAAAACTCCATCACTGACTAAGGATTAAACTAGGCCTAAAGTTATAGCTCTTAAAAATGTTAATAGTAAAGGAACAGTGGAGAAGCAGAATAAAATTTGTACTATTAAAACAAACACTATCTGACAAAACAAGTGATGGACAGGTTGTTTCTTGTGCCACTGTGCTACTTTTAAAGATTTTTAAACTAGATATGAAAAAATCAGATGCTCTTAAAACAAGAGAAAATGCAACATCAATATGAAAAAAACTGGAGATAATGGAAAGTACTACCATTTTCCAAAGGAAAAGTAGAGAGTAGTTAAAGTAACTCTTACCTCCCCATCTATAATCCCCCTGAATACTGATGGCAGAAGGGGTTGAAACATTTGAGGACCCAACACAGGGTTGACTTTTAGGACATTTTCTACAACCTTAAGAACAAAAGCATATTAGACCATTAGCAAAGTACATTCATAAATCTTAATTGAAGCTTCAAAACCATGTGTACTGGTGTAGAGATATAAAGTGCTCATAGGATGCTTACCATTAAATACCAGCAAACCCCAGATTGCTGAAACGATATTCTAGTAAAATATTCTGCAAACCTAATCTGCATAAATGCACCTGGTGAAAGCTGACAGGTCAATGAAACCCAGCTAGCCAAGCACCTCACGAAGCTCCCCATGTCCCAGGCAAAGTTGAGGTAGTTTGGAAAAAGGGACCTTGTTACGGTTCCAGGAAAAGCAGCAGACTGAGGTGGTTGGTAGGGCAAAGCACCAGCAGTTCAGTGCTGTATTTCTACAGCTTTGTCATGTCACTTTTTTGAGAAACCACTGATTAGGACCTACCAGCTCTTTCAGGTGTGCTCTCAGAGCTGCTATTCTGGGTACCTTGCTCTGATTCCCAATGTTTAAACTCTTTACCCTTTGTTTTTCAGATCCTTTTTCCTCCCCATGTGCTATTCCCTGAAGTAACTTGTTTTCCTGCTTTCTTCTGTTTTTCTTTTGCCCAGATGTTTGTGCTCTACCCTTGTACCAACAGAGATGGGAAGAGGCTGTGAGAATAATGGGCTGAGGGCACTCCTACTTCCATGTACAGAGAGTGACGGCACATGCATTAACACACTGATGTGTTTATAAAGCACATAAAGGTATCATAAAGATACCACAATTAAACACTCTTAGTCTCCATTTACTTCCACCTCAGAAGTGGAAGCATTCTTATTTAAGGTATCAGAGGAATTTCAACAAGGACCAACTCTTCTGTGCTCTTGATCCATCTCTCCTAAATATTTTTTCTCCTTTCTGAACCTTGTTCCAAATAGTTTCATTTAATACTCTATTTTTTGCAATGAGAAAAGTTAAGCAGTTGATCTTTCTCAATGCCTCTCAATTTTGTAGACCTTTAATATGCAGAGGTATAAAAGAGGCTTACTATACACTGAAGTAAACATAACTTTTCCCCCACTGATCTTTCTGGGTACTGGAAGTTTTTGGCCAACTCCTTTGTTCCTTTAAATCTTTTATTGTCTGTGTCAGATAATTAGAAAATCAAGTCACATCAAGCCCCAGCAATCTTGCAACAAATTTCTTATCAGTCCAAATTAGTATTTTTCAACCTTATTAATTTAATTACTGTTCTAATGTCTATTTACAATCCAGCCAAAGCTGTTTGTAGGAAACTATTTCACAGAACACCCCCGGGTGTTTCTGTTCCCAATGCTTATCTAGATTTTGGGGTTTTTTTGTTTAACAAGTCAACATAGTGAAGCCTGACAAAACTTTTGTTTTTTCTAAAAATATTTAGAAATATGATAGCTCAATTATCCCTCTGGAATCAAGAGGGCATACTAGGAAAGTGTTACTGGACAAATCCTGCAGCTCATCAAGGCCACACTGGGACCCAAGTGAATAAATCATTCTTCACTAGCAGTAAAATTCCATTTTGGAAATCTGATTAAAAGCTGCTGCATAAAACATTTGGCCAACTACAGACTTTAAATAATATCACTGAATAGAGTGAAACTGACATTTTAAGTTTCAGAACTATAGGCCTTAAGCTCCTCACAGCAGTAACTACAAACAGGGAAGACTATCAGCTTCACCAGTTGTTTTCTGTCCTGGATTCTGGAAGCAGTTGTGCGATACACCAGAGAGAGATGGGATCCAATTTATACCCTCCACTGCATTTACAATAATTTCATTCAAGTCCAACTTTCATAAGCAATACAGAGTCCCCTGTTAGCAGTGGTACACTACAGCTACTAGTTATCTTTCAATGTATATTCCAACTCTATTTCCTGAAATTCTTCAAAAGACACATTCAAATTTTTGTTAGTAATATTTCAAAAGCTTATGAATTCCACAACACCATTTGAAGGCTGTGTTAAAATACCCACATGCACGGGCTTCAAATAAGTAGTTAAACCATCACTGATTGTTTAACTCCAATGTCAAATTCTGCTAAATACATTGGTTTCTTCTACATGTTCTGAATTCTATTTGAAAACATTGCATGTACAGAGCAGAACCTCTGGATATTATTCCCATTATACTCCACCTTTAAAACTTGAACTTGACCTTCAATAGTTATGTCCTTCAAAAGCTCACAAAATGACCGACACAAGTCAGCAGCATACATCTGAAATAAAACGAAAAAGAAGGTATTACACAATGCATTTTATGTATTTGTATATATTTCAAAAGTCAATTCCTTAGGGTTTACATATGCCAAAAGACCCAGTTTCTCTTCAAAGATCGTATCTACTAAAATGTTCATCATTCTAAAGTAATTAAAATCTAATCTAAGCATTTTGTTGCATTTTTAATATTGCAGGACATTTAAACAGTCAATCTCAAAAAATTTTCTAATGAAGAAGGTGTAACAACAAGGCATAATATCTCATTGAACTCTTGCTAGAATGTATATTCATAATTTTAATCTAGTAGGATAATAAGAGTAACTATTATTACCCAACATAGGACCTTACAGATATCAAGCTACTAAATCAATCCGCAAAGCATTCATTCTAAATAATAATATTTCTCAAATCTGAGTGTCCACCATGTACCACAAAGAGCTAACATTAGCACAGCATGTCTGTATATGCATATATGAATAAGAGTATGTTTGTGTGTATGGCATGCTCCAAGATGAGAGAAAAAACAGTCTGCCAGTAAGGAACTGAGGTGGTAGTATGGATCTTTATGTAACGGTAACATACCTGCAAAAATTCAGATGATGATAAGAAAATATAAGCATTGATGATCTTAAAGCAATTTTTGAGATTTTCTGAACTCAGCTCTGGAAAAGACAGAAATCACAATTCAGAACCAGATCACCAAACTGAAGTACAACCAAGATGATTTGCTTCTAAAAGTCTTTTTCCTCTTGCAGCTTGTAGTGCCAAGAACTAGAAAAAAGATCTTAGATCCAGTGTCAATCAGGCTCTCTCTCCCTGCAGATACAATTACCGAAGTGGAATGATAGCTCTCATGCTCACATGGAAGCACAAGAAATCCTATGGCCTCAAAAGCCAACTTCAACTAAAAACAAACAAAAAAAGAGACAGGTTTTAGATGTAATACTGGGTTAAGAAGATATTAAAGACAGAATAAATGAAACATGTACTTGAGAGACTTGCAATTACAGATAAATGGTCTCTCACACTGAGTCAGTAAATGCTGAACAGAAAGAATGAAATAAAGATTGCAGCTCTGCTCTTCTGACCCAGATGCCGTATCAAATGGCCCTGAGCTGACACACACTGAGCTGTAGAGCACAGCTTGAGTATTTCAGTAAAGAGAGCATACCCATCTAAGAGACAGATACACACAGAGGATGATATACAGCAGCAGCTTGAAGAGAGAAAAAAAGATATATCATTAGGTACTACCTGTAAGACTGTTTAATAAAAAAAAATCACTCTGAAACATGTAAAAGCAGAACTCACAGCAAAATGAAAAATTTCAAAGTTTCACATAGATGTTGATAGTAGCGCAGAAAGCCCGCATTGTATAAAAACACGGCAAAAGACCAAAAAATCTCAAAGGGATAAATTTCCTTCAAACTAGTTTGGGAGACAAACTATTCATAGTAAAAGAAGTGGACCTCAGTTCCATCACCATTAAAATATCTAATAAAATCATCATGGAAAAGCAACAGGAAAATACTTTTATATGAATTTTAAATAAAATTCCTTCACCAGATGGAACAAGCATATGGCTAAGTCTTCATATGTCTCCCATGGCTTAGATGAAAGCAGCTGTACGAAAGTGCAGCTTACACCTAGTGATATTTATGTATAAAAACTTCTACCAAAACCAGTTATCACCATGAACATGACCATGGCTGCTTTTCCATTATAACATCTGTATAGTTCTGGGGAGGTTCAGCAGATTTTCTTTTTTTCCCCACCCATTAGGTAGAACATTAATGTTGTTTTGTTTGATATGGGCATAGGACAGCTTTGCATTCATGAGTATGCTCATATGTCAGTACTCAGACAGGTCATATCTTGTAATAATTTATTGTGAGTACTTTTGTCTCTTGACTGGAAAAGAGATCAAGTATCAATCCAATACGCTCATCAAAAGATTCCAAGATATGTACGATTTAGCTTTAGTAGCATATTACTAGAGTTCCACATTGCATACACATGACACATTATACCTCCTTAGAAGTCTGCATTTGTGGTTTTTTTTTTCTTTACTGGCTAGAATCATATTTGAAGTTGCAGACACTGAAGCAAGCAGACAAACTCTAAATAAGTGGTCATATAAACATGAAGTACTATTAAGTTTTCCATAACTTTCCATTCTGTGATAACCAATAAAAGGTAATAAAATGTGTGTAGTGAAAATTGTACTTCAGGTCAAAATGAAAACAGGTATGACAGATACAATGGAAATGCCAAAACCTCCATCACTCATCTACACCTCAGTGTTTAGCAAAATTTTCTAGAAAGATCTCACATTGAATTAACTACATTTAGAAGCTAATTATACATCAATTCTCTTGCCAGGTTTTCCTGAATCAAACATTTTTCTGAATTCGTTAATGTGTGCCTTTGAGTTTTGTTTGGATCAGAGGAGTTAGTCCAATTCCAGGGTTGGCAAAACCAGGTTTTTGCCAGTACCTTTACAAATACAGCATATGCACATTAAGCTTGATGCTTCTTGGAACAGGTATGTCTAGATTATGACCATACTCCCAACCTGCAATTTGTATCAGATTCAACTGTCATTTTAAGCAGCCTCAGTGCAGAAATGCTTCCATCCTCAGACCATTAATGTATTTCTCCATTCTGCATTATTCAATACATTGCAAGAGACGTATTAAAGAGACTGTGCAATCCCTCTACAGGGCAATTATATTTCAACAGAATTTAAACAGTAGCAGCAGTGCTGAACTGGAAACCAAGTATGACAATTATGCTGTGAATAATTATTGTACATCAGTGATAACACCATAATCTTTGAAGGTTGGTTACTTATTTAAGTGAAATCAAGCCTTCCTATCAAATGCAACATTCTGCTCCTGAAGGCAAATCTAATTGACTTGAATAACTCCTCTGACATCCACTTCCAACAACAGTAGTATCCTGAAATGGGTACAAAAAGTTCTTCTCATAAGGACAATTATATCTGGAAGGGAACAATTACATATTATTTTTGGATTAGTTGAAAAAGGAAAATCAAAACCATACATATATTTCTTTTCTCCCTGCCCCCAGCTCTTCCACTTCATCCATGTTGAACTCTGACATTTTCTGAATTACTTACTTGCTGATATAGAAGCTAAAGACACCAGAAAAATAGTTACATACCTGTATATTATAGTAATTCCATTCAGTAAAAATAAATTCAGAAAACAAAGGTCAGGAGGTTAATGTTCCTTACTTTGTATTTTCAAAAAATTTGAAATTATGACTGTGTATTATTTATATTATGTATAAAAAATCATTATGTATATTTATATGACTTTGTATTTTCAAAGAATTTGAAAGTAATTTTCTGGAGCATCTTGTTGCTAGTTCTCCACCCTACTTCAAAAGACATAAGCATGGTAAGTACCTATTCAGAACTTCCCTTCACCTCATCTGTCCTTTGACTTTTACTTTGACTTCAGACTGGATTGAAAACCAGTCTTGGAGAGATTATCTTTTTTGCCTTATCTCAGACAGTTAAGGCACACAAGACTGCACTTTTGACTTCTCAGTTAAAACACTTCTTTCTGACAGCTACATCACCATACAAAAAAGGATAGAAGAGTCTGATTTACAGTGCTGGAAGTTTCAGCTGAAAACTGCAACTGGTGTACTGGAAAAACTCTTCTACAGGTTCAATACAGAACAGTTATTTAATTAACTAACACAGTTGATCATCACTGATCAGTATGTTTTCTTTTGCAAGAGGCTGCACCTTAAACTGTATTGTCGCACTTCATTTAAGTGAAGAATCTCTTTTTCAAGTGTCCTGAATTAAGTAGCTCCCTGATGGGTAGCAGATGGTATTGTACTGGTTTTCTAGCTACCATGTTCTGAAATAAGGTTAGCACTAATCCAAAATTCAAGCTCTATTGAAGCATCATAATACTACGGCTGTGTTATGTGGAGGCTGTCTAGTCAGATTCTCAAGATGTAAACAGATAGAATTTGTAGGCAAAGAGCATACCAGAATGGTTTCTACTTCCTGGAAAAATGTGCATCATTTTGCAGCAATCAAAATTTTTGACGAACATGACACTCAGAAAAACAGTTTCTCAGAAAAATGCTCAGGCAGTTAAGTAGCACAGAAACCTATAGGACGAAATCACTCTCTGATTACACATCAGCTGCTGTGTTTTTGCCACACACTCCCAACCATGATAAAAAAGAAGTTTGACATAAGCATGTTTGAAGGCTCATCCTAAGGAAACCCTACCCAGCTTAACTGTACGACTTACTCTACCAGCATCATACAGCTTCCATTTTTCAGAATAAATATTTTCTCTTGAGAATGTATTTTTCCTAAGGAGAGCATCACTATTTGCCAGGATTCATTCATAAAACAAGGAAATCATTACAAGTATAGAATATTCCAGAATACCTCCACCTTTTCTAAGAAGAGTATGTCAAGGTTTCCATTTCTACTCATCTCTACTCTGAAAAGTATCACATGAGGACTGGGGAGAAAATAGCAGCAGCAAACAAACAAGCCACAAATACAGAGTATTTCTGACTTTAACTCAGATTAGCAGCGTGACAAACCATAAAAATCACAGCCACTCATGCAGTGCAGGCTTCCTGTAGCAGATACCACCTCTGACTGACACAGAGCAAGAAGGTGGAAGGGTAGGTGTGTAGTTATGGATGATGACAACAGTAAGGACTCAGCAGCTACAGGATTTTAGCAGTAGCTGTGGAGTATCTAACCATAAAGCCACTAACAAACAGAGCAGTTTTATCATTAGAGATCTTGTATACAAGGAGAAATAACAGAAGACATTACCATGCACCTACCTACCATGATGTAACTTACTACTGACCAATAGAAATAGAATAAAATATCAAGTCCTGAAAACAATTATCAATTGAAAAATTAAGTTCTGTAATTCTGGGAAAACATTTCTCTAAAAAATTAACCTATTTGCTATATTAGTGTTGAAATCTCAAAAGCACAGATAAAGATCTAAACACAAACATATTAACATAAAAATTAAATCACAATTTTCATACTCCCTTTAATTATGAAGCAAAAGCAATGAAATGACAGTATTTCCAAAGCATTGAATCCTAATTTTCATTACTAAATTTATATTTTGTCAACAAACTGCTGTTTTTTATTTCAGTGCTTGACCTAAATGTTTATAGACATATTTAGGTAGTTTGAAAACCTCCTACATTGTTATTAATTGGGTAAGGGAAAAGCTAATAACTTCATTCAGGCTGTAAGCAGAACATGCAAATATTCCATACAATCCATATCAATAACACTTGGCACATTTGGTGTTAAATTTCAGAAACTTCTTAAAATAAACTCTGAAATTATGAACTTTATCTAAAATTAGTCTTATCTTTCATGTACAGCAGCTCAAATTTATTAAAAAAGACGGGTAAGTAGATCATAAATATTAGAAAGTATGAGAAAGTCAGACAATAAAAACCTGTTCCTCAATTTTTGTTACAATTCTGCAGGCTCCCTTAGTACTTGCAGCCACAGCAGCGTTGCTTACTGCATGAACAACAAGCAGCAGGAAAAAACCTCTAAAATTTTATTAGTGAAAGACTTACCAAGAAGCGCAGACATATTCTGAAATATTCTGAGGAGTTCTGGTGTAAGACATGGACTATTCTCCAATGTCACTAACCTAAGAACAGATTAAGCAAAATATTTCCGATGATGTACGAGTAACATTGAGCAGCCATTTTGACAGATGTAAATATTTGACCTTCGAGTAACCATCTATGTTACCAGAGATGTGTAACAATTGCCACCAGAAGCATATTTCATGCAGAGAAATAGTCCTCACAACACACTCATCAGTATAGGCACAGGTCTTACCAAGGCAGGAAAACAAAGAAAAACATGCCACTGCCTCTTTATGAAGACATGCAACAGGGCAAATGTCTAAGTAGCCAGCCTTGGAACTTGGAGAAGATGAGTAGAGAGAGATAATTCAGTGCCAAGGACAACACATGTGTTCTAAACCTCAAAGGAAAAGCTGTGATGGACCAGCACACATTTATGGGTTTTTTTAACATTTGAAATGGTGCATTGATTATAATACATTGTTTATGATGATTTAAAATTCCTGAGATTTGAAAACAGTAGTTATAAATTAAGCCTGCATTTAAAGCCACAGCAGCAAATTCCATTTTTTCCTTGATGATAGGCATGGAATTACCATATTTAAATAACATGTCTGGTTATGTGAAATATCTTAGTTGTTTTCCTGCTCTTGGTTCAAGAAGCCCTTGGTGTCCTAACTGTCTCTGCCAGCTCTCCAGATTTCTCTGATGCTCTACAACATCTTAAAATATCATTCTTCTGCACCGACATTAGAAGAGCAACCTCAAGATCAGTATTATTAAGAAGATATAAATGTTCTGAACTGACACATGTAAAAGGCCCCTATTCTAAATTTTGAGAAGCTCTTGCACTTTGACTTGCTGCCACCAGCATTATGAATTGTCCTAGATTGTTAAGATAAGGTATTCTATTTGCAATCTGATAAAGAAGGGGTCATCATCTTCTTGTAAATGGGCAGTTTTTTCTTATCTCTTCCACAAACAATATCTACCTCCGGAGAGATATCTTCTATTAATGATGGGCCATTGAGTCTCACACTGCATGACTGATAAAAATTACATCATCCCATTGTGAGATGCTCCACCCAGGGGGAGGAGCCAAGCATTCATACCTAAATAAAATAGAGACTTTGAAAAATGGAAGCAGCCTCATTCTCCACTGGATTCCCAGAGGAGTAGCCTTTTTCTCCACTGGATTCCCAGAGGAAGACCAGGCCCATCTACACCACCGGACTTTCAGAGGGAACCTACACTCTTTTCTACAGGATCACTGCTTTACCAGAACTATATCTTCCACTCCAGGAGAACTGCAGCCACCATTCAACTGGACTGTTATCAACACCCTGACTCCCAGGGTGGCAGGTCATATCCTGACTCTATGGGGGGTTTGTTTGTTTGTTTTGTACTAGTTACATTTGGGGGTTTTTTTCAGTTTTCCTAGTAAAGAACTGTTATTCCTATTCCTACATCTTTGTCTGAAAGCTTTTTAATTTCAAAATTGTGGTGATTTGGAGGGAGGGGGTTTACCTTTTCCATTTCAGAGAAGGCTCCTGTCTTTCTTAGCAAACACCTGTCTTTCTAAACCAAGACATAAATCTCAGTTTTGATCTGTATAGATCAGATTGTTTGTAGGTTAAGTATTTGTAATTGAAATGCTCATTTACAATTTAGGAATCGCTCACTATTTTAAGACAAACTGTGTATTCCTATTCTTCAGAATTTGGTCCAGATAACCATTCTCCCCTCTTATAGCATCAGCTGCACCAGAAAAAAGGCTTATGGTTTTCCATGAGCCAGGCTCATGGAAAACTGAGCAGAGTGTCACTTTGTTTTATGTTCAGTCACCAAATAGTCTGAGATATGGAAAGCAACTTCTACATTTTATCCTTGTAATTATGACATCTCTTCCTGCAACTAGCTCTGATCCACTGGCTCACTGTTCTCCCCAAGTCAAGCACACCAAATTGTTAAATTAGCACGCAAATTATAGTGAGTCTAGACTTTTTGTCCTGCTACTCGCTATCACTACAGAATGGTCTCTTCAGTATCAACTGCCTGAAAATGAGTAATAGAAGAAACACAACTAAAAATAGCTGAGGTATTTATTTCCTAATAAATTATTAGGAAATTTAGGAATACATTTCCTAACCTCCTGTCTTCTGAGAAAAGCTGTGATATAGGTGATGTCAAGGTAAGGTAACAAGAACATATAATTTTTAATATTCAAAACTTTCTACAACTTCTTTCTTCTGGTGATACAAAAATAACTGTTTTAAAATTAGAAACAGAAAGAAAACATTCTTACCACAGCTCTAAACCATCTTCCAGAAGATAGACATGTGGAGGCTGAGAAACATCTGTACTTAGTTGGATAACTGGAAGTAGAAAAGGGTAGAGATTTTTGCTGTCTGCTCCCAGTCCCTACAAAATAAGTAAGAAATGTAAAATACGTCAAAAGCCTTAAATCGCGCATTTCAGAAATAGCATGGACTGCTGTTACATTCACATGTAAACATGCATTCAAGAGATCAAAGGTTGAACTTGCTTCCATTTCATACAACAATAAAATAGTCTGATACTTCTAAGCTTTCTCTCAACTTGTCTTGAGAAAGTTTTTTTTTGAAAACAAAGCAGTTATCAATAGTCTGCCAGAAGAAATGATAAAGAACATACATTTCTAAAACATTCACTGGTCATTCTCTTCCTTGGAAAGGTCACGAGTTTAACAAATACCAAATGACTAAAAGCTGAATGTTTCACTTGTCAAGAAAAATATTACTCTTTGGTTCTTATAATTTACAAAATCATTTGACATATTTTGATATTCAGGAGAAGGGTTTGTTTTTATAGCTACACAAAGATTGACAGACTGATGACGGTGATTTGGTTTTTAAATGATCCATGAAACTTTTGAACAATGAAGAGTAAATTTGGAACAATTGCCAATTACTGAACAGCATTACAAAATATTCTAATATTACTACTTAAGAGAACTGAGACTATGAGCTCAGAATGCTGAGCTTGCATAATGCCTGTATTTTGACAATGGAAAATTCAAAATTATTTGATATTTCTAATTTGCAGCTTCTTTGTGGATTTATCTACTTACTTAAACAAATGCCTTAAAAGAAAAAGATTCTTCTACAAATCTGTCTCATCTTTTTGTGTCTACCTACACCAAGAGATACACCTTTTGTAAAAAAATACTCATATTTTGGTCTCCACAGGGGACAGAAAGAAGAATTTCCACAATTTGTTTATGGTAAAAATCTATTTCCTATTTTCTCTTCATTTAAACTTAGGTTCTTTCCAGAATGGTGTTTCTCCTTCTGTAATATTTGTAATTTCCCTTTCACTTTCTCTCTACTGTTAACCTCTACAATACCATCCTTTTAAGTCATGCATTTCCACAAGTTCAAGTCTGCCTGCATTTAAAGTCTGTTCCTGTACAGACACAGTTGAAGGAGCACTTCTCTTGGTCACTGCTAGTCCTGCTACATCTTCTTTGAGATGCAGCAGGGCTTGGAGAAGGTAGTGTGGCATATAGCCTGTATTAAAGAAGTAGTTCATGCCACAGATTCTGCACGCAATATAACCACATACTGATTTATCATCAATTAAGAATTGTAGGAAGTACTGACAATGTTTCTGTGACTCAGATTCCTTACCTGGACGAGATGGATTAGGGTGGTTAGAATGGCACATCGTAGCATATTGTGCTCCTCACTCTGCTTCCAAAGGAGTGGTAAATACTGAACCAAACACCCTACATATGGTCGTATCTAAAGTTCAGAACACAAAGTGGTTTCTTAGTATGTGAAACAAGACTAATAATTTATTCTAAGCATAGTTTCTGAAAAATATAGGAGCTGCTTCTGTCTCAGTAAAAACAGAGTTTGCTTAAATCTTTCTAAAACACTGTATTCTTTACTCTGTGATTGAAGTAATTTCTGACTGCAGAGTAGTTTGAAAAGAACATAGTACTTAGGGTGACATTTGTGCATGGCAATCAAGCTTATGTAGTATATAGGACACAAAATATATTTAGAGCTTGATACAGAGAGAGTAGTTTCATATTAGTACATTCTTCATCTAGGCAGGATTCCTAAACAGCATTCTTTAAAACCAGGAACAGTCCCAGTTAAAAAAAAAAAAATCCACAGACACTGAATAACTTCTGGAGTCACTGAGCCTTTGACCAGAAGTTAGACAATGTAACTTTCAGAGATTTGTCCTAGCCTATATTATTTTCTATTATGGTTTTGAACACTAAAACGTTAATCTATTTGTCTTCAAAAGTATTTAATTAGGAATTAACCTAAACATATTTAAGGGTTCTTTCTCAACTTGTTTTTAATGCTGCTTCTCTAAACTGCAGGGAGATCTGCTGTCATGCTGACTTTTTCTACAAGAAACAATTATGAAAGCTTAATCTGGCTCTCAGACTGGATTACTTGTAGAAAGACGAGACAAACTCAGAAACATGCATTATCTCTGTCCTTAATACAGTAATATTGAAAAATAGCCAAACCAAACCCAACATAACAAAGCCTGAGACAAAAGCAGCCAACTACTCATTGTTTAATTCTGCAAAGCCATCTTCAAATTCTTTATGTAAAAGCTGAAGCACATACTTAGACACTAAAGCACTGAGAATTCATAATGTGAATTTGAAACCTGTCATGTAGTTAAGGAGAGTGCTGTTGAAGCAACTCTAACCCATATCAGTATCTAGAAGAAATTACAAGTTTTACTACATGTTTACTGCAAGTTTTGTGTGCAAAGCATTTTTCCCCAAAAATGCCTTTTTTTAATATGTAAGATAAATTAAAGTTTTAGCTCAGATATGAGGCAATTAGAATAAATCACAAACAAAAGAATAAAATTGCAGGAAATGTCACAACATATAGAAGTCCTTCGATATTCTAAAAGCTGATTCAATACAAAAATATTTAACTTACATAACTTAAGAAAAGTAAGTTAACATTTTACAGATAAATGAGAATTGAAAAGAGGACCAAGTAATGCTAACAGTGCAGGCATCTCTGACAACAACCACCAGTCTCTTAATTTATGACATTTTCCTTTCACAACAATTCCTCCCCTGTGTTCTTAGGACAAAGGAAAAACTGAAATATATATTAAAAAATACCTGCATATTGACTCTTTCAATCACACAGGACAGAACGTGAAGAACATGCATTTTAGTGT
This sequence comes from Dicaeum eximium, assembly GCA_013396995.1. Classification (NCBI taxonomy): domain Eukaryota; kingdom Metazoa; phylum Chordata; class Aves; order Passeriformes; family Dicaeidae; genus Dicaeum; species Dicaeum eximium. The sequence continues at coordinate 86,983 of VWZP01007223.1, forward strand.
CACACTGTGTTACTTCCTGAAGCAGCTGAAAGAGCAGTGTAAACATGGACTCCAGGTACTAAAAGAAAAATAAAGAAATACAGATTAGACCATTAAAAATACAACTGGTCACATGAACTGGTAATTTTCCTGTATGCTTAAAACTCTAAGACATGCACAAACCTTGAAAAACACTTACAAAGTGTGCAAAATCTTACTTTCACTTGCAAAAAAGCAAAGCACTGCCTAAGCAAGGTAAAAAATTCAGATCTACTCCTACATACCAGTTCAAACATGATCAGTTTGAATGCATACCATTTTCACGTTTTGGTAAGTGTAAATATGAGTTCAGAGGTAAAACAGACTGTCTCTCCAGAAGGTGCACTTTGTTAGAGTCAAACCAAAAGTACAGTCTTCCAGCTTTTGGGCCAGTAGATAAAAGTTAAATATTGAACTAAAGAAGACATCTTAAATTCCAGTGTTTACAGTCTAGATGCACTCTGCACTTCTCGTTTGTTTGTTCTCAAGAGAGTTGAAATTAATGGATTAATTAATGGAAGTTAAAATGAAATAAGAAAAAACATCTGCTAAATTTGAGTGAACAAAATAAAACTTTGGTGTACTTATCTCTTTCCACTGTTTACTTACTGACAACAGTAATGACCATAGTAAAGAACACAAATAGAGGAACAGAAAATAGTGTCTTTTTAAGGCACTAATGTAACCACATACTTGTATTTAATATTTTTAATAAGCATCAGGTTGGAAAATACTGTGTGAAAGAGGCATGTGGGAAAAACCACAGTAGTATGGAGATATATTTGTTAGATACAGTTTTAGTCTTTTCTTATCATAAAGAAAGTATCTGGCAACACCTAGTATACAGAGCACTAAACACACTGCTATGAAGTTGTAATACCATAATACTAAAATGTATCTCCATTAGCATTAGCAACCTTAGCAGCAGCAGTATGAATATGTATTTAGGTCTGTGAAGACTCAACATACAATACAAACATGCACACACATCAATTATTAAACAATGTAGTTCAAAATTAAATTGGAAGGTATTTTCTCCTGCTTTTCTCTACATATTTATCTACTTTTCAGAATATATAAATGCTCTTACTGGTAAGAACTGGTCAGTTCTGAACTCAAAGTCATCTACAGGTAAACAAAATTAAGGAAAAATACAGACAGCAGATAGATATCAAGACTCAAATGAGCAAGTATTTAATGGATATTTCCTGCCCCATGACTTATTAATATTTCATGCCCCTATAATTATTATTAATACTTATACTAATACTTATTATTAATATTTCATGCCCCTATACTCAAAAAATATAATGTGAATAACTTGGTAGTAAGTTTAAAATTGATTGTTTTCCAGTAACTCCGAATTAAGAGCTAAACAAACAGCTTTGCAAGTCAGGATATTTAACTTCAGTGTCGTAGCCGTCTCAATACGGACCTGAAAAACAAAAGTCAAGACGCATCATGCATATGTCTATTGAACATTTTGATTATCCACCGAGTACCTGACAATATCAAATCACTTGATGTTCTGGCAATTGAATCATTCTCTGTGTTCTATCATCCTCTAAGAAATGTAGTTAGCTCATTTTCATTCACTTTCATTTTAGTATCCTTTACATTTTGTTTGTCATTGCTGAAGTGGTAGAAATTGAAAACTACTCAGGCAATACCTTCAAGGACAAGAAATAATTAAACAAGAAAATACCTATCTAGACTGTGATAAAAACTCTTGCAATAGAGGAGTTTTATTTGGAATTATCTCACGGCTGACCGTCAACCAAGAAGCACAGAATCAAACTCAACTTAGAAATACCTTAGAAAGCATTGAATAAAATCAGCTGACAGAGAAATACACTCTGCTAAAGCTGTCTGGAATCACAGAAATTATTGTTATGACTGGCAATTCCTAATTAATACATACCTACCAAACTAGTGAAGTTTATTTATTGGGTTTTTCTGTGGGCTGCTAGCCCAGTTTGTTTGAAAACAAAAACAAAATAAACAATACCAAAACCAGCATCTCAACTTCATCTCACCTGCTGCTAAACTGAAGTTGTAGCTTAAAACTATAGCTTTGTACTCAAGTTTAACAACCAACGCCATTTATCATATCCTGTTAGCAGGTAACTAATGGCTAAATAATCACAGAATCACAGAATCACTATGGATGTAAAAGACTTTTAAGATTATTTAGTTCAACCATCAAACCAGCACCACCATCACTAAACCATGTCCCCAGCTGCCATATCCACACATTATTGAAATATTTCCAGGTGACTCCACTTGTTCCAATGCTTGACAACTCTTTCAGTGAAGAAATTTTTTCTAATGTCCAACCTGACACTCACTTGGTGCAGCTCAAGGCCAATTCTTCTTGTCCTGTCACTGGTTACCTGGGAGAAAAGACCGACTACACCTGGCCACAACCTCCTTTCAGGTTGTTGTAGAAGGTCACCCCTGAGCCCCCTTTTCTCCAGGATAAACACCCCCAGCTCCCTCAGCTGCTCCTCACAGGACTTGTGCTCCAGGCCCTGCCCCAGCTCCATTGCCCTTCTCTGGACTCACTCCAGCCCCTCAGTGTCTTTCCTGCACTGAGGGCCCAGAACTGGGCACAGCACTCGAGCTGTGGCCTCAGCAGTGCCCAGCACAGGGGGACAATCCCTGCCCTGGCCCTGCTGGCCACACCATTGCTGATCCAGGCCAGGCTGCCATTGGCCTTCTTGGCCACCTGGGCACAGCCTGGCTCATGTTCAGCTGCTGTCACCAGCACCCCCAGGTCCTTCCCAGCCACTCTGCCCCAGCCTGTGGCACTGCCTGGGGCTGTTGTGACCCAAGGGCAGGACCCAGCCCTGGGCCTTGTTGAGCCTCACACCATTGGCCTCAGCCCATGATCCAGCCTGCCCAGATCCCTCTGCAGAGCCTTCCTGCCCTCCAGCAGATCAGCACTCCCACCTAGCTTGGTGTGATCTGCAAACTCACTTGATCAATGCTGTATAGTAAAGGGACTAGTCAGATAATAACTCTATTCTATCTACACAAAGTATCCATTAGTTTATAAATTACTATAAGACATTTCATAATTTTATTCCTATAAAAACCAGATTGTTTCTCTTGGATTCATTTTCCCACCGAAGTCATCACTTATTGAGTATCTTCAGGCCTCACTTAATGTCTTTGACATTACTGTTAAGTATCTCCACAATTAAACATCATCCCATCTTCCCAATGTTTCATTTTTTGCAAGACGCAACAGACTTTGAGGCATGATGTTATGAAATTCTCAATCAATTGTACACAAAGTGAGGTACTTTTGTTTCATCTGTGGTTACAACAAATACATAGTCCAAAAGATTATTTATGCTTACCACTAAGTCACGGTCTTGAAGCAAGTTACGAATTGCTTCATATAAAACAGGTCTCAAGTCTGATTTGAATTTTACAGAAATCCACTGTCCAATCAGCCATATTACTCGTCGGCGTATTGGTTTATACCTTTCAAAGTGGGAGAAAAAAAATTGCACTCGTTAGCTCATTACACTAGTTATTATAGAATACTTTGTTGAAAAAGAAATCCAAGAATCATGATGAAAATGTTATTGCCCAAAACAATTAAAATATTAAGTTTGTCAAGATTAACTTCAGTGCAAAAACTGAACTTTCCATTAAAATTCTTCACAAGAAGGCTCAGGAAAAACCAGCTTAGTCTGAAAAAGATAATTTTCATCCTAAATGACTGAATCTTGAATGTCTCCCTAGAGATACAGTTCATTCTGCACACACCAATTACAAAAATAAAAATAAATGTTACACTTATTTTTGCAGTCATGGTATCTACTGCTTTCACTATAGTTCCCAGAAATTCCCTTGACATTCTGCTTATGCTCAAAAATTTAAATACAGATACAATTTAAAAACGCAAACTTAAGGACTGCACTACAGCAACTGTCAGAGTAGTTCACTTCATCAGTCTAAAACTATTCCAAGAACAGACATTACCTAATCTTGCACTAGTGCTATGACAAGAGCACAAATCAAACAGCTTTAGAGTTGATGGGAAGAACAAACCAGAACAATGATGGAGAAAAGCATTTCATAGAGCTGTTATTTTTCTCCACTGATCAAATAACTCAGATTTATATGTTTAAGTTACAGACGTGTAAAGTTAAGAAAGATGAAGCATATTTAGAGAATTTTAACTAATATATTGTTATCATAAATGTATTTTGAATTTCACGAATTACTGCCTTGTAAGACATCAAGAAGTCATTTAAACTGAAGTTATTGAGGTTTCTCTACATTTAAAAAGTGTTTTATTAAACATTCCCATAGCTATAAGATTTTAAATAAAGAACACATTCAGAGAATATGAAAGTTGTGGAAATGGCACATATAAAGCAATTAATTTGACCAGAACATGTATCTAACGAGGAATAACAATCCAGTGTTGCTGATGTTTACTGAGGGGCAGTGAAGCATAAAGCACACATGCTGAAGCATGACTTACACAAAACACTGCCTTATTAATGCAGCCTTCTATTTGTTCAAGAAGCTGTGATCATACAACTTTTTCTACTCTTAGGAGGCCTGTATCTGACACTTAATCTTCTAAACATCAGAGTATTTAAAAAACTAAGTGATTATCTTGAGATTGGAGCTGAATAGTTCTCAAACCACTATCATATAAAGTTTTAAATTACATTATTTAAGCACATAACTGTCTGCTGACAGCAAAGTTTTTTGGGTCTGGTGGTATTTATTGTTAAATACATGTATTCTACCCCTGCACCTTTATTATTTCTCCATGGTGGAGAAAATACAGCATGTTTTTGAGATTTTCTGGGGTAGGTGCGTGTTTGGGTTTTGTCTGAGTTGAAGTTTTTTTGGTGGTTTTTTGTGGGTTTGTTTTTTAATACTGAAGTTCCTCAGAGGTGCTCATTTTTGAGGTCCTTCTTTTTCTACATTCACTACTTCTGGGAAAAGCTCACCTCAGAAGATTAGCTTTTTACAAAAAGAACATACAGTGATTGAGCATAGGTCCACAACTAAGCCTGGTGGACCTAAAGCTCACATAGGAAAAGTGACCATATTCCAAAACAAGGAAACCTCTGCTGCATTAGTCACAGGACAGTACCTTTAAGCTATCTGGACTGCATCAGATATTCAAGTCAAAAGTACTTTACTTTCTCTCTCAGCAGGAAATGTTGCTTTACAAATGAGTTATTGCAAAAAAAATATATATTCAATATATATTGCAAAAAATATATATATATTCAATAACCTACCTTCATGCTATGGAAGTTTCTCATTAATTAGTAAAAAACTAAGCATCATGGCAAGTGATCAATTTGGCAATACACTTTCTAAAAATCTTTTAGAATTTTTTATTAATTCCATATTTCCTCTATTACTATGGTCATGGTTGATGGGTTTACTATCAACAGGTAACAAAACTTTCAGAGCAAAACCACTGCAAAATCCACGCTGACTGCTGACAACACATAGGTTTGTGTTTCCAAACATCAACCAGCTCTGAAAAAGCATACCAGTAACCACAGGACATTCTGTGGGACAGCAGATACCCTCCCACCCACTTTATCTGAACTGCATACATACTCCCAAAGCTGCTGTTAAAGCCACTAATACTGCCTTCCTTATTGCCATGGTGGTCTCCAATGATGAAGACAGTAAAAGCAGTTAAAGTAAACAGGTCTTCAGAATTCCAGACAACTTCTACTGCAAGCTTCTGCCCCCAGAATTTCATCCTGGGATATCAAAAATGCCAACCAAATGGTTAGATCAGGTGTCTTCCTGACTAATTCAACTGTATCAACAACACAAAACTCGTCAGTTTTACTTATGCTATATGGGTGAATAACAAAAACACCATAGCCAGCATGGGCTTCAAAGATCATGGCAGCTTTATTTAGACACTGCTGCAGGTGGAACACAACAGCAAATTAACAATCTTATACAAGATCTCCCATTTTTTCCTGCTCTTCTGACATTTAGCTCATCATCATCATCAGAGTACTTGGCCACTTGTAAATAGTAAGTGAAATCTTAGTTTAAAAAACAGTCTAATGAGAAGAATAACAACATTAGGAGACAGAAGGTAAGCAACTGTGGCAATCACTTTTTGACACTAACATAAGGTTATACATCCAAAAATAAGTAATTAATTCTTTCGAAGTTTATTGTAGTGGAAAGAAGCATTTTAATATTTTAAGCTCCACTCTACAGGAAACTGAACTCTCTTTGTAAATACAGCATTTGGAAATGAAAGAGCTGACTAGTGACCCATTATGGAAAAATCATTTACAATTTATAGTAGCTCCTAAGGGTATAAGGAAACAAATTAGTTTATGTTTCACATAAAAATTTCCACTGGTAAGATGAATTGCAAATGTAGAAGGAAAACGGTAGCAGTCTTCAAAGGACATTCAGGTCACTGCTGATGACTGTGTTGAGAAAAATAGGACATACTTATTTAGAGTCAACAGCTGATTTGAACTTGTCTGATAAAGATTAGCATGCACAATAGTGGTCACTGTCCTTCCCCTGGGGAGTGAGCTTGAGGCAAAGGGAGGAAAAATGTCTTCCAGATAGTTATGAAGAGCGACAGCTCAGTCTGTACTGAGATGCCAAAAATGATCTTTCAAAATGCCCCATGATATCCACTAAACAATAGGGGGTACTCGTGTGAAGGCCATCCAAGTGAGGGTGACCTTGGTGAGAAGGAAGGAAACCACAGCGGATGGAGTGTGCAAAACTCTTCACGTAAAAGAAGCTGCAATCATTCACAATTTACAACACAACCCAAACACTTATTTCCCATCTACTGCAGCAAAATTAACTGAACAGAATTACAGAGGGCTTGTATGCAAACTTAAAGGGAAGAACAAATCACTGTCTTAGCTAAACTACAGTTTTACAGGCACAATTGCCACAGATTTCAGTTGGACTTTGCTGCCTAGAGGACTCCACGGTCTTTGGAGGCCTAAACATCTTTTCTTAAACAAGCAAAGGGGGTTATCCTGAGAAGGTTTAGTCAACTCTAATGTATGAAAGAAGACAGACAATGTACTTTTACAGAACCCTGGAAGTATTCACCACATAGTAATTTAAACATGAAGGTGAGTCAAGAACACTCTCACTTCTGTGACTGCTATCAGAAATATATGCATTTCATATCTCTCCTCATTTAGTGGATATGTTTCAAGGTTGAGTATTTTTCAGCTTGGCAATTATTAGGCATTATATCTTATGAGATTTGTATCAACAGTGTGTATTTAAATGATGAAGGCATAACAAAGAAAAGTGTTTACCTGTCATGAGAAACCTGTAGTTCTGCTAATAGTTGGTTTTTAAACCATTGATCGAAATCCACACTATCAAACAGTTCATAAGCAGCCAGTCCAACCGCATTATACACTGGGGAAAAACAACAGTTATGCTTATTGTTTGCTTCAATGTTAACTTTTTAATAGTAAATAATCAGATTAATTTAGTATTTAAACCACATTTTGGTAACCTGAACATAATAAAGAAAACAAAACTAAAGCATATCTTTCTTTAGAAAGGTTTATCAGATCATGGTGAAAGGAACGCTGGTGCAAATTATTAGTAAAAGAAAGACACTACAGAAGAAAGGTTAGAATCTTAAAAATAGCTAGAAGCCAAAAAATCAATGAGGATCTTATCCTATCATCAAGGACAGTTCCATAAGTAACAATTCTTTTCTTTTGCCATAAAATCTCCTCACTTGTAAATAGACAGTATCTCCATGAAAATACTGAAGGTCATTTACTTGGCACAGCAGAAAGAATAGGACAATAAAAGAGATTGCTTGATTCAGAAAAAGCCAAAAAGCAGTGTATCTTTTACATAAACATTTTCAAAAGTGAAGGCCAACATCAAAGAAAGAAGAATTAGGATTTGGGTCCCACTTTCCAAATGACTTAAAAAAATCTTGCAAATTATACATGCAGTTTTTAAGAAGTAAAGCACATGCACAAAAGTGACTCAAACTTCAAAGATAAAGTAAAACTTAATTTACCAGCATCTTTAATCAGTATAGCATTGGTATTTTCCATGTTGGTAGATCCTACAAGCCAAAGTTAAAATAAATAAAAAAGTGTCACTAAAACAAGGAATGCAAGAAACTTTGCACTTCAATGCTTTAAGAAAGGAAGACATGAATTCACTGCTTTCATTCAGTTTACAAGTTCAGTCATTTCAGTTTTGATACTTTGTTCAGTGACTATACCAAAATCAAGTCTCTGCTTTCAGACCCTGTTTCTGACTTACTTTTCTGGAGATGAACATTTGTTAATAACATATACATAAGTAAGAAACAAGTATTTTAAATGAACAGACTCAAAACCTGCAAATTGCAGACAACTGTCAACCACATAGTACTACATCCAAAGGGGTGCTAGATGTAGTTCCGATTTTTTATATATGTGTGCCTAAAAGCAAATATTTTCTAAAGTTTTAAGAATTAATGGATTCCTCATACCATCTAGTACTTCAACAGTAAATTTCAATTTGAAAATATGAAGAGCAGAAGAAAATTGCTATGGGCCCCAGGAGAATTAAGAAAGTACAGGTGTACCTTTTAGCATGCTAGTATTAATTTATGCAATTTTTGGAAAATAAAAACACGTTTACTGTCAACCCTATTATGAGGAATTGTTTACTGCTCCCTCTATTACAGCACAACAAGCCATCCCAAAACCTACATACACAAAGAACTTTATGAACAGATTTTGTGAAGTCAGAAGCCACTCTAATAAAATGAGTATTTATTTTATTTTAACAGAATGTAATGATCCTTTCAAATAAGCTCAAATACAAAATATTATAACTTAACTAAGACAACTGGGAGAAAAAAACCAAGCTGAACTGATGGGAAAAAAAAGCCACTACCACTTATTATCTTTCCTGGCCATTATAAAACTTAGTTTGGGGGCAAAGAATCATAAGGTAAAACAAAGAAAATATTAATCACTCCTCAACCTATGAATAATTCAGTCTTCATACAGAAAACCCATAAATTTTTAAAGCAGATTCTTCAGATTTGTAAAGTCATTTAGACCCTACAAAATGACAGCATAACTTAAACTTTTTCTTTTGAAGTTTTTTCTCCCCTCAGGATTTTGGCAGAGACACAGCATGAACTGCCTTGCAACATTTGAACAAGAAGCTCCTAACTATAAACAACCCAAAGAGTTCATTACACCTGTAGATCACTCCCAAGAAAGCCTGAAATGTCATAAAATTAGAAGTGCCACAACATTTGTCAGTCATCTAGAATAGTTACAGTGAAAACCAAAGACCCTTTAGGACTTCCTCCTCCTAGATACACAATGCATGTCATTGTGGTAGGTTTAGAAATAATTTTAGATTAACATGTCCTTTCAAAAATACAGAGCAAATGCACTATATAGAATTAGATGTTACAAGGCCAAACTGTTTAATAGCTGACGGAGTATGATATGAATGTAAACAATTCTACATTTTATACTTCCCTTATTTTTTTCAAGAACTTACCCTGTAGACTGTGAACCATTTCTAAAAGAACTGGGGTAAGAGTCTGATTATACTCATGAAAAATATCAATGAAAAGAACTTCTGTGCATGGCTGAAAAATTAAAAGATCTGGTTAGAATCTATTAAAACAAAGGCAATTAAAATACATTTTATGCTAAAATTTTAAGTGCTGAATACCTTGCACTGGAAGTCACAATTTCAATCACAATATATAGCAGCAAAATTAATATTGTAAGAAATACTACTCTTTCTACTACACATTGTGCTTAACTCTAGCAGGAGTTTGATACTGTGGGTATGTCACAGGTTGATTTCCTCTTGGCTCACTGGCTCTAGGCCAGGGCCTTGGACTGAACACCCTCTTACAACCAGAACATACTATATGCACCACGCTGGGTTTTTCAGTTTTAAAATAAAAGTAATCCAGCAAGTAAACTTTGAGATCTCTCTGCAAAGCAAATCACAGCAATTACAATTTGGAGATACACTACAACAGCATATTTCTGATCTGAACCAAATTAATTAATGCAATAACTAATTAATAAATATAATTAACTAACAAAGATGCATCTGGAACTTCCTTCACTTCATGTCTTCTAACAAAGTCGTAAGTGGTTACATTAGATATCACTTTAAAAAAAGAGAACTTCTGCTGGCTTTACCAGATGCTACATAATTCAAATGCTGAAGCAAACTCCTTTTCCCTCCCTCCTAAAATATGAAGTGTATAGATTCCCAAGTATTTCTGCAAGTTTGAACACTGAAAAAAGATAGAAGTTAAACTTTACTAAATCTGAAGAAACATAAGGATTTTTTTTCAAATATTATCTGTCTCAGTTACCAAACTATCAAGAATTGCATTCAGCAATGTTTAATGAGTTTCTTTCAGATTGAACACTTACTCTGAGACTGTACTTCCAAGAATCTCCTCCAGTCTCTTCTACAGCTATTATTTCACAAAGAAAAGAAAAAAGTATTATTTCAACTATGGTTCAAACGAAGCTTAGTGTTAGGATAAGAGGGTATCAGACTACTGAGAAATCTTTTATTACGAAAAGAATGTCTAGAGGGAATATTTGTCCATGTAAGAAGACTGCAGGAAATAAAAAGGCTAATATTGCAGTCGGCAATTTGTAGAGACAATGTGGTTATGAAGCAGTTATACAAATATCTAATTACACTACAACCAACTACATAGCATGTTTCTTACTGAAGCTTTCTGGATCCTCTTCCCACATGGTCAATTCTTCCTTTGTCAGCAGGAAATAGTGAGTGACTAATCTCCTACATATTTCCATTAGTGTTGGGTATGTGAAAAAAGCTGTCTTTATCTTATGTGCTTCAAGAGTTTCAGGACTGCTGTCTGAAAAAAAAAAATTCAGATTACAATTAAGTGGCATAATGATCAAAGCCTAGTCTAGTACAAGTAGAAATAAGACAATAAAAAATTCTTATCCTCTGAGAAAAACAGAAAAAATCTATTTTCATGGCAGACTTTAACTGACTTTAGCTGGTAAGACAGGCTTTTAAGCAAGTAATCTATACTGACACATACCAGTATGTATATATATTTTTTTTCAAATTCATAGAGAATGCTAATTGTTATCTAGTCACTGCCACATGTAAAACTAATGTCAACGGTTGAGGTATTTTTTAATTCACACATACAGCAGTGTATGAAGTTTCAAAATGAAACAGTCCTACAAAACAAAACATAAACTCCTTTATATTCAACTGCATCTTCAATCCACTGTGTTTCTGTATTTCATTGTACTGGTATTAATTAATTACATAAAATACACCATTTTATCAAACATATTTCACGGGAAAGATGCAGCAAACTAGTTCATGAAAATAAACCAAATTCTATACCTCACTACTTTTTAAAATTTGTTCAATGGAAACCAAAACAATCAAAAAAGAAAAGATTTTTGTGCTCCTTTTGCATTTAAAATTCCTTTGGAATGTCATTATCTATATACATTAATACTTTAAAAGTTAAAATTACTATTATCAATATAGAGGTGAAACCATACATATTTCAATAATTATTAAAACATTACTAAAGGAGTTTAACTGTTGAGAATAGCTAGCAAAATGTTTCTCAAGACATGAAAAATTATTTTAGTAAATAGTGACAGTACCTTCAATGTTTTTGGATGGTTTGTATGCATAATTTTTTACAATCATCTTAATGAGATTCATGCATTGTACAATAAACTGCTCGAATACAACTCCTTCACCAGCTTCTGTGAAAACATAGCTTACAGAGAACTCCAGTGATCTCTGAATCAAAGCAGTGAATGAGAAAGGATGTTGATCCAGGAAGTCCAAAAGCTTAAATAAAAAGAAGCAGAAACAGAAAAATCAAAATACTTTTAGTGAAGTCTTATTAAATGCTTTAGTAAACTAGTTATCAAAAACAGGTGCCAATTTATATAAAATTATAGAAAAGTGAACATGGACAGGAAATTAGGAAGAGATCAGTATCAACTGTTAATAAAGCACTATTTAATGACAAAATTCTTGATTTGGGTTCAAAATTACTTTTTTTATTTAAGTATGAGGAACAATGCCCATTTTCAAATGGACCAGCTTACTACTAGTAAATAAAATATACCAGCCATACTTAAAACACTGAGTATTTCAGCAGATAATTCACCCCTATTAGATGGGATACAGTGTTAGCAAATGATGTATGAGGGGTACCTTCCCCCCTGCAACACCACACATACAGTACAAGCACTTGCTTCCTCAACTTAGCTTTTCCAATTAGTGATCGAAAATGCACTGGTGGATTCCTTTCATCTCCTTTAGTACTGCAAAAATGCCTAAACCTATATTCTTGCATGTGAATTTCTATAGGTGGTAGATTACCCATTAATCAAGTTTACTTTCTCTTCAGGTCTGTGAAAAAAGATGAAATATTTGTAATCTAAGTACTATGACAAAGACCAAAAATTATGTGTCAGAGCATCTTCAGCTCAATTTTGGTGAAGCTGATGGGTGTTTTTTACTTCTGATAACTAGGCCAAATATTTAAAATACACCCATGTCCTCTAGATAGAATCTGAAACAATGGGAACTCTGTAGGTTAAAGAAAAAAAACCAAAACCAAAAAACCAAACCAAGTGACTACGTTAAAATTACCTTCAATACAATATGCATTTAACATTTACACAGAATCAGCTGACAAGTCCAAGTGTATTAGACAATACAAGCCTCAGAGGGCAAGAGAGTATGTTGTTAATTTTCTTTTGATTAATTAGTGTGGCCAGTAATTCCAGAGAACTAACAAAGCCATAGAAACTGCGATCTAACTACCTATAAAAGGTAAGATGAAAAGCCTATCTCTTCTTTATACCTTAATACCATTACCATTGTTTTACCAATGCTTCCCAAACTCTTCTTTAAACAAATCCTAGCTAAATAACTTACTTACTGAATGCACTTAATTTTGTTTGAGCTAAGAAAATGTACTCCTCACTGCTGCAACTTACATCAGCATCAGTAAGCAGACACCCTTTTCTTCAAAAATCTATCTCATAACAAAGAAGTTTTAAGTAGCAGTACCTTCCATTTCTTTGAAAGGTCTGAAACAGATTCACTTTAAGGCACATGTGTGTCTGGATGGGCACTGCTCCTCCAGAACTATAAACTATGCAGTAACTGAAAGGAGATTTTACTTACCACTTTAGTGAACAGAATTATGGTCTTTTCTAGACGATCTCTGCATATGCTTTCTGCTCTTATACTTCTACCTGGTAAATCAGACATTTCACGACTATCATTTTTTACACTTTCATTTTCTTTCTGGATAGCTAAGTTTTAAATAATTAACACTGCAGAAGAACTTCTTTTTTACTGTAATTAAGAGATTAAGTTAAGCCTGAAAAAAGTTCTAGGGCAAAATAAACTCCAAGTCAAATTCAAGGTAATAACTGAGAATGAAAAATCTTAAATTGTTTCTCTCAACTGTAGTGAAATTCACTGCACTTGATCAGGCTAAAAAATTGCAACATCATTACAGAAAATTCAGTGATAAAAGACAGTTAATGCAAGCAAATGCTAGTATAGACAGAAAATAATTATGTATTGAAAATATAAAGACCTTTTAATAAAACTATTGCTGCATACTATTATGTGCTTTTCTAGAAGAATAAGTCCACCTTGAAGAATAATTTATTATGGGCATTAGAAAACATTCTGAATTAGGAAAAAACAGACAAAATTTCTATTAAAAAAAAAACAGAAAGGGCCATATTGAAGGCATATAGGCAGAAACACAATATAACAAATGTAAACACTAATCCTATAAGGTAGCTGTACCTGCTTTTGCAAAACCATTTACTGGTTAGAAAAGTGGAAATAGGAAGGTTCAGCTTAGTTCTTGTATTAAGACACAGAAACCCTAAAGTAGTCATATTCTAGGGGACTACAATAAACAGTAAACTTCAGTATGGGATGGCCTTCAATTCCTTCTATTCAAACTGCACCTTTCTTGTCAGAAATGAAAGAAAAGCCAGAAGGATCCTGACTGTAGTATAGTTAAAGTGGCAAATGAGGGCAGTTTTCATCTCTTCTAAAAATGAGGCTCAAAGCTCCAATCAGCCCTCTTACTGAAGTACAGGATCCTGAACCCAGGAACTTCATCAAAATTACTTATAACTTATTTTTAAAAAATTCTTCCTAATCAGTTTAGACATCTATTCTCATAAGAAGTGTTGTTGAAATATGACACCAAATACGATTTTGGTGTGATTTTAGTCCGTTGTTACAAGAAGACACTTTTATTGAATTCTTCTTTGAGAGTTTCAGCAGCATTTAAAGAAATAGTTTCAACTTATACAAAAATACCTTGCACCTAAATGATTATTGAGACTGAACTAGCCTGTATATTTTCATCCAGCTTCTAATGTTTAACAATGAATACGAAGAAAAATACTCAGATACTTACTACACTCCAGAAACTGTTTCAGCCGTTCAAATACAGCATGTAGAAAACCCTGAAAAACAAACACATCTTTGGAATATGAAGCTTATTTTGCACTGTATTATGAGAACAAAGTTATGTCAGACTGAAGTCAGTTCAGATGTGTTACCGGCTCATACATGACCTCATAACTTTTAACTAAACTCTTTGATTATTTTGAACAAACAATTTGCTCAATAAATCAACAATTAACTTGCAAGCAGACTGCATAGATGATCCAAACTCACCTTATTAGTACCACATAAAAAGCATAGCAACTCTAATAGAAGGAAGGATAAGTAACTACGGACATGTCCTTTTAATATGTTTATCTAGTTCTACCCTATTTTGAACTTCCTAGTGTAGGCCACAGGTTGTAGGTACTCAATTCCTCCAGCACAACAGGCAGCACTGGAGGCTAGGGAAGGTGCTTGAGTTTCTTTATCTGACCCTACCCTCTACATGGGCTGCAGACCACAGGCTTTTATCTCAATCAAACCAATGTGATAGGACAAGTATGGCAATGCATTCATTACTAAACAAAATGGTTTTAACTGTGGGGAGGAGAGCACATGTAAGACATCTTTCAGTAAGCAACAAGTGTCACCATCATGTGGTGCATAAATTGGAAAGTATGTCTTTTCATTTTTTTAAACATGACGGCATTAGTGTCATAGTGTTTAGAATCTACCTAGGATTTGAGAGTTCTTGACTGATGAGAGGACAACTTTGAGAGAATGTTGCTTGATCTTCCTTTGCATAATACAACGATTTTCAAACATAGCTCTAGAACACCTGAAATCATCACAAAATATCTCTAATCTAGAACTAGAAATGCACTTACCATCACCTCTGCATTCCAATGAGGTTCTACAAAGCCATGGACTGTTAGTTTCCGAAGCACTAGGAAAAAGAAAAATTACTTGTGTAGCTATTTATTAGCTCTTGTTTCAACAAACTTCAGAACACAATTACAATTCTACTTGCTGTGTCTTTCTTCCAACTCCATGCTTCAAAAAATACACATCATTTTAGGTCCTGCATGCCTCATCCATACCTAACATTCACCTTGTCTAAATCAGTTTAAAATACATCTTGTGCAAAATAATGAAGAGAACCCCAAGAATTACTCAATCAAGAAGAATTCTGCCAAAACTCTAAGTATTCAACTTCTGAAAGATCCTACAGTAGGAAAAGGGCCTAGTACAGTCAGGTAAGGTCCATAAGCCACTTGTAAATTCTCTCAGGTTTATCACTGCCTGTAACCCAGCAAAAGCTGCACGCTGCATCTTCTAAAACAATTCAGGACATGTTATCTAAATGAAAGCATTGCATACAAAAATCTCAGTTGTTCAAAGCAGCAAAGTAGGCAGGATATGCATTTATTCTACTCATAAGCCTTTGAGCATCAACCTAAGGCAAACTAACTTCTAAGGCTAGCTTTTCACTGGACACAGGGTGAACTTAATGGAACGGAACCTGTAGCACAGCCTCCTCAATTAAGTGCTAAAGACATGCAAGCCTAAATTACAACACACGTAAGAAAACATCCTGTTATGGCACCCACCCTCCAGCCTCCTAGACATTGACTTCTTACAACATGCACAGTGGAATGCACAGTTTCTCACATACTGACAAATAAGACCACTCTCTCCCACTTCTGCATGAGCAATCCTCCTTCTGCCTTGCTAACAGTACAGGTAAAATAAACCAAGAATATAGTTATTCCCAATGGGGATGGCTTTGTTAGAGAATGGAAACTATTTACCAAAGAAGTCCTACACATTCCCTGTGAAGGAAGTTATTCGATCCTTACATTTATCATTCTGTATTATTACCTTTCAATGACAATAAGGTCCTTTCTAGTGAATTTGCAGCTGCAGCTTCATCCCCTGTACAAATCTGCTGTAGGAATGTATCTGTATGATGATTCCACAAGGAACATGCAAAGCTATAAATACTTGATGTAAGCTGCAAAAAGAAGATCAAGAATATATTTTGTTTCTTGAATTTTGCTATACCATAATAAATCCCCAATTTTTAAAGGCTGGTTTAGATTATTCAAATATTTAGTCCAGCTTCTTGTATGTATCACAGACCACAATGTTTAATTTGCTTCTTTGTTGTAATGAGTTGTATTAACCTAAAGACATTTTCCAGAAAAATACCTTGCCTTAATTTGAAGATGTTATGATAGACTCACTAGTTTCCCTGACTACTTGGGTCTATGACTCTCACCTTAAAGAAAACTATATAGGGCTCCTTTCTTACCTGATTTTCAGTAAATACAGCAGCTGGTGTATAATATCATATGACGCTTCAAAAAATTATCAGCTTTCCTCGTCACCTCTCCTCCCACAAAGACAAGCTGTCCATCTTACAGTTAAATTCATGTCTGAATCAGCTTACTCTGGGACACACTTAGCAGTTGCAGGTGCAATAGAATTGAACAATGCCTACTCCAAAACTAGCTTTACTTTGTCAACAGCTGCAAATACTGACTTTTTCCCTCAATTTTTTTAAACACGGAATGACAAGTAGTTTCTTATCAGGTAGAACTCAACAAAGCTCAAACTTAATTCATGTTACAGTTCACACACAGTGCTTAACTGATAAAGATACCTGAATTACAAACAGAAGATGAAGGTTTTCTCACTCCATTATGGTAGCAATTGTAAGCTTCATAATTACAGAAATCTGCATTTAGTCTGTTACACCTTATGTCAATGGAGTCAAAAGCACATGACCTGTTTATTTAATTGCTTTGACTGTTTAAGGGTTAGTAAAGGTCCTATTTACAAGTCAGTCTTCAATGCCTCAGAGCCCTGATGGTTAAAATTACATCTTATTGATGACACAGACAGAAGTTTCTACATAGATAAGCAGGTAAACATCCATAAACAGGCTTCATATCCAGTGCTCACTTTTCCCTTTAAAATGAAGTCAAACTAAAATTTTAAAAATTCAAGAGTAACATATTTGGAAAAAATGTTTAACTTGCTAAATCTAGTTAACTGTACTACATCATTGCTCAACTCCAAATGGGTTTGGAGATGCATGGCCTAAAGCCAAAGTTACATCTGTGTTCTAATCAGTGGATTTTTACAGTGGAGAACGTAAACTAAATTACACGAGATCCAGCATTTGCATTCACATCTTGCATTTTAATTAACCTGAAGAGATAGCCTGGAAAAATCTCAAACACATTCCTGCTGATGCTAAAAGCTAGAACATCGTAATATGGAAGTCTAAACCCCAGTATTTTTTAAAGACATTACTGACTTAAAAATTCAGAACACACTTCCAAAAAAACTCCATAAAGTCCTAGAAAAGTTAAGATCATGTACATCATAAGGCCGATATGCAGATACTGTTCTGCAGATGAAGCTCTGCTTCTTTACACCAATTAAGATAACAACGTTCAATCTGTATGCAAAATTAATAAAGATCTCAAACATCTCACCCAGAAACTGACTTCCAGTTATTCCATAGTACACAGACACCCACAACAAAAGAGCACTTCTGTTCCATGGGCAGACAAATATTTAAGTCCACAGACATGCCATTAATGCCCTGACAGCTAAACCCAAGAAGAAGCAAGCATGTACAATACACAGTTTGCACACTCTACAATACTGCATCACATTACTTACATCATAGAAAAGCTTCCTATCTGCAGCAAGCCGTTTGGACGCCAAGGTCTTTGTAACATGGTAAAACGTCAGTAGCGCCCTGTGTTGCTGAAGATCATCCTGCACCTTCACAGATTCTACAAGAGTGGGTATAAGTTCTGGCCATTGCCTTGGGCAGTCCACTCTGGCAACCTTAGCAATCAGTACAGAGATCTGAGTTGCTATCTGCAGAAGAAACACAGACACCACTAAGTCAAAGAGCATTTAGGAAATGAATAATGATGAGATCCACAGCCAAATAAAACCTGAACCAAACAGAAACACTAGAATGGATGCTAGATTTTTGTGTTCTTTTTCTTAAGCTGTTTTTAAGTTTGCTGAATGCAAATAAATGTGGAGAAAAAGTAACCTATTCTATGTTTGTAGGAAGTAGTTACACAAAATACTAAACTTAATACCTTGTTCAAATTTTACATGAAGACCAGTGACTATATTTATTCTATAAATCACATAAATGAAGAAACAAATATTTGGGAACCACTTTTTACTTAGTGATCTTTTCTATCACTTTCTATGAACATACACTGCTGAATACATATTACTCTCAATTCTGCTGTACCTGACTTTTAGACAGAGCCATTCCTAGCCCCAGGCACACATATGTGTAAGCCAAAGCCCCATCCCAGTAACTGGAACTGAGACTCTCTCTCGCTCCAGACCTTCAGAACCACAGGCCAGGGGCACCTGGACCACTCACACCATCTGGCTTTGGTTGCTGGGCCCAAATCCCACTCACACCAGTCTTGCCAGCAGCTGGAAGCTGGTCCTTGCAGCACACATGCATGATGATCAGAGTGAGATTACACAGTAAGATGGGTAAGGGATGCAATCAGAACAGAGGACAGGCACTGGTCATCAGGCACAGACTTAGTTCAGACACAGATACAGACCACCCATGGTTTACACATGACTGGCCCTTCTTATGCCCTCTTTCTGTCTATTCCACACTTGCCTGCTGTACAACTCCCTTCCCCTAAACATTCCTTAACATATTTTGCACGGTCCCTCAAAACCTACCTCAAATATCCAAAAAATTTTACATTCTTGTTTTCCCTGTTCTTACTGTATTCTAATTGAAAAGATCCTTGACTGGATTAGTGAAGCTGACACTCACTCCTTCAGCACACTAGAACAACCACACTTCCAGCCTGGGGAAGAAGTCACCTTCTTAGGCTACCAGAAGGAATCCAAGCAATTTACAGGCCCTAAGACAGCTAGAGCTATACCCGTCATCTTTACTGCTTCCTGAGCTGTTTCATCTGGAGTTTGACAACCCTACCAAGTTTTCTACAATATTTATTCCTACCATGCTGCTTAGCCAGAAGAACTCCTTCAGGAAAATGATGTCAACATTTGCAAGGAAGAGCTGGGAATCCTACCTATTCCAGTATCAAATTATGTCAATTGACATAACAGGGGGAACAAATAAATTCTTCTCCCTATGTGATACAAGAAGCAACCTCCCAGGAAAGCAAAAAAAGACTTTTATCTTGAGGACTGGCTTTTTAAATGGGGAGAAAGAAGTAAAACAATTTGCTGTCATACATTTGAAGAAGTACTCTGTTCCACTGTTCCCCTCCATATGCTAAATATCTTCAGAGGGCATGATAATTACACTTTTAGCAGATGGTATGTTCTCTCTTTCTTCTACACCTCCCCTGAAAGTCAAGTTGTATCATCACATCTCCATAATATGCCGGTTTCTCACTTGTTTGTGTTGTTTTTCTTTCTATACAAGAGTCATTTTTTCCTGCCTTCAGTGATGCAAAAAGCATAAGCAGATAGCAACTGTGTTATGAACTGTCTGTGACTGGAAAAGTGCAGTTATCAGGAACACAGGATATCAAAACTCAGACGTATCAAGCAGGCTGGGAACTAAATGAAAAATTCCTCTGAAAGCATACCTACAGCACAGATTGAGAAACAAGGGGAAAGAAAGGGATATGGACTCTGTAAACATTCTTCAATATTCCCCGTAATTGTTTGGGCAATTATTTAGACTGTTGCCATAAAAACAAGCAAATCTCCAGATCTCAAAAAATGACATCCCAAAAAATGTCGTAAGGACACACAAATCAAAACATGAAGCCACAAGTTTTTAAAATGCCAGTTAAAAAGGTTCCCATCTCAACTGCAACTAGGGTCAGAGAACTCCAGAACTGTTCATCAGCAGTGGCATTCTTAACTACAAAAATTGCTATGCTATCATCTTAGCAGGCAAACTGATGAAATACTAATGAATGTATGGAAAAAAGTATTGATAAAAAGCTTTAATTGTTTTACAAACAATATAGTTAATACTGAAGTTTTATAGTTAATTTACATATTTATATGTGTAACAAACAGACTTCAAAATTAAAATTTAATAAATTATATGCTACCTAGTAGAAGCATAAATTACACACACTAATACTTCCTTGTTCTTTTTAGTTAAAATACAGAAATAAGTAATATTTGGTCATACTGTTTACACTGAAACTAAACCTGCAGAATAAATTTTAAAATACTTTATATGCTTTTTTAAAAATTGCATTTGCAATGAAAATTTCTAACTCTAGTCAAAACTCATTTCACAATGGGCTTCTACAAAGACTAAATTACCCTAATTTTGATAAATTGCTTTAATCCTCGAAGTTACATTAATCCTGTCAATAAATCCCAAAAATTTAAAACCGAACTGTCTGCAGAACAGAAGTTTATTTCCAATGCCTTTTCTTTTTAATCTTTACCTTATGCCTATAATTTCTGTATTTCCTTGACAAAGTTATTTAAAATCCAGCTCAAAATATCAACAAATACTTCCTTGCAGAATCTTATACTTACATGAGGAAGAAGTTAGCGGAAGTAAGATTGATTTATCTAGTATGGGCATATTCTGTGCCCCTACCATTAGTTATGGACTCAACAGAAAAGTACATTCTTATTCTAATCAAAATCTCAGCTTATAATTACGCACTTTATGTAAGAAAAGACACTATCACACTGAAGCTTTATTAAGCTTATTTAAATTCACTAATAGTGTAACTAGACATGTGACAGCAATACTCCTTGGGTGGTTTATGCAGCAGCAATCTTAACAGCTCATTCCTGCTTTGCCACTGCCACACTTCCTTGCATGGCCACACTGGGAGTCAGGTAAGAGAACAGACATAGCCTAAAAAACCAAAAATCACTCAGGGAAAGGTTATTTTTGAGCTATGTCCATTCCCTGAACCATTTCACCAAATGGCTGCATAAACAGCAAGGGACAACAAACTGCCACTGCAACACCAAAAGAAACAAACCACAGAGACAAAAGGTATTTCCAACCAAAACAGTTCTATAATTGAATGAATTACGATGTATGGTAAAAGATCTCGCTTCAAGATCTGTCTGCAAAGCAATATGTAAACTACAACTTTATTATTATAATTACTTTATAAAGAAAGAAACCAAGCTATCCATCAATACAAGCAGTTCTTGGGAGAGTAATAAACAATCACCACTAACCTGATTCACTGGCTCATTAAAGTTGGTGATAAGTCCAGCACGCAATGTAGTTTTTTCTTCTTCAGAAAGAGCACTGCCAGGATATATTTATTAAAATATTATTGATTTTCAATTTAAAAAACTACTATCAATTCATTTGTAACTGTCAAAAACTATCAAAACTAACAAAAGAACATTCTTTGTTCTTCCACTATCTAAAGGATCTTTAAAAAAAGAGGGAACAGTGAAAAAAATACTTATAAGGCACTTTAGTCTCATGTTTTGAGACCTGAAGTGACCTTTTTAAAGATAAATGGCAAAATAGAGTTGACAGAGTGAGATACACAGATATATAATGAAAAAATGCAGAACTGTATGAAATATAAACAGATTGCTCATAGACAATTGTTATGTAGTTATGGACAGAATGGAGCATTTGAACATGAATTTGCCCATGTATACTAATGGACAAAGGCCAAAACATGTCTAGAATAAGGCAATCACCATATCAGATGATAGTTCTTTTTGTAAAAGCAGTAAGTCTTTTCTAATATATATCCTTTTCTACAAGCAAGTAATATATTTACACTTAAAAGTACAGATCCTTTGAAAATTATACCTTTGTGTGAAAAGTATTCTCCATAAAATGCAGGGGAAAATAGTGAGCAAGACAAATTCTAAGCCATAAAGGTTAATTTTCATTCAAGTGCAGCATTGTGATATCTTAAAATTAAGTGACCTCTATCAGTTTAAGACTACAAGTTACAGTATGATATCACTCCTGTATTACTTCAGACTTTATATGATTAATGCAATTTTCTTATAATTTCCAGGCAGGAAACACAACACACTGCTTTAAAAAAATGTTTCGTTGGTATTTATAGATTATACTACTGGGGAAAAAGAAAACCAAAACCAAACTAATCAAAAAACCCCAACACACATTTTCATTTACTGATAGAACCTAGAAAGCTGTTTCTTCTTCTTAAAAATCCTGTAAGTTATCACCTAAGGTTGTTCAGATGAAAGTTTCACCTAACATGGCAATGACTTAGAAGCATGCATGCAAACATCACATCTCAGTGAAGACTAACGGCTGGAAATTAAGATGATTAAACACACCAACACAACCACTTCCTCTTGTCTGACCTCAGGCACAGATATTAACCAACTAGTTTTATATATTGAGGTTTCAAATGATGTCTAAAGCTTCCTAAAGCATAGGCTTTACACTAACCTAGATAAATACTAAATAATAATCTCAAAATAATAAAAAAATAGAGGCAGGAATTGTCACAAGAACAAACATTTGCAAAAATATTCTAGTCTTCACTCTCCCTTCACCCCTGCACAAAACAGAAGTACTCACCATTTCCTAGATCAAAGACTTATCATTTCAAGTATAGTACAAAATGGGGGCAATTCATTGTTTCACTGGTGACTCAGAGCTGTATACTAAGTCTTATTTTCCAAGGTAATTATAGCATTCAGGACCCACAGTTTTACTTTTTATATTTTAAAGCAAGATGTAGGCTTCGAGAATTTTTCCGCAAAAAATTATGCCTAAAAATATTTTGGTTAAAATTTACAGAGATTTCTGCAACAGTAAAAGCTTTTCTGCATGTAACTATTTAATTTATTAATCTAAAGCCATGAGATTATATTCCAGGAAAATAAATTTTTGTGGGTTTTTCTTTTGTAATATGAAAATGCACTATATCATTTCCACACATGCAGGCATCCTCTAAGTGGTTTCTAAAACTTAAAAGCTCTTACTAATAAAATTTTAAAATCTATTCTCAATTAAATGTACATTGTATAATACCTCACTTTCAGAGACAATAGAAAGCACCTAAAACCTGGTTTGTAAAGAAAAAAAATGCCCCGTTTTACTATATTACTTCATTTACTTTGTTTCTGGGCTCACAAGACCCCTGGCCTTAAACACTTTTTCATAATTATAATTATATTAAAGTTATCATATGCACAGTCTAAGAGCAGCAAGAATTCAGTTTATTACTTACTGTAAATAAGAACGCTGTAATTAAGCTTTTGCCATTGCAGACAAAACAAAGGAAAGAAAAGAAATAGATTCATGAGGATGAACACCTCAAATACATAAGCTTGTGATAAGCAAAACTGGAAAACAGTAATGAAAAAAGAAATCTAAGAAATCAATGCCAATGCAAGTGCCACACAGCACTGTGTGACAGAGTTCCTGAGGGTTTGCCGGACCGTGGGTGGAGGAATTCAGCATTTAAACAACACGAGAGTGACATCTGCCGGAGAACAGGGACACCCTCAGCCCCTGAAGGGGACCCCGGCACCACTGCCCTCAGCCTCCCTTAATGCCTTGCAAGAAAGCAAATTCCGCAATTCCATCTATAAAAGTTACAGGCAGGAGAGAAGTCAGGAACAACGTGCCTCGCTCAGCCAGTTACCTCCCTTCAGCATTAAATTATATGTTCCCAAAAATTAAAACAACTTCATCTTCACATGAACTTCTAAGTACTACCTACTGTGCTGTAGTCTTTCACAATTTGCAAGTTCAACATTACTTTGATCTTTATCTGTGTTTGTGGTACAGAGAAATATACATCCAAGTATTTAAAAAATTACTTTGGAGCTTTTTTTAAGAAAGTCTGGTATTTTGACTTTGGATTTCTGGCTTATGAGAAGTCATCACACAAGTAAAAACATATATTTGAGAAGTATTGTAAAAGTTGCTAACACAGTATTCAAATAAGAGAACAAAGTCCAGAAGAGACAGGATTCAAAAGTAATTGTCCGTAAATTCGAAAACATGTTCAACTCTTGAATTCAAGACAAACCATTTCCAAAGAAAATAAAAAAACATATAAAATCATCCTGTGAGACCAGCTTTTGAGGAGGCTGACAACAAATTTCAAAAGAAGAGGCCAAATTGTGCCTGAAAAGAGGCTATGACAACTCTAGGCTCTTTACCACAGCTATATGAAAAGCTGCTTTAAAAAGCAGGAGGGAGAAGTTCATACCCTCATCTTCAAAAATCAGTCTCACTGGAAAATGCAGTTTTAAGCCTGATCTGTACAGAGCATGCTTTGATGTACTGCTATGGATGGAGAGGGGACAGCTGCTAAAGTGAGACACAAGACAAAAAACAAGAATCTTGCGAAGACAACAAAAATGCAGCGTCTACAATGAAGCCTTCAAAAAACCATGACATTCAAAGTATGATTGGTTCACAAAATAATCAACTGAGAATTTAGTTTAAATCAGGATTTCTCAAAATGGTCTCGACATATTCTAAGACAAATCTGATCTGGCTGAGCGCTGACAAAATGTCACATCTAACAAATTTAGAAAGAAAAACAGTTGGACACAGAGCAAAAATTTAATATGCATTGCTCCCTTGAATCCTTAACAGCAGCCAACAACTGTTAAAATTTATTTTATACTTTAATTGCATTAAATTAGTGGCAAAAAAATTACAAATGGGAAGAAATAGGATTGCACTGAAAATTTAATATAGATTTAACTCATGGAATCTTCAATAGCCAAGAAATTTATTTTTTAAATAACATTTCATTTAAAACTTCAGGAAAACTACATTAAAATATTTTTATTTCATTTTTACCTCAAACAGTAAAATTCTAGTCTTTAGTTCTGCAAGAATAAACCAAGCTTTTTTACCAGAAATGTTACTCATGGCAAAATATATTAACACATTGAAACAATGTTTAAGTTCTTCTAACTGTTCTTGCCAAGTACCAGTATTGTAAGCAGAATTCCATTAACCAGAAATGTCAAAGATATATGCCATTTTTCTATTAAAAAGATGGTATTTTCCTTTCACATAAAAAAGAATCCAAATGTTTGCAGATGTTTTGTAATTATATACTAATTCACACATACAAATACTCTAGTGCTGTATGCAATAATGAAGGAATACTAACTACACTATTTCAAAAGTGCTGTGGATACAGAATTTTATAATTTTTCACTCTTTTGGTAGATCTTTGGAAAGGCAAAATACACTGAACTACCTCAAACCATGAACAATGAAAATCATCGTTTGTATCATAACACTAATTTAGGTTTCTGATCCAGAAAAATTGTGAATTCCACCTAATACCCTACATCTGACAGTGACAGTCCCACCTATTACCAGCATTTGAGACTGAACACTTGCAAGCCCTTATGAGTATTGGAATTGAAACTCTTTGTGAACTCACACCTGTTTTTAAAGGAAAAATAAGCACCTCACACAAAAGACTGGGAAGTACATAATTCTATGGGTTACATATTAAAATGGCACTTTTTGTAATTTTTAAGTAAATTACATGGTACTCATGAAAAGTGCTTATATTTTTCATGGTCTTTAGAGAATTCTTTGACATGCATTATTAGAACCCACGTATCAGAACAAAAAATGAAGACCAGAACTTTTCAGTATGATAACTAGTGCCTCTTTCCCATGTACACATTCAATATGAATCAGCTTAAAACAAAATAAAATGTCTCTCACAGAGTCCAAGAGACTGGCAACCTTTCACTTCTGTCACTATCAGTACATTTGGGTGTTAATGTTGTAACACGTACTGCATCACTTCAAAACCTATTATCTGTGAAACAGCCTTGTAACTCAGTTCTCAAACGTAAATCATTAACAAAGTCATAAGAAGCAATATAAAGACAAAATGTTTTATCGGCAAGTCCTGAAGTTTGAAACATGTTGTCATTTTCACCATAAATCCTAGAGTAACTTCTATGAACTAAGGATCTGCTGTTTTTACAGCCTGGCAACCATAACAAAGCCAATTTTAAGACTGTTAAGCAGAAGAACTCAAAACTTACTGTGGTGCGACCCGTCTCCAGTAGCGATCAATTCCATTTTTAAAGTATAGCACAGCTAACCATCTGACATTCACATCCAGGCTATGATTTGTAAAGATGTTCTGTTTACAAAAAAAAAAAAAAGAAAAAGAAAAAAAAAAGGTTAAAGACTGCTCAAGCTACCATGAGCAAGACAGAAATTGTATCAACGCATGCTCTGGTATATGTAGAAATACACACACCTCTGTGATATGAGTGTACATAAACAAAAAGCCTTAATCATCACTTGACAGAAAAGTGAAAACACTGTGCTAAACATAAATTTTTAGAGATTAAAAAAATGTTTTTCACTGGCCCAAATATTTATTTATTAAAAAAAAAGCAACATATAAGGCATATGTATTGCTAATCTTGTCTAGCAGAGAAGGCAATATAAGGGTAGCAATTACTAGAATCAGGCAATTTTTACATTCTTTAATGACATAGCTCTCAGAAGTTTGTGCCACTACAGAATACAGGATAATTCCTTATTCTACTCAGAATCCAGTCTTCAGGTTATTCATTATGTTGTCACATGGCAAGAACCATCCTGTCTACCAATACTGTTTGTAAAACAGTGACCTGTTATGTCTGCAATTCTCAAATTTGACTATGCTTATTCTAGGAAATTAGTTCCTAGCAATAAAAAGCTATATATCTATAGATACATACATACAAATTTATCTACATATGCTTTTATATATCTGTATGTGCAGACAGACAAACACAGAGGAGTTATTTTGTACAATAATGTAAAGTTAACCAACCAAGAGAAACTAAAATAAAGGTAGTACTCTCAACACGGGTACTACTCTGAACAGCAGCTCTCCTCCTGTTTTCTACTGCATCAGATGGATCTTTCTCAAGGAGTGAGACATCATTACTCCCTCCTTTAGAGAGCAAGCATGTGTGAACTCTATACAGTGCACCGCAGAAAGAGTGCACCACTTGTATTCACTGCTTTTACAAGTCCAGTAGGAAGGGACCTGAAAAATGCAGGGATTCTGGTCAAAAGCTTCTGCTACTTTTGGGCACCAGGCCTGCAGACACAAGCATAAAAAAACCTTTCAAATAACTCAGCACTGTAGACACCTGGGACCTCATTTTCACTGTGAATTCAAAACCTAACTTTCTCTCAAAATGTTTCTATTAATAGTAACATCTTTCTAGAGGTAATGGCCAACCCAAGAAAATCCCTAACACACTCCAATCACTAGAAAGTAAACAGACTTATATGCCAACAATGATATCAACTTTAAAACTAGCATATTGTACAAAAATATCAGAAAGGTGGTAACCCACAAAAATACCACACAACATGAAAATTATCCATATGTAATATGCTCTCCTTTCCCAAAGCTCATTGAGGAAGACAGACTGAATGTCTAAAACACTTGACCTTTCCCAAATGCAACTTAAGCATATTAAAATATGAACAGGTAACTTCAAACACCACTTCTGTATCATAAAAAGGCATTTCAAAATAAATGAAACATGGAAAACCCAAACTACTCCTACTGAAACCTCCATTGATCTTACAAAGAACTCTTCCTCTCCTTGCTAAAATATTTAAAAGCAAAGCTTCCAGAGATAAAAAACATCTTGAAATTTCACCAGACATACATAAAAAAATGAAAAAACCCCACCAAAGAATCTACACAAAAACAAGTAGAACTTCTCTTTATACTCTGTATCTTCATATAAACTTCCTAATACATGAAGTATTTAGTATAACACAGTAATGCTGTCATAGAAATAACAGGAATGAAGCCAATGTACAAACTGATATAACTTGCAGAGTTCTTTTCAAAACCATCCAATTCTGAATCAAAAGAGAGATATGCAATACCTTCAAAAGAGAAACACAGAGAAAGAATGACAGTTCTACTAGGTACTAAAAATGGTAGGATCAAGGATGCATGTCTCATGCTTTATGATTTCTCTACTCTGACTGTCCCAGAAGCAAGTGCATCTCACAGTAAGTAATGATACTACTTGCCACATCCCACAGATTTCAGATGTCTTACCCACTCTGTTTACATTCATCTGTTTCCCTACATCCTTTTCTGCTCCACCAGCCAACTATTATAAGGTGCCAACTATTTTCTCTCCCAGATAGCCCACCTGTCATGATCAAGTTAAACAAAGAAATAGACACTTCACTTGTTTAGTTTAGAAGACTACAGATATTTCATACTTAAAGAAAAGCTGATGTGGCCCTAACAAATCCACCTAACCACATAAAAGGAATTATCAGCACTTGATTCTCTTTGATAAGCATCTAAACACCTGAATTTTTAGCCCTTATATTTAAAATTAACTCATATCTGTTCCAGTTACACCTGTGAGTGCTCAACTTGTCTACACCCTGAGGTGTAAGAGCGCAAAGCAAGCATCCAGAGGAAAAAATGTCACTAGTGGCAATTTCTGTTGTTTTCTGTCAAGATCATCTACCACCACAGCTACATTATGGCAAAGGCAATGCACAAAAGGATATTTGAAGCTCAATGTATCTTCTTCTATCCCTTTCCCTAAATCCTCAGGCTCGCCTTCAACTTTTCAAACAAATGAGATGGTCTACAGAGAACAGAACATGTCACTCTACAAATCTGAGTCATTCAGTCTATCCACTGAGGACAGATGTCTCTAGAAAAAACATTTTACCTGTGTTTTTCAGACTACTGTAAATGTATGCATAGATATTGGAGAATAACAGTGTTAACTTTCAAGTGTCTTTGCTGAAACAGTTTCATTTCCTTTTTGACTGTGTTGTCATCATTTTGACCATATTAATGCATCCATTTCACCAATGGTCATAGTACTTTTACAAGTTTTCACCTTCCCCATTGATCTTACTACCACAGCCAGGTCAGCTAATCTCCCTGGGAGTCTCCCTCCACTAGCAAAAAGGAAAGCAATCCCAGAGAGGTATCACACAATGCAATGGAAAGCATGAAGGAACTTCTATTAAAATGTTCATAAAGCATCACGTCCACAAAAAGAAAAGGTCATTACTGCCTTGGTATATAAAAGGTTCCCTGCTTCTTGAGGTAGTAAAGGAAATCTGCTAGAGGCTAGATTTCCAATTTCTGAATGCCTGGGAAAAGAGCTTACTCTGAGACACGGTGATGACAATGCCTATCACTGTCATATCCTACCTAACGTATTCTTCAGCATAAGAACTGTAGTGGCTGGACCACAACAACTCAGGGCTTCTCTCAGCCAGAGGTCATGGTTCAACAGTGTTCTAGAGACAGCACTCAAAATTATTCAGAGTTTACTTAGTAGCACTTTTCCACTGTATCTTACCAACAGGACTGAATAAAAACCTGGCTGGGTCTCCCACTGCTTCAGTTGTTCCTCAGCTGGCTTCAGCACTGCAGTATCTTGGCTAGTAGCTTGCGTCAAGACTTGTAGAACAACAGTGCTAGCACTGTTGAGATCCATGAAAATCTGAAAACATTTAGAAAGGAGAAAAAACACTTAATGGGAAAAAGATAGCAAATATAGACAGGTATTTTCCATTCTTATTATCCAAACACCCCACACTCATTTTTCATTAGACTACACAGTGTAAAGATAGCATGACACCCACTCACAGCAGTTGAGGTACAGGGATAGAACTATTTGCTTTCAGAAGTCTCTCAGCAGAAGGAGCAAGCATTAAATCTATCATTACAAGCACATTTGCTAGATTTAAGGAACTGCAAGAAATACTTTGATTGTGAAACAGTTACCTCTCTTGTGAAGCACAGCAGCTAAGAGCAAAACTAGAGCTAATTACTCAGCTGTAAGCAGAGCAAACCATGGGGTTGTCTGAAAGAGGCAAAGACATAGATTATTAACATTTTTGCATTTTATTTTCCCTTCAAGAGACAAAATGACACATTCATATAGGTAAAGTCTATAATTCAAATCATCAAAACAATTCATATTAATTTAAAAATACAGCATTAAGTCTCACAATTAGTCCTACATGCTACAGAATTTTCCTCAATATATTCGGTTTCCTTCTTATTTAGCGTACAAATGCTAACCAGCTGAACTTTGAATGCGTATTGACAAATTTCCAATGTATATACATCCTTTTGCACCCTTGTACTCTAGGGAGGCAAAACAAAACACTGCTCTCCAGATGGCAGAAATTACATTTATAATGACCACAGAAACAACGTTACAAGAAGAAAGACACATATATGAAAGAATCTATGATGTCCGTTTTCTGCTCATAAAAAAACACTGTTTAAAGCCTATGTTAACTTTTAATAACACATACACAGTTGAAGTTGAAAAAATATTACACCCCTAAGAAAAGTTATTAATCTCCAAATCTCCAATCATCCTCAACAAAAGCTGACTAAAATTTGAAGGCCCTAAGGTTAAAGAAAGTCTACATTTAAACCCATGAAACACAAAATCACATTTCTCTTTACAGCAATAATTGGACAGGTGACTCCACCTCTGCTTTATGTTTCCCATGTGAAGCATCTTCCAATCTTTCTGCTTTAATCAGCTGTGCACAAGGTAGCAGAAGGGGGGGTTACTGCAGTGGTGTCTCCTGTGAAAAGCTGCAAGAAGCTTTCCCCATGTCTGACAGAGGCAATGCCAGATGGCTCCAAGACACACCTGCCACTGGCCAAGGCTGAACACAGCAGGAACAGTGGTAGCACCTCTAGGATAACATGTTTAGGGTAACATGTTTGGGATAGCATGTCTAGGATAACAAGGGGGAGAAAAAACCTGAAGGCTTTTGCTTCTACTGGAAATTTATATACTTCATCTAGGACAGTTCTTGTTAGAAGACATACTTATTTGAGTTAGTAAAATGCAAGCACAAAAAACAGGTGACTTTTTGTTTCTTATTTCAAAACAATTAGCTGGCAGTTCTAAAGACAACAACAAAATTCAAAGTTAAATAGTTGCTTCTTTTTTAATAAAAACCATTCTCATTCCTGGAAAGGTTTGTATTTCCATGTAAAAACTGGAGCAGCTACTGTTCAAAAAAAAAACTCAAGAAAAATCAAACTAAGCTTAGTGGGTCAGAACAAAATTTTATTTAACCCAATGCCCTTTCTCTGTCAAAACCACAGCAGATAACCAGGTCAGGACACGTATGCTGGCCTGTCACGCAAAAAACTCTGGTTCAAGGATTTTCTATTACAAGGCAGGGAATTTAAAAGCCCTCAAGATTTTGTCTTCAATGAATTTGCACAGTTACTGTTTGATCCCATGTAAAGAACATTGGATGAGGCTGTCACAAGCCAAGTAGCAAAACTGAATTAGAAAATAATAATCTCCTGAAGATGGGTCACCTTTTAGGTAATGTTTATAAGTGTATATATATAATAATATATATATAATTGTATAATTGTAAAATATTTAAGGAAGTGGTATATCCTATATGATTTGGATAGCAAAAAATTAAGTGGAAAAACATCTCATAAATGTGTAGCAAATACAAATGGCAGAGATGCAAAAAAGCTGTCTATTGCTACTACTTTTTAAAAGTTCCTCTAAACAGTTTCTGTTTTCTTCTTGTAAGTCAATAGTCTTACTTGTATTAATGTCTATTTAAAAAAAAAAAAACAGAAAGAAAATAAGTAAAAAATTTTCAACAAAATATTTGGAAACAATTCTTACTGCACAAAACTCAAATTTTGTGCAGTTTAAGCTAGCTACAAATAAGTTAAGCTTATTTATATTTAAGAGCTATGGTTACCAAAATAAATAGTATAACCCTCTGCTTCTCCCTGAACCCCTTAAATACCCAAAGATGGAAGGAGCAGGAAAAATTCAGGTTTTGGTTTGGATCAGGTTTTCAAGTCACTTTCACACCACACTGCTAGACAGATAAATGTGCTAGGCCTAAAAAAGCAGACAAAACATCAACCAGACAAAGCATCATGCAGACAAAACATCAAGCACATTTCACGCTCTTGTCAAAATTGATGTAAACTTAGAACAAACTTACAAATTGTGACTGAGCCATAACCACCCACCAAAAGGCAAAAGGCAGGGGTGGGATACTGGTAGCACACACAACAAAAAACCCAAATAAGCCAAAAAGTCAAGCCATCTAAGCACACTGCTCCACAGACACCAGAAAACACTACTGGAGCAAGGAGGAATACATGACTTCCAACAATGTCAAGCCATTACAGGCTCAGGTCCTGGCACTTAATTTCAACTCTGACCAAGTCCTTACCTTCCCTTCTCACCAGCACAATTTCTATGAGGAACTATTCTCTGCATGCCTCCTATAAAGACAACTTACTCAGGAAGGGCACCAGCTCCTATCTTAGCGGGATCTGCTCAAAATTCAGTTTTAATTACTGCCATGTACAGATGCAGATGTGAAAGTTATTCTTGCAGACAGACACAGCTGTACTTCGGGAGTTTAAACCCAGACCTCTCCAATCTTAAGTTTGTTGTGATACCCTCACACTGCCCTCTTTTTTTTTCTTTTTTGATTGATGAACCAAGGCTCTTCAGACCCTAATTTACAAAGAGGATATACAGATGCTCTTAACCCCACAGAACTGCAAAGCCTGTGACTATTATGGGATAGAGACAATCTTCACCTCTTACATATCTGACTTCACTGCTGCATGGGAAAGGCAAAATGGACATAGGTTACCCCACAGATTGGTTAAATCACAGGGACAAGGACTTTCTCCATAGTTCATGGGACTTCTACAGCTTCACTGACTACTGAGCTATTTCTACAAGACTGTCCTAGAGATGAAACTCAGGAGGTGAGAATTAAACAGCTGTTGTCTTTTGGGTACTTTCAGAGACATGAGGCACCTATAGAAATTTTGGCAGAGTCTGTCAACCTTATAAGCAACACGTTCTGAGAAGGAAGGCAAGGTGTGCATTTGTGTCACAACAGCCAGGAATTCCAGGTTTGACTACTGAGTAGGGGTGTCATTTCCCTTTTTTACTTACTAATGTCAGTCTGTGTCTTCACAATAAACACTGAACAGTACCAGGAATGCTCACTGCCTTCTCTTGCTTTTCTGTGGTCCGCACCCATTGCTGTAACAACCAAATTGCACACTAACATTTTGGAGGAAGGAAAAGAAATCCCTTTCGCTAGAAAGTGTTCAATGCCATCAGCTGCAAACCAAGCATGACTCTTATTGCCATGCCAGAATTCTATCTTGCAAAAGGAAAAAGAGCATAATGAGTTAGTGTCTTCTGAGACCACAAATACCAATAACAGTTCCTCATCACTATCAGCCAATGTCCTATACTTCCATTCCCACTTTCAAACTCCTTCATTTCCCTTAGGTGGCAAAAATCCGAGTCTCATTTCTGTTCTACTCTTTATTCTTTAATCCCCTTTCTAAGGGGTATCTGCAAACACATTCCACCTTTCAAGACCATTCCAAGTGTCTTAAATATTCTAGTTTTATACTAGCCATGCCAGTTTAATGTTTTTCCTGAACAGTCAATGCTTCTGATAACGACAAAAAGGTATCTAGGTACTTTTCCCTTCACACTAAAATACATCCTAATTTAAAAATCACATCAGCTATGAAAATAAATTGCTAAACATCTGAAGGGGTACAAAACAAAGGATTCATTACTAAACATCTCCCTACTTCACTTTTTCTGAGAGAATGCAGTGTAACAACTCACTCATATCCAGACAACTAATTCTGTGTATTTTTGTTCTCTTTTGTTAAGAATTCAATTAATTCTTTCCCACTGCAAGAAAAAATTCAGTTAAGATTTTATGAAATCAGAAGAAGACAAAGCCATAAACACACTACACAAAATACAATGTGGTCTCACTGATCATAGCGCAAATACATTCTGGGCTCTGTGGATGCTGTGATCCTTCTTTACACAATGTCTGAGAGAGCTTCTAGGACACCATTTCCAGCTTGGTTCACACAGCTCTCCCTCTCCTCAGCTCAAGATGGAACAAACTGGAGAGAGGCTGGAGCTACTAGGATAGTCTGTGGTCTAAAGCAAATGATCTGTGAGGAGATAATGTTTAATGTTGTTTAAGACAGTGGAACCTAAGGAAGGCTTTACAGTCACTTAAACCAATCCCCTGAAGAGTGCTTACAAAGAGGACTTGCTGCTTCTTATCAGCAGATTATACAACTAATGAACAACTATTATGCTACACTCTGCAGCTCAGAAGGTTTAAGTAGAAAATTTGGACTGTCTCTTACAGCACATTTGTTTCAAGGAAAACAAGAAAAACAAAGTTTCCATGCCGAAAAGCCACAAGAACTCCCGAAATAAGTAACACAAATGCTGGCATTCAGTCATATAGATATGATACATTAGCAAGGATACTGTCACCTTCAGGAACAGCTAGTTACACTGACTTCTCTCCAGCCTTCTACAGACTTTTCCAGGAGTCTCTTTTCTAGCATTGCAGTATCTCTATCAATCGTGTCACATGCTCCTAGCCCTACTGAGGAGTGCACTCAAAAGAACTGAAGCCATCCTGGTTATTGAAGGTATTACTTAAACTCACTAATAACTACAGCAATCACCAAAACCAACACAACCACTAATGTTAAGCATTGCTAAAATTTTTCAAAACCTACATATTCATTTTTCTTTATGGCATTGAACCAAACTATCTAAAGTTTGTCCAATTTAAGCCACAGTGAAGAAAACAAACAAAAATGTCTGAGCAGGAAAGAGTCAGAGGTGGTTTTTTCCCATACTACTAGTGACAGAAATACAGGAGTAGAATTTATAAAATTTCATTTTTGCAGAAATTTAACATTGAAACTAAAACCTAGGTCTGAAAAAAGCATGCAGAAGACACGAAGCATACAAGAACTAAGAACAGTGAGGACCACAGTAATAAAGGACAGCAAGAAGCAAGGCTGACAACAATGTTAAGGAAAGTCAATCAGATTATATTAAAAATTCTGAGAAGAATGAACTTTCATATTAAAGAGTAAACACCAAAATGACCAAAAATTCCCAACAGAAAAAACAGGGAGTAATAGCAAGACAATTCCAAGGATTAACTCAACAATGACTCTGTCACAAGACCAAATGGATACAATGTAAGAATGTATTTAACATTTAATAGTAACTTTCTGGGATGACCAATTCTAGGTCATCTCATTCCTTTAACTTCTCCCTAATTTACCTAATTTAATGGATTTTCAAAACAACCTGACAGACCAGTTAAGGACAAACTAGTGCCAAACAGTGGAGACCAAACAGCTGAGACCAAAATGCCTGTTTCAATCAGCCCTCATGCTCTGGAACCGGTTTAAGCCTCTCATTTTAACTACAGTTAAATCCCACTTCTGATGATACAGTTTCAAAACCTTACATGCAAAGCATGGGCGAAAAAAACCTTTATTTTATCATTTATACACATGATAGTAAATGTTATTGATGAGAACAGTACAGTGAAGGAATGAGAGAAGGAAAACAGAGAGCAGTGACAAATTTGGTGCTGCCAGGAAGTTTGGAGAAACCAAACTCCAAAAGGAACATGCTATTTGCAAAAACTCAGGTACATCTTATATACTATGAATATAGTTTGAATTCAGCAGTGTTTTGCTGATGTGCTCTGTGGGCTAATCTAAAAGCCATGTCAAACATGTTACAGACGTGACTTCACGTATGAGAGGTGGGAAGCAGCATCACTATTGCACTCAGGGCCTTGTTCTTGTACTTTACAGACACTGCTGTCTCCTACGGTAACAAATTGGAGAAATAACTCACCACTGCTGCACTGAGCCTGCCTCTGATTAGGGGAAAACTCTGCTCTGCAGAAACACTGCTGCTCTTCAGCCTGCAGGAAGAAAACAACCACGTGGAATAAAGGCCAGTACGCGCCCCTTCCCGAAAAAAACAACTTCTCTCAGGTTAAGGCCTCGTCTTTCTCCCACGCCTTCCCATTAATTCCAGCCTGACTAAAAACTCTTTCAAGGAGAAAGGGCAAACTGTTCCCTGGAATTAGACAACCATTATCTCCTTCCAGCTCCGAGCAGGCCCTTTGCCGCTGCCAGTCCAATGGGTAAGGAAGGCCCCGCTGCCTCAACCCCGCATTTATCCGGTACCGTGGCGGGCACTGCACGCCGGACCCGCGCCGGCTCGGGCAGCGCAAGCAGGGGCGCAGCCGGCGGAGCAGCAGCTCAAGCGAGTGCGTAGGAGCAGCGCCGGCCG
>VWZP01007223.1:124946-188936 GCA_013396995.1 Dicaeum eximium
CCGGGCGGGCGGGCAGGATCCCGGGAGCCGAGCCGGGCCGGCACTCGCACCCGAGCGGGATGGCGGCGGATCGCGGCTGCCCGCGGTAACGCGCCGCTCTCTGCCCTAGGCATCCTCTTCAACACCGGGGCCGGGCAGCACATCCTGAAGAACCCCCTCGTGGTGAACAGCATCATCGATAAGGTGGGGGCGGCGGCGGGCCCGGGAGCGGGGCTGGCGGGACGTGCCGGGAGAGCGCGGCCCGGCCCTGGCTCCGGCCTTCCCCGGCTGTGGGAGAGCTGCTGCTGCAGCGCGGCCAGTGCCGTCCTGCCGCCTCTGTATCTGTGTCTGTGTGCGTGTATGTGTGTGCGTGTGTGTGTGTGTCTGTCTGTGTCTGTCTGTGTGTGTGTGTGTGTGTGTGTGGGGTGGGTTTTGTGTGCTTTTCTCTTAACGTGGCTGCTCGCTGGTTGTGTACGCGTGCCCAGCCGTGCGGCATAAAGCAGCGCCAGGAGATTCTTGTTCTCCCCGTTTCCCCCTCGTTCCTTTCTAAGCGACTCTCAAGCTCCCTTGATACCCAGTTCCAACTTTTTACTGTGTGAAAAGCGCTTACTTTCATTCTAAAGTCGAATGATTGCGCGAAGTTGGTGCTGCGGAAGCGCTCAAAATGCTGCTTGTCCTTAGGCTGCCCTGCGCCGCACGGATGTCATCCTGGAAGTGGGCCCGGGAACTGGAAACCTGACAGTAAAGATGCTGGAGAAAGTCAAAAAAGTAAGTGCAAATTTTCTCACATACGCCCCCTTCCCAAGCTCTGACTACGCTCTGGCTTAGACTACGGCAAACAGAAGGGTCTTTTTAGGCGTGGTGAACATAAGCAGAGTTCTCCAGAGTAACTCCATTGATATTTTTCTGAACATATGAATAATCCCAATGGATTTTTAGCTGATCACCTAAACTTTGTGTGGTTTTATCAAACTACATTGCTGTTATCTATTTATGTGGTAAAGCTTGTGTGTAATTGGAGAGGGAGGAAGGTGCATAGCCTAATAGGGATTTTTAAAGGATTCTTTAAACCCATAGCAACAGATCTAGAGTTAGGGTTTTTATGATTAAATTCCAGTTAGGAGCTGCATGGAGTTGAAGATGCATTTTTTTTTTTAGGTTATTGCATGTGAAATTGACCCTAGACTTGTTGGTGAGCTTCAGAAGAGAGTCCAGGGCACGTAAGTATCAATTATGGAAACAGGGAGCACTTAAAGCAGTGGAGCTACTTTGGTACAAATCTTGGCAACAGTGCTTATCTGAAGATAACCACAGTGTATCTTTTCCCCCAGGTGTCTAGCAAACAAACTTGAAATCAAGGTTGGGGATATCTTGAAAACAGATTTACCATTCTTTGATGCCTGTGTGGCTAACTTGCCTTACCAGGTACGGGACAAACGACATAGCATACAACAACATAAAAAAATTATTTTTAAATGCTGGTTTCCCAGAAATTATGCTAACATTATTAATTTTTTCTCAGATTTCTTCACCTTTTGTTTTCAAGTTACTGCTTCATAGACCTTTTTTCAGGTATGTGGGAGAATAGAGTTCTGTATTACCCGAGAGGAAGGACAATAGTTCTAAAAATATTCTCAAATCCAATATTTTTTTTAGTTCCTAAAATAGCAGTTTGATGGATCAGAGCTGCACTAAAATTTTTCTGTAATACATAGCCTGACAGTGCCTGGAAATTGGGTTTATGTTGATGTACTGAGCATGAGGAGAAAATTTAAACCTGGCAACAATGAGTGCCCAGCACATAAAAACGGGAGCTACATCTCCTTAGTATTGCAACTGAGTAGTACTCCAGGCATAAGCAGGGCATCATAGCATTTCAAACACCTTCCTAAGTTAGGCTGGAAAGGGTAGAATCAATGCCAAGTCACTCTTGTGCCAAGTCTTTCTTGTTGTCTGATCCAGAAATGTAACTGCCCTGTCTGTGTGTCAGACATCAATATGACAACAGCTCTTGATTTCCCTCAGAGGAGCGTTGGTAACGTTACTGGTCAATTTTTGGAAAGCTTGGATTTGAAAGACTCAGCATAGAGTTACTCTAAATTATTTATTACAGTCAGGCAACTCTGAGACTAAACTGTCTCTTTGTTCCTGATCCATCTAGCAGTATAAATAATCAAATTATGTAACAGTTTTAAGGAGACCTAGATGGCTTCACCAAGTTCTGTGATGGGTTTTTTCAACACACTCATCAAGGCAGAGTTGTTTATTATAAACGTTTAGTCTTCTGTGTGCTGAGGCAAATTGTGTGTTTTCCAAGTGTGTTACTTTGCTTTTGATAAAAAAATTAATTACTTAGAATCAATTTTCTCATTTCTGTTACTCTCAGGTGTGCAATCCTCATGTTTCAGAGGGAATTTGCACTTCGTTTGGTTGCCAAACCAGGAAGTAAACTGTACTGCAGA
Source organism: Dicaeum eximium (assembly GCA_013396995.1). Lineage (NCBI taxonomy): Eukaryota > Metazoa > Chordata > Aves > Passeriformes > Dicaeidae > Dicaeum > Dicaeum eximium. The sequence continues at coordinate 127,388 of VWZP01007223.1, forward strand.
CTCTCCATTAACACTCAGTTGTTGGCTCGAGTGGACCATCTGATGAAGGTACGTCACTCTGCATTTATGTAACTCGGCTCTCAGACACAGAAGCCTGTTGCAGGGGGAGTGAGGAATTTGCTGCTTATTCACACAGCTGCTTCACTGCTCTTGACTAACAGGTGGGAAAGAACAACTTCAGGCCTCCTCCCAAAGTCGAATCCAGTGTTGTCAGAATAGAGCCAAAGAACCCACCACCACCCATCAACTTCCAGGTGAGCAGTGTATACTCAGCCTAACGTGGTAGTGATAATTTCTTATTTCTTACCGCTTACTACTCAATTCCCTGTGCTGATTCCAGTAGAAACCACCAGCTATTCATTGGAGCTTCCAAAATACTTATTTCTCTGTTGTTCAGGCTTGTGTTAGGACATTAACAGAACATGCCACCATCAACTGGGTGCAGCTTTGTGTATGGTATTTCTCATAAGACCAAGGTCAGTTGGAGAACTGCTAGTAATAATGTCCCTTTCATCATGGTTTACATCTCCCAGAGATGTTTCTGGCTGATCAAAGCCAGGTTTTGATCAAAGGAATATATGAGATTTATCTTCAGATGAGTGTGTGTAATCTCAGAAGACAAATGTTACAGAGGAGCATTCCTAATTTTTAAAACACTTCAAGACCATTTCATCTTTGCCCAAGGTTAGCCAGATTTTCTTCAAGTATTTGCCTTCTCTCTATGTAATAGCACCTAAGCACAAAAAAGTACAATTCAAAGGGTTTTGGGGGTGAACCATTTTATCCTCCATTTGTATTGCTTTGTCTAAGATACAATTGGTTTTGTGTTGTTTAGAAGAAAATTTTCATGAAAGATTTTCCTTTGTGTTCAGTATTGTTCTGAAGTTGTCAGTAGTGACTGTTCTTGTTTGTAGTAGCTGTATGCGACTTTCTAAAATTCTGAAATTTTTAATTTCAGGAGTGGGATGGTCTGGTAAGGATAGCCTTTGTTAGGAAAAACAAGACACTCTCTGCAGCATTTAAGTAAGTAACTTCTACCAGAGGGAATATTTTTGAAGTTCGAAAGCCTATCCAGTTAACCATATTTTTAGTGCAAATGCATAGCCATGTGACATACTCAGTGATAAACCATGGTGGAAGATTTATACTGGTGTCACCAGCCTTTTTTTTTAGAAGAAAACTAGGCAGCTGTTTAAAAAGAACAGTTCTGTGTAATCATTACAGTTTTTTGTAGTAGACATTAACAACCAATCCAATAGTTATAGTTCAGTTTTCATGATAAACATACATTTCTTTCAGATCAAGTGCTGTAGAGCAGTTGCTGGATCATAATTACCGAATTCATTGTTCCTTACATAATATGGTAAGTTCCTTCTTAAACTATTACATTCTATCTCTGTCCTGTGACCTACATACTGACTTTTATACGAGTGAAAAATAACATGGAAAAGCTTAATGTATCAAAGGTTTTCAAAAAGAGTGGGAAAGTGGGAGGAACTTGCCTCTTTTCTTAGAGAAAAATCTAAAAGGGTCATCAAATCATAGTGAAAAAGCTTAAAATCCAGTATATGGACAACTATTACAATATTGTCCATATATGTAAGTCTCAAGGTCTTTTACTAATTTAATAAAACATTTCATGTCTGCTTTTCAATACTGTTGTGATTCATATATAATGAATGAACTAAGATACAAGAATTCAGATACAATAGGATAATACAATAATCCATAATAGAAAAAGTATAACTTACTTTTTATCACTTGAAAAAAGAACTGTTCTAAGAGCAGGAAAGAATTAGATTATTTAAATGAACCCTTTTCTGTGTAATGAGTAAAAAAAATTTCTATCCCATTTTTCATTGACAGGAAATCCCCGAAAACTTCAAAATTGCAGAGAAAATACAGACAGTTCTGAAAGATACAGGTTACTCTGAAAAACGAGCCCGTTCAATGGATATAGATGATTTCATTCGGTATTCTTTTTTTTTCCTCTTTATGCCTTCCTTTTAAGCTTCTTTAAATTCTTTCTGCATCTGTACCTGCGTAGCACAGATTAGTATTGGGTTGCACAGGAACAGTAGGGTTCCCCTCTTAGTACCAGACACTCCTTGCTTCCAGTCCTGAACATGAGCAAACACTTAAGGCCTACTTATATATTTTAAATGCTGTGTATAGTATTGAGCAGCAACTAGCTAAGGATCCCTATTTTAGGTGTTTGTGTACTAGACCCTTCTGTGTCTCCTTTAAAAATGGCCATTAGAGTTATTATTAAAATGGTTATTAGAATTTCGCTGGAGTCTTACATGGCCTTTCTCTGCCTTGAGGATTAGGCCGTAGTCTGTAGCATAATTTTAAATACATTCCTGCTATATTCCACTCTTACTTCTGGTGGCATCATGAATCCTCTCATAATTCAAGATAAAAGTTCCTAGCTGTTTCTCATTTGCAGAACTAAGACAGGTAATGCTCTCTGAAGAAACATAGTGAACCTGATAGGATCCAACATTAGTAACTACATAGAAAATAAACCTGCATCTCTAAAAGGCAAATTTGCAAATAACTTCCAGTTTCAGATTTGTAAAAATTCTTTCTTTGCATTTGATCAGTGATGGCTGTTTTCATGCTATTTTCTTTGCACATCTTAAAAATGCCTCAAACTGAAGTTTAAAGTGCTAGAATTGTAATATACACATTTCACTCTTTCAGATTGCTACATGGCTTCAATTCAGAAGGCATCCATTTTTCATAGATACTGCTAGAATAAAGAAAGATGCTGTATTTTTTCACCGAAGTTTTACCCAAGCCGGAGTGAGTGCAATGGGACAAGCTCCTCGTAAAAGCAGTGAACAGAATACGGCGTGTGTGCTTGGACTCAAAATAAAATGTCAGATGTGGTTTTATCACAGACAGTAGGCAAGAAGCTGCTGCTCAGTCTTTTAAAAGCAGTAAATTCTTTCAGAGCTGAAGTGAGGTGCTGGACTACCTCATGACTGTTTTCCTATGTACTTCCAAAATATGGATTGATGATAATTGAAATTTGTGTTCTCCGTTGATGGACTTCACCTCAGTATATTCATGCACAATACTCAACAGTACAACCCATAAGGGGTATGGACAAGAAAAAGAAAGTGGTAGTAATTCCTTTTTTTGGTATCAATCATTTTTGTGTTTGTTTTAAAGTGTATTTAAATACTTTCTTTTGATTTGAGATGCCTGTCTGTCTCATCCCTCTGGTAACTACCGGCACTCCAAGCCTGTTAGTAATCTGCTTCTCTTAGAGAATTCCAGTGAGTGTTTCTCAGAAAACAAAATAATTTACCTTGTGAACATGATACGATTTACAGAATGCCTTTACCCTCTCCTCCGCTGTAGGAACTGGAAAACAAACTACCTGTGGGCCAGGGCTCAAAAACACTGACAGCAGGATTGGGTTTTTTGTTAACTAAATTGAAGTAGCTATTTTTTAAGGTAACTACTTCACTGTTAAGGCAGGGAAAAGTTTTAGCACAGATCATGGCTTTCAGTGAGATTTAAAACAATTCATTCAAATTAGCAAAACCTCCTCTATGAAAATCTTTATTTATACACATCATTGAATCATTAAGGTTGGAAAAGATGTCCTGAGTCCAGCTAGCAGCCCCGTTGACAACCCATCGGTTTTTTGAAAGTAATTGATTCAGAAGCATGTATAGAAATAGGCTTTCAAATTTACAGGCATCCTCAAGCATTGACTTCAAGAACTGAATTGCACATTTATTTCACAATTTAATAATTCAGTAATTCTAGTGCTGCTTCACTTCATGCAAAACAAAATGATGAGTTAGGTAAATAGCCACAAGGAATATGGAGTAATGCAGAAGGAACAAGTGCTGAAGATGTGTGTCACACTTCCTTAATGCTTCTACTGGAGAGGAATAGAGGATAAGCTTGTTTGAATCCTGTTCAAGTAATTTCAGTCTGTTATGACAATGGGCTGCAGAAATTCAAGAGCCACCATCAGCCTTATCAATTTTTCTTTATTCTAACTGCTTCAGTATCATTGTAGATCTGAGTTAAAGCAGGCTCTGGCACAAAGACTGACAGTAGACAGTTTCAGCTAGCATGTGCTACTTGACGGGACACATGTAATTTACAGGGCTTTGTAAAGAAGTGCGGAAAGCTGACAGTCCTTTCTGTCCTTTTTGGACCCACAGTAAGCCACAGTCTGGTTGTGGTGCTAGGCTTGCATGGACAAATAGTATGGAAGCCAGTGTTACTCCTGTGGGATGCCTCAGTCTTCAGAAAGCTTTTAGCTTTTTTATACATTTTAGAAAGTAAAAATTCCCTAGAGCAGCTTCAAAGAAAGCTTCAAAGAAACCTGTACTATCACCTGCTAACAGAAGCTATTGCCTCCCATTTCATTGGTTTTTTCCTTTTAGCTGTGATGGGTGATGAGCTTAAAAAAACATTCAGAAAGACGTGTTGTTTAAGATCTGCTGCAAAACTGGTTAGGACAGTGGTCTGGGGAACTTGTTTCTATATAACAAATCTGTACAGAAAAGTTGGCTTTATTTTGAAATCAGAGGCCTTTTCAAAAATGCAACTGATGCACTTAGAAATTGAAACCCTTCCCAAAGCATAACAGAAATTCTCAGATATAATTCATTTAATAGCTTAATTTATTAAACACATTATGTAAAATCTACATTGTTTCAGTTTTCATGTTTACACACAGGAGGATTTTTTATTTTAACCATGATGCGACAAGAGCTTCCCATAGCCTACCTTTCCATGGGAGACACAAACATTAAACACTACAAGAAGTTCTGGCTCATGTAACTCTCTTTTCATTGCCTTCCCTTTATTCCCCCTCCAGGCCTGGCACAAACAAGCAGGCTTGTATTCCAAAAGTTATTTTTAAACATTTCCAAGGGAAAGTGCTGATACAAACTCCTGCAAAGAGGGAGAACTCCTAGAGAGGTCTACAGTTCTTCATTTGACAAGTTCTTACATGAAAGGTCAATCTTTTTTGCATACTGACTTGCAAAAATAACTTGAGTGCCACCACCTAAAAAGTGCTGATACACATGGCGCCATTTGTGAGAATTCAGGTATTTGTGGGATTTCTATTAGCACTAGGTAGAGGTATTGTGCAAAATCATCAAATGATGCAATTTCACCCCACTTTTCAGCTGCTGGCACTGTACAAAGGGAAAAATAGGTATTAGCTACTTCTTAAAGCAACAGAACTACTCAAGCTACCTGCAAACTACGGTTAATGTACATGTAACTTCGTCATGCATCAAAATCCAAGTTTTTAAAACAGTATGTGAAAGGCCAGTATGGACGTATTTATCCCCAAAGTTTGATAGTTAACTTATCCATACATAGCATTATCACACCATACCACATATCATATTATCTGCATTATCCTAAGATACAACTTTCCTCAGTACTTAAAACATTACCCTTTAATATACATCAACGAATTTATATTTTTGTGGGTTTTTGTTGATTTGTTGGTTTTTTTGGTTTTTTTTTAGTTGTTACAGACAAAATGTTAAAATTATATAGCCACTCTTTATGGTATTCAAATAAATCAGGATTCCAGATTTTTACAAGAAAAATGGAATGTCCAGCTGTTCATCCACTCTTAAAAGCCTGCAGTTCCTCTTAAAATGATATGGCACATCCTGTGAAATGAAACTATCCACCAAAAAATAAGTCTTCTTGAAACACCCACACACTAAAGTAATTTATATTGACAAATAAGGAATGTATTTTTTAAGGCTGTGCTTCAGAAAGAGGATATTTAGGGTTAAGTAGCCTTCTTCAAGGCACAGAATGGGAAGAGTTAAGCACAGCTGTTTGTGGAAGAGAAGTTATGTAAAACCATTAGTGAGGTGTGCATGCACGCCACAACTTCAAACTGCACAGCTGGTCTTTGTCATAAAACTGAACATGGTCAGAAGGAAGTGCTGTGACTTTTTAATGGCCACAGTTTAACTTTATTAAAAATATGGCAAGTATTTCCAAACATTTCACTATTTGAATAAATGAAATATTTCAAACAAAGTGCTTCATGGATCTGAACCCTGCAGGTTGTGCTGTCTGGTCTAGAAGCATTTTGTAGACATCAGGAGCATTTCACATAAAACTGAAAATGTCATTCAGGTGAATAAGAAACGGGACATTTCCACAAACATTTCTAACATTTTTATACTTTCAAGTAGTTGAGTTCTCTCCGTCACTAGGTTTTGTAACAAACGTGTGCTACAGAAGTACAGGTTTGTGAATTCCTTTAGCAGCAGAGACCCTTTTCAAAGGGCACGTGGTCTTTTCGGGTTGATCTGTTTACTGGCCTGTTCCTCTTCTTGTAGAGCTGCCCGGAAAGATTTCACTTTGTCTTTAAGGAAAAAACAAAAGAATGAGTACTGATGTGCCTGTGCTCAACAGATCTTGAAACTAACCCCTGATCATCCACATCCCAGCCCTAACAAACAATAAAGAACATTACTCCACAAAAATAGCTGACACTATGAACTACAAAGTGGATTGAGCTAAACTTGCATTCAAAATCATACAATCAAGTTGCTTAGCAACTTAGTCTCTTCTTGGATACTACCCCTGTGTCTAGGCAGGATAGGTTTGTAAACTGCACAGTTGTATTCCCAGCATGTAAACTGTTCACGCTTCCTTTCTCCTTCTATCTTAGAGAGTCTAGGGAGATATATACCACCCTGTTGTGGTTTGAAATTGGAAGTGTTTCAGGGAAGTGATGCAAGATTTCCAGCCAGTGGGACTTGCACACATCTCTGTGAAACACACATGTAAGACGAAAAGAAACACGTGAACTTCCTTTTTTTCCCTTCTGGGCAGCAAGAAGGTAACATCCAGCCAGCCCAGCCCCATCTCGAGAAGGCTGGGCTGGTTGGCCCTGCCAGGGGGAGGGGGCTGGGCCCCTTCCCCTGGGCCGCCTGCCGGCAACCACCCACTCCATCACTTGCCGGGCAGGGAGGGCAGAGGGGTGCCAAGGGCCTGGAGGGAGCCAGCCTTGTCAACACCTGTCTGCTTGCTACACCCCTCCCCACTCAGCCCAGGGCCCAGCCGAGCCCACTGGGCACTGGGAGCAGCCCTGGGTCAGCTCCAGGTTTTTCCCCTTCCCCAGCATGGCTGGGATGAGGGAGGGTGCCTGCAGCCTGCACAGAGCTGCCCTGTGGCTGGGGTGGAATGCATAAGGGATCGAAGACCAGCCATGTAGCCACTGCTCCTGCCACAGCCACCCCATCATGTGACCATCTGCAGGCCCGGGTGAAATGTTAACCCTTCCAGTGCTTCAATCCTCCCTCCAGTGAGAGAAAGGCACCAGAGACAAGTGTGTAAGGGAGCAACATGAAGACATCAAGGTCAGTGAAGAAGTCAAGCCCCAGATGGGAGGGATGAGAAGATGCCTTGATCTTGGAGCTGAAATCCTCTTGTGAGCTATGGAAAAAAGACACTTTTCCCTATAGCGCATGACATTATGGGGAGATGAAAGGTTCAAATTTGAGCAAAGGTCTCCATGCTGAAGTAAGCAGATGTTAAAGTAGCTGTGATCCTATGAGAAGCTGAATAGAGAAAGAGAGGAGTGATGAGATCCTGTGCCTCCAGGAGAGAAGAAGAAGATCTCTGTTCCCAGGGATAAAAATAATTTCCTGAGATAGATAATGAGAACTTTTGTTTTTTGAACAGCTCATCTTTAAAACAGTAACCCCAAAGTTGACATAGCCCATAAACCCAGCTGTGGGAAGGCTGTGGAATGGGAGGGGTTTCATGATTGCAGATTTTTTTCCCCTGGGCTGCTGCATTCGTGAGAACATTTGAGAGCCACGAGAGAACTGTTTCTTCCTCTTGTGAGGAAGTCTCCATAACATTAACAAGAGGGACTTCTCTCACAAAGTGAGCTGAAGAAAGACTATTTTATAGGTGGTAAACTGACTGGAAATTTTTTGTTTTGTTTTGTTTCTTTACATGGACAGTGGGAAAGAAAAGGTGGTGGGGGGAGGAGAAGTGTTCTGAAGGGTTTGTTTTGATTCTTATTACTTTTTTTGTCCTTTTAGTTACTGTTAATAAAAGTTTATTTATATTTTCTTGAAGTTTTGAGCCTGTTTTGCCTTTCTGCCTATCCTATCTTCCTATCTCACATCAGAAAGTGAATGCACTGGTGATTGGCCAGCACTGAGACCACCGCATTCACTGGTGCATTGGCTGGGAAAATTTCAAATTTGGGGAATTGTAGATTGCCGAACCAAAACCACTACACACCTATATCCTTCCCAGCACCTTCCAAACCACTCTTAGGGGCATACAAAATCATAGAGTATGGTCTGCTATTTCTGTACATTCTAAAACTCAGAAGAGTAAATTCTAGTCCCCTCTGTTTTCTTATGAATGTGAAAAACATTTGTGAATAAGTTTTGGAACTTACTCACTGTAAATAGTTAAATGCATCATTCACTGGTTTCATTGTAATTCAGTAAGAATGGCAGAAACCTCAGGAAGTGTGGCATCGTCGTTTTTCTATTCCTATCCCTTCTATTTCCCAGTAATACACCCAAAAATGGGAAGAAGGAAACGAAAATGATGGCAAAAATATGTCAGTCCCACAGTGAAAGAAGTAAAGGCTGAATGATTCAGTGACCATTACATGCCATGAGCACAACACAGACGATACCAAGACAGCATTTTTGACTTTATACATGTTACCTCCTGTAGAACTACAGTTATATTAAGCTGGCTGTAAAGATGCAAGATCTCTTAGCATTTTACCTCCAGTAGCCTTTTCAAAAACAGTATCTGCTAAGTTTTTGAAGAACAGGTAGTCACCTAAACTGCCTTTTTTCACTGCTGGTGTCTCAAACTGTCGTCTTCTGAAGAGAAAGCCATCATCCATAAAAAACAAAAGGCTCCAACTCCTAGCAAAAGTGTAACTGGCATGCTCAAGAGGCAAGCAGGCCACATCTGATCTGCCTGTGGCATTCCAAGCAGATACTCAGACTGAGTAAAAAGTGAGATTTTAACTTACAGTTTTTTAACACAGATCAAGAAAACTGTTCCATCAGCCCCCAAACCTACCCTTGAGCTTTTGCCAGTACAGCAGTATATCTCCTGGAGTACGAACAACTAACAAAAAATCAAAAGGAAAATTTATGTCCAGGATATACCCAACTGACAAAAGGATTTTAGAAGACAAGTGGAAGAGTTAATTTTGGGCACTAAGAATTAGCTGCAGTTTGTTTTTCAACAAACACAGGCTGACAAAATTCAAACAAAGACTGTTAAAAAAAACCTAAACTAACAACTAAAATACTCAGAACTTGATGGCACTCTTAAGCAGAGTCTTAAAAATGACAGCAGGCTCCCTGCTTCACTACACGACACAACAGCAGGGACTGGGAGTACCTACTACTTTTTCCTCATTGCATGGCCTTCTATTCTTTTTCATACAGTTGGTTTGGATTTTCTTACCTTTCTTTAGAGTTTTGGAAAAAAAGACAAGTTGCAAGACTGAGTTTGTACTTCCTGGAGGTAAAGCATAGACTCTTTCTCTACGTTACGATGAACTGATCATAGATGTGAACTTGTTCTTAGATTGCAGAATAAATGTTATTTCTACTGAAGGCCAGCATAAGGGAACAAAACCCTAGAATATAACCACTGTTTTTTTCCTCCTTGTTTTTACTGTAAGTTTCCATGGCATATGCTAATAATGCACAGAGAAGCGATTAAAAGCACCTTACCTCTAAGTTCAGTCAGAATATCAATTTTTTGCTCTAGAATTGCTTCAAGTTGGGTAGCGTAAGAATCCACATCATAGTCTACTTCTTCTGTCATCTCAAGAAGTAGTTTTTCAGCTTCCAACCATCTAATGGATTCCTAGATAAAAGTTTAAAAATACAACAAAATACATCAGCAAAGTGTCAAGATGAAGAGCTGGTTAAGACTTTTTTGCACAATGACCAGACATTTACTGCCTAGCTACCTCAATAAAACAGATTTCAATCCAAAAATGAAACTCTATTCCTAATTCAGCAAAACTGCATTTTTTCTACAATATTTTTTAATTTCAGTGGTCACATCATCACAGACAAACCTCAGCTACCCAGCTCTCTCCAAATTCAAAACATTAGATGGTTGTAAAGCTGAGAAATTTAGGGAACAGAACTTTGTCATGTTTGTGTCCCCTTAGACAAGAGTCAAATTCTGAAGTCAGTCTTTAAGTATGGGCTGCTTACCACTATATAGTCACACAGTCACTTACATTCAAGGAGCCAAGATAATTCCGCCCTCTTTTGAGAGAAGCTGTATAAAAGGATACCTATTTTAAATTCACTATTGTATGATCTAAATCCACACACAGGAACACAATAAAGGTTAGTTAAAGAAGCTAATCTTTGCACTCTGAGCATTACAAAAAAAAAAAAAAAAGAGAGCCAAAAAAACCTTGTAGCAAAGAAGAATGCAGTCAGGAGTTTAAATTTTACAGAAGCATGCAAAATTGTGATCAGAACAACCAAGCCCACTGAAAATGCTTTGGTTTAAAAAAAAAACAGCAGCTGACAATTCTAGCCATACTAGAAAGCTTGGTTTGACATATTAAGATGAAGTCCTTCCCTCTGTGCTCCACAGCCCAAGCAAAACTGAAAATGTAGTCCAAACCCCTTGTCTATTTTCTGGCTTTCAGGAGAGATGGAGCTTACAACTGGGGTAAGATTCATCTCACCTAACATAACCTTGTATATTGAAGACAAAGACTCCTGAACATGTAGAGCACTGTTAGTTGCATTGCTGTATTTTAGCCATTTTTGTTAGGAACGGGTGTTGTGTATCAGCTGATTTCAGGAGAACACTGACAGAAGATGACTACTACAGCTGTCGGATTTTGTATCGGTGCAGCCCACCTCCACACACAGCATAAACTAACAAGCCATGCTGTGAACCAAGGGACCTGAGGCTCGGACACATTTCCTCCCAGAGACTGCCAGAAGGAGCAATAATCTCCAGCAGTAAGCCAGATGGACACACAGAGGCAATTATATCCTCAACTAATGCAGCTTGTCTCTCCAGAAGCTGCATTAGGATATAGCTACAGCATATGGCACATGACTTTCACACTTCTGTATGTTTTACTTCAGGGCGAATGTTCCATAATAACTAGACCTCTACATTTGCTGTAAGATGTTTTATTTAGCATCTTGTTTTATTATGAACACACATCAATGCTCCACTAAGCTAGATACCTAATCTGAGGAGATAATGTGTATTCCCTACAGGTTTGATGGTCTGCTGTTCTCTAGGAACAGATGTGCCAGAGAGCTTGCCTAAAGGCTTTAAGGTTATGAACAGAAGCAATCCACATTCCCTTCTAAAAACAAGTAACTCATACTTATTGCCATGATTTTGTAAGTGTAAAAGGTTCCATAGCACTGACCAGCACTACATAGGAAATATTGCTTCCAAAAGCCCTGACTAACAGTGAGTGAAATCTTTAGGTAGCTGTAACAGGGAAGCAAATAAGCAGTTTGAAATACATGTGTCTCTTCTGGATCCTAGAGGGAGATGTCACAACAGAATACTCAGATTCAGACACAATACTTGGAGGGAGATGACCAAACAGAAATGGTGCTGACAGAGATATAACTAGTAATTACCAGCCCAGCAAAGGAAAATTTTACTAAATTTCTGGAATGATACAGAAATGTACTTCTCTTTAATCAAGGGGACAAAGACCAGGGGTTAAGGGATCTGTTCCTGTTTGTTTGATACAATCAGCTTAATATAATAAATCAGTTTAGGAATCTTTGACACACAGAATGGCTACAGATCAGATGCTCCTCCATCTTCAAGAGTATGAACTTTCATTGGGAAAACCTGAATTCCCGAATTAGGATAAAACAAAATGGAGGTCCATCTTTTACCTGGAAGACAGTCCTGTGGTCTTCTACTACTTGCTCTTCCATTTCTACCATTTGTGACACAGCTTCATGGAAACTAAACAACTGTGGAGAAACTTCTTCTTCCTAAAAACAGTAGTTAACTTTGTTAGCCTGGAAAGAACTGTGGCTACAGAAAAATGTTGAATGAGACCTATTTCATCACAGAACATGGAAAAAATATGCAGAAGGCAAAACCTGTCAAAAATAGAATTTAATACTTCTAAGAACTATTAAGAAAATCTCCAGGAATGAATAGAAAAGGCAATAAATTAAAAATATTTGCAGAGGTAAATTTAATCAATATTCACCAAAAATTTCCAGTCACTAGTCCTAGCAAATACCAGAAATTAGAATATTCCACACAAAAATAACAAGTTAAAATAATGGGAAGAGGAAGTCTCAAGGGAAGAATTATAATTCCTAAAAGATTTTAGTGCCCACAGAAAACTTTTGGTTTCTGTCAGGGCTTTTTGTTGTGCATGCTGCATCAGACAGGAAAAAAGTTTCAAAAAAAGAAAACAGCAATTATATTCAACACATTACAGGAAATCAAAATTAAATTAAACTTTTGGGGAAAAAAAGTTAAATAAATGTGAAGAAAGAAATCTAAAATGTACATAGTGATGGATAAATCAGAAGAATGCAACCACAGATTTACAAACTGAAGCCTTCTAAAGAAAGCTTATTTAGAAATGACTAGTCAACAATAGAAGAGGAAAGTACTGTAGGCTGTAATTAATGTTTATCAAGACAGTGTAGTTCCTTACACAATGCCTTTGAAATATTTTTAAAACGCTAAGTAAGGCTTAAATTCATTCAACATGAGCAATGAACAAGTGATATGATATCTGATTGGAAGGAACAACCAATGGGAAGCTCTAGGAATCACTACCATGTTCTTATGAAACAGAGTCCTGGAAAAGAAGTCATTTACTAAAGTGAGATATACCGCAGATATCACAAAGAGATGACTGACAAGACTGAGAATCTTGTGAAAAATGTTAGAATTGTAAGGATTTTTCCTTTCTATTTTTCATGGGCATTTTCACAAATAGAGTTTTAATCCCTTTTGAATATTTAAGGACCAGGACTAAAGCTGATAATCAAGAATGAGGGAGAATGCCCTTTAGAAGACATCTCTCAGCTCCCTACTCCTCCAGCCCAGGGAGACATACTGGGAACATCATGTGGTTGTCTTCCCAGATAGTGCACTGGGGTTTCACCTGAAGAAAACCAGGATGCTAGGAGGAGAAATGATGGGTAGCCAGATTTCTACATGCAGAGACAGGAAACTCAATTGAAATTTGCATGCAGGGGTTTTGCATGCAGGGAAAATAATGCTCAAGACCAGAAAGGATGTTACATAAAACAGATGAGTTTTAGGATACTTCCAACTGCCAAAAAAAACGTGATGCTATTGTGGAAAAAAATGCATATTATAGATCATCACCACAGCCTGCCTAGACATTAAAAGCCCTAATCAGCAAGGAAGATAAAGAAACCATTCAAGAAACATTTTTGGGCTTGGTTTTTCTTTTGTATGGAAATGAGAGTAAAGATATACCATAAAGACAAAAGGTGAAGAGGTATGCTGTATGTATTTAAGATCTTACTAACAGGCTATTGATCTGCATTTGTTCGGCCCACTGTATGTCATCATCTCTTTCCATGAAATTCTGTAAACTACTCACATTTTGTTCACAAAGCAGTTTGAGATCATCTCTCTGAGGAGAGCTTCCCACACCCCACTGTGTCTCCAAGTCATCCATCTGATTGGGAGTATGGTGTATAATGGAACGGATATCTCCTGCGGCAGTAGGATCAACTGTCAGCTCCTTCACCCTACAGGCAGAAAATGTTTCATTTGAAAATCAGTAACCTCCTGTGCAAAAGAGTCACAACCAAAAATAAAGCTCTACAGGTTTATGCGCAATCAATTCATTTAATAAGGAAGATGATGATGTCAGCTTCACAAATTTAATGTACTTTCAGTGATGAAAAGATGCTAGTCCAGTTCCTAAAAGGCATGGATCCCTGCATTTTTACTACCTGCATGTGGATTAAAGTAAATCTGGCAAGAAGTATTTTCTGATTAAAATCTTACTACTTGTTACAGTTAGGAGGGCAAAAATTTCAAACTCCTCAACATTAAGTCTTTAACAATGGGCGATATTTGAAAGAAAAGGTCATTTAGCACCCTAGACCTGACAATCTTTGTTTTTCTGCATACACAGTTGCACTTTCAAAAAGTTAGTCAATCAGCTCTGCACTAGCTGTTATAAGCAAATCAACCAAGAAATTCTGAAGAAAATAATAACTTGCAACCGAATATTTTAGAGACTAAATAGATCCTTTCATTAATTTCAAAGGTGAAAATACTTTGATAAAACAGTAGGCTCTCACAGCATGTAAGCAGTTTAAAGATTAATCGTGATTCTGTAAGAAAAAAGCTTATTTAAAAGCAAGTTTATGAAATATGGAAGTCTGAAGGCAAGTTTTAGAACATATTCTTTATTTCTTTAATGGGAAAAATGTTCTTTCAAGCAGCACTTATTTCCTACAATGGAAAATATTTTTCATTTATCTTCAGAGTGCTGAAAAGTTTTAATAATATATGTGTGTGTATATATATATATATATATCTATATCTATATATATATCTATATATATATATATATATCTGTAAGGAAATTTTCCCTTTCAGAGATTTTCAGATTACCCTAAACACAAAATTGCAAAATTTGGTCCACTAAATGTACAAAGGTGACATCACCATTTCCTTTTTTTTTTAAATGTATGAAGGAAACTAGCAAGCCTGGATACAGAATGTGGATGTTTAAGGAGGGTAAACAAAATACTGGGAAGATGATTGCATATCATGCAGAACCATCACCTGCCAAACCAAAATTAAAACAAAGTATGTGTGACTCAAGGCAAGGGGACTAATGAAAGGTTGGTCTGTAAAATTACATAGCCAAAAAGAAAACTTAAAAATAAAGTTCCATGTATAGAATGAAGTAGACCTGGTGTTTGAAGGAGAAAAGTCGTCATACTCATAGGAAGGAGAAAGATCAGAGCGACTGCCACTACCCTGTGAGAAGGGAATGTCCGAAGGACTAATTCCAAATTCCTTTACTCTGCAGCAGCAAAATACAGTGGCAAATTAAAAGAAGATGTTCTCATAAACACAGTTAAAATGACAACTCTTTGTTTAGCATACTTCTTTAATTGTTTAACTACAAAATTATTTTTATAACACAAGTGTTTCGACATACTTAAACTCTCTGCAAACAGTTCAGACCACTAGCAAAACTGAACAAAACCAGTGCTGATAATTTGCAGGGGACTATAACAGCAGTGTATTGAGAAGAGTAATTCCAGATTTCGGTTTGTATAGTTAATGTGATTTGGTCTACATTCAGTATTCCACTAAATGACTCCTTTTAAAATATCAAATACATTTTACAAAGTGTAAATTCTATTTCACCTCCTGTTGTCACTACCCACACACTAGTGTCCAGCACTGAAAACTAACTACTATGAAAATGATGTACTGTTAGGAAAAAAAAAATTCTATACAAAACACATGAAGCAACATTACAGCAACAGGTATATACTCCATAACAACATACAATTTTAACACTAAGAGTAGGAAACAATTCCAGCTCAACTATTTAGTACACTAGAAAGAGGTGCTTAATTTGTTTTGTAGTGACATTTTATGGACTCACTTCAGCAACGTAAGTTGTATAAGGGGTAGAAGTTCCAACAAGTCTTGAATGTGCAAGGTCCTGCACCATGTTACTCTAAGCAGGGGAGTAGATGCCTCATTCTCTTCAGGGAGAAAATGAGACAGACTGGTCCAAGCCAGGCAAGTTTACTACTAGCTTCATTAACCCAGACACAAGGACATTTGGAGATTGAGAGAAGCAGGTAGGTAGCCTTCCTAGCAGGCCCTTGTGCCTAGCCAACCAGAAGCAGTTGTGGTTCTGCCTGACCTCTCACTGAGGCAAAGACCCACAGATGGTGGCCTCTTCTGGCAAAGCCAGGGCTTCTGATGACCAGAGGTTGTCTGCCACCTTTGTCTCTTGCAGCAAAGCGTGGGGTGTCTCTGAGTCACAGCTCTGGCTGCAGGGACACACAGGACCTGATTGCACCATCTCCACAGACTTTAAACACAGGAGAACTGCAGCAGGTGAGGGCTCCCTTCACACTCACTGGAGTGAGTTGAACACTTTCTAAGAGCAGTACAGGTCTCGAGTGATGCATCTGCCTCTGGAGGTGCTAATTTCTCTACAGTGACCCTAAAGCCTGTTGGATTTTCTGCCTTTTTACGCATTTACTTAGGGTTTTCAGCTATTTGCTTGAATTTGGGAAGCACAAAATATTATATGTACATATAATACAGACTGGCAACTGCACACAATTCCACCAAAAGGATAAGAAAAACAAATCACATCACAGAAAGGTATTTTAGCCAACACTCCAGGAAATTGTCATGAACACCAACTATCCCTAATGCAGTAGATGGTCCTTTCAAAGCAAGGGCAAAACTATATAGTAGGATGTCCCACATACCTTGCAATCCACATTA
The DNA here is from genome assembly GCA_013396995.1 of Dicaeum eximium. Classification (NCBI taxonomy): domain Eukaryota; kingdom Metazoa; phylum Chordata; class Aves; order Passeriformes; family Dicaeidae; genus Dicaeum; species Dicaeum eximium. Next base: position 143,936 of record VWZP01007223.1, read on the forward strand.
TCCATCTCTGGATAATGACATAGATGCAGTTTTAATAGATTCTTTTGTAATGGTTGTATAAAGTTACAATTTAAATTAAATGTGAGCCTGGATCAGTAATTTGGTTTTAATCTTATTAAGAAACACAACTACCACTGAATTATTCAAGTAGCTAAAATAATCATACATCAAGAAACAACACTATTTCAAATGTCAGTCATCAACACCAGCATAGCTTTAAGAAATAACATTTTTCATACCTATTTGCGTATCTCAATGTATTTAGAGTATTTTCACATGATGCCATCCCTGGAGAAATTGTAGCGATCTGGAGAAAATAAGCCACATGTCAGTAAATTACTTTATAGAGACGAAACGGTAGATAAATTTAAATGTATATATTTTTTAATCTCCAGTTTCATTTCTGATCCTCTGCAAAAATTGTCCTCTGCAAAAATTGTCTATTGTGCTATGTACAGCTGTCCTTATACAATGACATGTCAGGGGCACAGATGTCCAGTCAAAGCTTCCATTTATTTTTTTTAAACCTACAAGGAACCATGAATCAAGAATTCATAGAAATTCAATTTCCCCAACCATCTTGGTATCATACCGTGTAAATGCGAAATTGTAACTTTAAAAACACACTCCTCAAAAAAGGAAATATGCAACTCAGTAGACCCTAAGTCTAATATAGCCTATAAACAATTATCACATTATTTTTTTAATGTATCTTTTGAGACTCTCCTCTGTTCAAGGAGATTCTGTGCTGACTTTGGCAACATCAGAAACTGAACCTTATAGTAGTGAAGATAAGCTTGAGTTTAACTGTTTTCCTAAGCAGAGATATAAATTTTCTCAATTTGAAATTATCTCTAAACAATACTTGAGAGCAAATCTTTCACGAGACCTATCTGGAATCTAAAGGTCTTTCTTTTTCCAGTTAAATTAACTACCCTGAAGATAGTACCACCTTTCCCGAAATCAGCAAAAATTAAAACTGTGATTGGGAAAAGTGGATCATTCTTTGCCCTAGTTTCTCTCAGTAGTCCAGTTTTTCCACCTGTGCTCTTTCCTAAAGAGTCATAAAGGCTCTACCCAGAACAAACACCTCTGTGATCCTACACACTAACATTTTTGTGGCATCACAGACTCAGGAGACTGAAACTGATGGTGATTAAATAATTCCAGTCTTCTCTTGCATCCTGCTGCTGACATTCCTGTATAAAAGCAGAGGTAGTCATCCCAAGAGGAATTTCTCCTTCTGGGGAGAAAGGAAAAATATGTAGTGGAAATGATCATACAGACCTAAGTTTAAACCTCTAATACTGGTACACATCAATTACTAAGGAAAAGAACAAGCTTATATTTGAGATCACACAGCTGCATGTCTCTTGTTCTCAGTACTAATTAACAAAAATCTAGAAGTTCCTAAAGCCCTTTCAAACTCAAATAATGTGAAAAATGCATACATCTCTTCCACCAGTTTAATGTTCAGAGCATGGCACAGACAGTGATGTTTACATTGATGGCATCTGTCTTCCCAAGCCATCGTTACATGTGATACAGCCTGGGGACCGCTGAACTATCCTGACAACTGGAAGTGGTAAATTAATTCCATGTTTTCCATTGCTTTATGTGTGTGGCTTTTGCTTTACCTATATACTGCCACTGCTGCAACACTAGGAGACTGCTACAACCCTTTAAAGAGAATAAGGTACAGCTGTTCTAGGGAAGTGCCAATGTAGATGCCTTGGTCTGTGTGAATATCCTGTTCAGTACACAGAAACTTGTGCACAAGTCTTGGTGTATGACCTCTCCTCAGGCCCCAACAAGCCCAGTCCAGACAGGACAGGAAGACTCAAACCTCTCTGTTGCTCACTTTCTTCTTCCTAATTCCAAATGAGGATGGAAAAAGCTGCACTACTTATGGACAGGAGTATCTTTAAGACCTGTAATAATCATTCTTCCTATTTTGAACCTATCTACACTGCTTGTAAGCCATCCCAGTGCAATCAATGGCCCTGTTGGGACACGGAAGTCTGTAGGTTCCTACTCCCACCCTGGAGGGCTGAGGAGTCTGACTGCTTCAGCTGTGACTGCAGCATATGAAGGATACAACATAGCAAGGAGCAGCAGAGGGATACAACATGGCAAGGAGCAGCACTGGTTAAAAAATAAGACGATTCTATGTAGTCACACTGCAACTTGCAAACGACAATTCATTATCCTACAATGCAACTCTTCGAGAACTTTAAATGGTTTCTCAAACTACTGAAAGACAAAGACAGTACAACTGCAATGACTGATAAAATTTTAAAAAAATATTTATGCTGACTGTAAGTCTCTGTATTTCTTTTGAAGGAAGCAAATCCTAACCGTAACTGTCTACATTATTAAGTCTCAAAGCTTTATGAGCTTTCAAAATATTTTTCTGAACAAATTTGAAAAGACAGAGTTTCCAAATCATAGTTTAATGTTATATACAGAGAGGAGATATACATCCCTAAAGATGTAACTTTTACAACTGCAACATATCTACTAACAAAAAAAGGAAAAGTCACATAAAAATGAAGTGTACAAACTACCCAATGAGTTTTACTCAAATATCCTCCTTACAGATTCGTATATCAGAAAGCAAGCGGAAAACAAACAGCAGGTACTTTATTATTCCAGGAATCCTTTAGTAAGTTAAAAATCACAAGATTTTACTGTACCATTTTATACACATTCCATATTGAAAAGCACCACATAGTTGCAAAATGTTTTATTCAAACGGCACATTTGAACAATGGATCAAATCTGTCTTGTTGAGAAAGTCCTTAGTAATAACCCTCATTGCTGGCTGCGGTTAAACCACAACAGTCTTAAGATGAAACTCTGCTGACATTCTCTTACATTCTTAATTAAAAAATTCATGTAAACAAACACTAAAATCAGAATGTTAGAAGAGGTCCTACTACTAAGAAAAATAGCAGAAGAATTAATTTGAAAGTAGTATATTATCCTCAAAGAGGTTTCTTAAGCTTAATTATGAAGAGACTGTAGTTATGTGAATGATAAAATAAATAAGATAGTTCAAGAATATTTTCACTTTTAGAGGGGATTCTTTTTATTAATTAAGAACTTCCATGAAGTATTCACAAGCGCTAATTATTTGATGTGCAGACAGATTCATGGTTCAAACAAGTTATCTGATCCTGCACAGGATTCATGAAGTTATAGAGTCATACAATGATTTGAGTTGGAAGAGACCTCTAAAGGTCATTTAGTTCAACTCCCATGCAGTGAGCAGGGACATCTTCAGCTTGGTCAGGGTATGACTCAGTGCAAAAGAAAACCATCCTGTTGTTTCATTAGAAAACTGAAGGAAAAAAGGTTAATAAAAATGCTATTTTACCACCATTTTTGAATTAGAACCATACCTAACAGCTAAAGGGAAGACCAAGCTGTCCTAAAAGCATGATTTTCACATTCTGGTTTGCAGACTTCTCTGGCCTCTAGACTAATTAATTCAAAGGAGCCTGTGACAAGTAACCAACACAAACAAGCCCAGTAATCAGTATGCACTGCAGAGAGTTCGCATTCTCATAAAGAGAAATGTTACCGATGCACAAATAAAACAACTGGACATTCAGACTTTTATCTGTCCTTTCCCTCATCTGTCAGAAGAATTCTATTTTTCAGACTGGTGCAAATGCACATTTACAGCTATTCAACAATTATTTACGTATTTATATATATTCTTATATTTATAATACTTAATAAATTATAATATTTACAATAATACTGAATTACGTTCTATTTTATATGTTTATTTATTCTTATATATATTTAAAACAGCTATTCATCCCATCTATCCCAACAATTTCCCCCTCAACAGCCTGAAGTATATTCTGATGACCTTGATACTAACTTTTTGTTTAATCTTTGTCATTTAAAAACCACAACTCAACACTCTATTTCCAGTCTACGCCCTCGTTTCCAGAATTCTGCAAAACAAACAAGACTATTTTATAATTAAGACACTGCTAAAGCAAACAAACACACTTCTCAAGGTAGAAGTGTTTCTAACTGCCAGCCTAGCTAGAAAGCTAAAACAAACAGTAAGAAAGGTCCACAAAAAAGTGAGAAGGGAACAAGTTACCTAAAATAACAGAATCACAGAATCATAGAATCATTTGGGTAGGAAAAGACATCTAAAATAATTTAGTCCAACCATTAACCCAATCAAACCTACCACCATGTCCCTAACTACCACATCTATACATCTTTTAAAGATCTCTGAGGATGGGGACTAGACCACTTCCCTGAGCAGCCAGTTGCAATGCTTGACAACCCCTTTGGTGAAGAAATTTCTCCTAATATTCAATCTAAACCATTAAGAACTGTCTCTTTTGAAATCCCCCTCCACATAGAATGTCAATTAGTAAATAAATTTAAGTCTAACACACTACCAGTAGCAAACAACCAATTTTAAACATAAAAGCCTAAATTTGCTGTGTCTTTTCTCTTTGTAATTGTTAGAACAGTTAACCAAATCAACTTACCATACAGGTACGTGAGTTTTCTCCAATGAATGAATCTCTTAGCACCTGAGTAAGTTTACTTGCTCTGAATGGTGTATGAGGTTTATTTCGGCCTAAGGCTCTAATGCACTCCTGAAAGAACAAAGACGTTCTTTATCATGGGCTTAATAAACATAATAAAAATGCAATTCAGAATCAGGAAATACATGACTCATTTTTGGGGGAGTGTGTCAAATATATCATTAAAATGTACTGCTAAAGCTTGGATTCAATAAGCATTAGGCTTCCACTTCTCATTGAGCTCAGTAGAAAAGAAAGAATTTAAAAAGGATTAGAAGTCTAAAAACTGTCTCAATGTCATCCAAATTGTTTACATCTATTATATCCAACAACAAAACTAAACAGTGTTGATGTGAAATGGCTAACAATTATTCCTGATTATCAGCTACAAAAGCCTGAATGAGCTACAACCTCTGCTAGCAGCAGCAGTATGGATAAGGACACAGGTTAACTGTATCAGTTAAAAGCAGTGGTTTTGACTCTGATTTTACCACTGTCTTTCTTTACAATTTAGAAGAAAATAAACTTTCCAAAAGCTTCAACAGATCACAAACCAAGCAGGCATAGCTCCCTACTGGAACCAAGCTCTCTACTTAGTATTGGAAGACACTTGAAAACATTAGGTCACTCCCCGTTTTAAAATACTCTTTATAGGAAGAAATGGGGACAAGATCTTCTCTTCCATTCCCAGAGGCAAGGGGCTACACTCATATTTGCAACTGACTGGGTTCCAGTGAGCATTACTGTATAGATGTAAATATTACAAAATGACTACAGAAGTTACACAGCCACTAACTACAACAGTGACACCAAGGTACCATTAATCTAACCATCACTTCTGTCCACTCAGCACTCTAATATTGTCTAACAAGTTATTCTTATGCAAAGAAATTTTAATTTTAAATTTTTGCATTGTTGTCATTGTAATATTTTGACTGTTAATTAAGACTCTATGTTTCCCTTAACAGACATCTCTTCAGATGCAAGGCTTCCTTGGTGCACTTTTAAAGTATCTACACACAGAACTTCTACAACCAGCCATACTTGAAATGTATTTCAAAATAGAGCTTTGCTTTCAGTTGCACTAATAGATGGAATGGCCTTTGTTACATGAATAATTCTACAGAAGTTCAACCAGTCTTCCAGCTGCAGACATATCCTATATATAATTGCTGATATGGCAATCACCAAGTTTTTAATTGATACTTTAATTTCATATAATTATTTTTAGTTTGCTTACTCCTGAAAAATTAGAATTGGATTATCTCCTTATTAGTAAAAGATTATAGGACACCACCAGCTTCTAAATTTGTAACAGAATTTTAAACTATACTAGTTTTATTTATTATTTAATTTATTATTNCCAGGTAACAAAATTACAACACTACTCCCATGTAGAGACATTACAGAAATAACTTCCTGCGCCAAAATCCTGAACAGGTCAAGACAGGACTGATACCCAGATGGAAACAGCAAATCTTGGATTAGCAACAAAGACCACTTTGTCAGAATGTACTAGATTAATTTAAACTTGAAAATAACTTCACTGCTTCTGAATACAAATGGAAAAGGTTGTGTAATGTTTTTGGGATAGATGAAAAATGGCAAACATGTCATTGGGAAACTTTTATGGTTTTGTACCACCTTTTAGACCCCTGCAAGACCTCCATTTATTTTTATTTCCCCCTTCCCCATATAATTTGGATGAAAATCACTAGTTCAGCAGCAGCAGAACCTTTTGCTATAATTAAAAGGACAAGTTGTATTAAAATTAACCAAATATGTTGTATGAGCATTATCCAGTACAAAATAAATAAACTGAACAAAAACCCCTCAAACCAAACCCCCAAAACAAAATAGCTTTATTCAATTACATTTGGAAATAAGTAGTAACATCAATGCAATGGTCCGTGCATTGCTTACTTTGATGTTAAATCAGAATAGGCCAAAGTTTTAGAACTGCTGCTTCTAATTTTTCAACGTGCCATAGAATTTTGTAATGACACATTATACATCACAATTTTATGGTGTGTTGTGAGATCTGTTTAGGGAGATGCCAGTCTTCTCCCAGGTTTATACTTGGAATAAAAAAGTAGTCACACAGATCTTGGGGTTCAGATTTTTTTATATAAAACCAATGTTGCTGCTGAGAGTAGTAAAGCTAAGCAAAATTAACCAAAACCAGAGTTAAATTCTAAGACATTCAAAACTACTGTTTCTCCAGTTCAAAATCAAAAAATTAGTTCCCCTATTTAGACTGAGCCTATTTTAATCACTGTAAAGCTTTAAACGAAAAGGGTAGAGGAATATTTAAGTAGTATTTCTTAGCTCTGTGTATATGTCCTGGATTGGATGTATGAAAATCTGTAAAGTGACTGTATCAGACAATTTGCTATGAGGAAGACTTGACAAAAATGGATTTTACCGTTCAAGGTTTATTTTAATTATTTGCTAGTTTTCTCTGGACATGCTGCTGTTGTTTTGCTTTATTATTTATATATTAACAGCAGTAAACATGTTGTCAGTGTAGTTTTATTTTTTATTTCAAAAAGGAAATAAATAGTGAGATCAGTAAGAATACTTCCTGTTAGTGTTTCATATCTTGAGTACCAAAGTAAGTCATTTGACTTCCTATTTTAGACATATATAAAAAACATCTACAAGTTCAACCACTGGGGACTTTTTGTGAATTTGGTTTTTCTGGGGTATTTTCTTGTTTGTTTGGGGATTTTGTTTTGTTTTTCAGTTGGTTGGTTGGTTTTGCTGGGGTGTTTTGATTTTATTACATGTCAGCTGATAGCACCATGTTTCTGCATTGTTTCTACTTTCTAGTAAGTCTGGGGACTTACTAAGTATTCCCTCAGGCATATAGAGGAAAAATTAACACAACGTTTTTTACCTGTCATATCAATAGACAATGTAGACAAGCAAAGCCCACAAAAACACTAATTTTACTTGTCACTATTATAGGTAGGCTTCCACCTCCTCCAAGGCAATAGAAACATGTCAGTTACCTTGAGTGCTAAAAGGCTCTTGTTAATTTCTGCACCTTCCAGTCGCGTCTGCCTATCTGCACTTGAAGTATCAGCTCCTCTTTCATTGCCAGCCAGATCAATCAGAGAAAATTTACCATGCAATTTCCCTTTCCTTCTGAGAATAATCTGAAACACTGCATGGCTTCGAGATGAGTGTGCATTTGCAGATGTCTGGCCAGATGTCCTTTAAACGGGAGACGAGCAGAAAAAGACATTAACCGGTGGAGGACCATACATGTTAAACACTAACGTGACAATGATAGGTTTTCAGGGCAGATTCCTGTCTTTTCTTACATGTTGACAGCATGTCTAACACCCTTGTGGATATTAGACATAGAACACTAAGAATTGGATACACATAGTACAATTATGCCTCTTTTTCCATCTCATTGAATGGAAATGGAAGATTAGTAACATTTCGCTCCCTTTTAAAATCAGATCTTCACATATTTTCGATTATCAGAGGGCTTACATAAAAAATGCTGATGGCATTTTTATCTGATCATGCAGCAGTCCATGCTCAAGGCTAATTTTAAAAACAGTAAAGCTGAAGTCTTAAAAAAGTAAAAAAAACTGTGCTTAACCTCTGCCAGTATGCATCAAGGCCTTTTAGAGATGAAGAACCTGGCAGCAGTCCAGTTTTTAAATTACGTGAATTTAAGTCAGTAAGCTGCTTACATAATGCATGCAATTCACATCCTCTTGAAAAATCAGTTATTTCTCTTTAGGAGACAGAGCAGCAATAAACGTCTCTATTTCAAATGTAGGTAGATTGCTTACTTGCAAACAATATAATAATAAAATCACTTGCATATTAAAAGGCATTACTACAAAGATACCCCCAAAAAATCTTGTTCTGATTTTTTAACATACAATGAAAAACTGGTGTGACCTATGGAAGATACCTGCAGCTGTTGCCTACTTCAATAAGCTTAAGAACATCTTCAACACATTTGACTTCCCGCTCCTGTAACCCCACCACTTGGACTTGCTGTTTACCATCTTCTAACACTCTTAATTTTGTCTTCCTGTTCAACAAGTCAAAAACCTTAGGGAAGAAGGAAAACAGAACAGTTAAAAGAGAAGCTTTAAAAAAACTCCTGTTTCGAATTCCATTTCAAATAATGCAAAACATTCCATGGAAATACATGATTGAAATGGAAATGTAAAGAATTCTTTGAAATACAGCTTTTAATACAAAGAGGGAAAAAATCTTATATGACAAACTCAAAATTTTGTGTATGAGAAACTCCTTCCTCAGAAAAAGACCAGGTACTTACTTACCTTACCACTGTAGATCTCAAAAAATGTTGCATATACTTGAAGTTCTAACTTCTTATAGTTTAGCTTCTTTAGCATTAAAAAGACATCTCGAGCTGTGAATACATTTCCAAAATAAAAACAAATCTCATCACATGTTTTTCATTTTGTGAAGATTCATTCATGTGTAACAGTCTATCTTACAGCATCTCATATTTTCCAAGAATGACAGATAGGGTTAGTCAACTAAGCCTAAAACAATGCAATCTAAACTGCCACATTACACTGGAAGATGCAGAAGACACCAAAATTATAAACTTAAATAATTTGTTATTGTATTTTTGTTAAGTAGTCTATATTTACATTACTGTGTAAAGGATACACATCTAGGGACAAGTTTTGATGTTACCAAAGCTCCACTGCAATGCAAAGTATTTAAACTGTTATATTTGTATGACAAAGAGCAGAAAATTTATTGATCTCAACTGGTCTACCCAAAGCCAACTGATCAATGAAGTCTCACCTGCAAGTGCATATATGCCTTTAGAACAATCTTGGTTCTTTCCCGAAAAGTCACCACCCATAGTCTAAATTAAAGGAAAAAAAAAGAAAAAAAAAAAAAGAAAAGCACCATAAAAATCACAGAACTGTAGTTTACATATTTCTTATAGAAATATGAATAGAATAGGATAGAATTCTTATAGAATTTTATATTTCTTATAGAAGTCATCTAAGTGTGTCATGTAAAAAAAGAGTATTGCCGATGTGTAGAACAACTACTTACATGGGTTTTCCCACTGCCTGTTTGTCCATATGCAAAACAAGTGGCCATTCCCCTTTCAAATATGGTCTCCACTAATGGTCGAGCTGTAAACCTTAAACGCAAAAAAACATGTACTTAAAAACTTAACTTAAGATGCCACTGCCCCAAGGAAAATTAAAATGTTAAGGTCAGAAGTGACAAAATTGATCCTGTACTTTGACAGGTCAAAGGACATTTATACATCAACTTCTGAAGTAATACCAGCTCTGAGGTACTGAAATTTTCCAAACCATCACAAGCTACAAGGTCTCTCTCATTTGTTTTACAGCAATATTATCCTCCTTTAAACCCTAAAACAATAGTGTCCCTGTAATGATCCAACACCCCACACTTTACTAAACAGTGGCTGGAGCTCCTTCAACATGCCAGAATAAGAAGATATTGAAGTAGGACAGTGTAGCAGATAGAGTTTTGTCAATACTCAATTTCTGCTACAGTTTTTTTCTCCTCCCCAAATCAACTTCCAAGATTAAATTTGGAAGACAAGAGGCCAAAACAACATTGCACATCTCAATTTTTGAGAACATGCATACATTAAGAAAGGGCTCAAGATAATGGATACCCAAGCTCTTAAGAATGAAAAAATCTACTTATCTGTGAGATACGATTTGCTGTGTCAAAAATATTATCTGAAGTATCATTTCTTTTTTTAGATAATTAATTTCCTTAAGAAACATAGAGCTATTTTTCCTACTTCAGCTGCTTATCATCATTATTTCATTGTAAACTCCAAAAGCAAAAGATAAACTAATGGAGAGTTACATATGGAGATGATTCTCTCTGCAAAACTCTTTTCTCAACTTTTTCCAGTTGTTTACACATAAATAATCTAGAAGTGACTAATAAAGTAAAAAAAAGAATTACAGAAACACTGAGATGCTACAACCTTCTTTCATTCTGCTTTCAAACACAAGATCACTTGCAGAAATAATATGGGCAAGACTGAGCCATTCAGCAGCAACCCACGGTTATGTAAAGAACCTACACCTAGCTGAATCATGAGTTTTCATCAAGAATAAACCAGGTGATTCCTGAACAGCCTTAGTCTTTCTTTCTTTGCTCCTCCTAAGTATATACCTTCTGTCTTCTCAAGAGGATATTCCCATTTTTTGATGCTTGTTCTTTCTATATATAAAAATTGAAAAATTCACGAAATCTATCTACCTTAGAAGCACACACTATTACTTCTGTTTGATTGAATTTAAAACTGTTTATTTTGCTGGTTTATTAAAAAGGGACCTAAATGTATCTATTTTTAAGTAAGACAAAATACAAACATACCTTAAAATGTTTTCATAAAGCATTGCACAACTCCAAATGAGACTATGTTAAAAGAGTACAACTTTACTTTTACTAGAACTTTTATTTGCAATTTTAGTCTTTCAGAAACATAAACTGGTTCTCCCTTAAAACTCATAAGGCATATCCATTCAAACTAGTGTTTTCTAATATTAACAAAGATTTGCAACTCTGTGTTGTGGTTCCTGGATTAAAAATACTTAAAACACAGGCTAAGCATAATAATAACAGTAGTAATAATGGTAATTATAAGGTAGTAGTAGAATAGTAATAGAGTAAGTACTTTTCTGCGTTGGACTGAACATTTTTTCAGTATGGATATACAGTAAATTTAGCATATTAGAGAAAACTGGAGCATCTTGACATAGTATTTTTTCCTCAGCATGACCCTGAGGCTCTAATGAGTGCACATGATGACACCTATCTTGCTCTTATTCCTGTTATTATGGAAGACCTTAAAACAGATTCCCTTCAAGTAATGATCATTATTGTGCCATATGAGGGAGAAGGAGAAAGACTAGAGAGCTACTGTTTCAGTATGAATACAATAGTCTTAAAATATATTCCTGTATTACCATTAATGTATTGCATAACTAATAAAAACTCTGAAAAAACTCAGTACAAAAACACAACAACATTGTATACCAAAACCACCCTTCACATTAAACACTATGTTCACACAGATAAATAAAGGAAGGACAGAGATTAGAAGCAAGAGAATTATTTCATGCATCATCAACCAGCTGGATCTCCCACAGCTCTTCAGTATCAAGGAAAGGAAAGATGCTACCAGCAGACAACCAGAAGAGACAGAAATCTCCAAGGACATAGCTTTGCTGTTTACAACTCTTTTGTTAGTATCAGTTTTATAAGATTTTCCTTTTGTGCCCTTCTCTAATTATAACAAGCATAATACAGAAGTTTGTATTTTCACAACCTTTTAAGAATTCTTTTACTATGATTTTTTTTTTGTTTTCCACTATTAATCAGGGCATGATCCTAAATGTCACTTCTTAGTTGTGGATTAAAAACAAGAAATAAGATATTTCTCTGTCAATATTCTTTAAAACTATGGGAAGCACTTCCCAAGCATAAGAAAAATTATCTTCACCAAATTCCTTTTTAATATCAATATTTCCTGCAAAAAGCTTCATGGTATTTAGATGCATACTAAGATTCTGACCAATATTATGTCACGGTGTCTAACCTTGCCCATTACTGTATGTACTTCATTTAGTGACCTGTTCAAGGGAAATAGCTACTTCTAAACATGTTTTTAAAAATGCTGTGTGAATTAATCCATACCAACAGTGTAACTCAAACAGAAGAGCAAAGAACAAAATGGAGATCCAAATAGAAGAGGATATATGTCTTTGTTGCTATTTGTTTTTAAATTAGAAAGATTTGGCATTTTCAGCAAGACAACTTAGCTCCATACACTTCCACACTACATCAGCCAGATTGCTTCCAGAAGATAAATTAGCTCAGGTATCTAGGCAATACTGCAATATACATTCTCTCACTTTATTTGTACTCTGTTCTCATCCTCTAGTGATTTGTTTCCATCTCTTAATTATCCTGCATTCAGACTGCAAGCACTTTGGCTCTAGGGCTCTCCTTTTCCTCCAGGTTTCCTGATGACCAAAAGCCATGACAGGCTTCTCAGGTGCTGCACACACACTAATAATAAGACAACAACCTGGAAGCAAATGGAGAACTGATTACATGCCTCAAGTAATCAGCAGCTGAGGAGGCAGGCGATACTTGCTAGAGCCTGGAATGCAGCAGGGCTTGGAGAAGGACTGGGAGTAGGACTGAGGTCAACAGAGGTGGAAATTACATTGCAGGTGAAAAATTAGGGATAAAGAGTTAAAAGTAAACAGGTAGAAGAATGGAGGTAGCAATATACCATCTGGTAACACAGAGAATAGGAATAAAGTCTCAGACCAACATAAGTGTAACAGTTATTAGTATGGAAAACACATGAGAAAAAAGATTCACCAAAAAAAGCATATACACATACCTGTAAACCATTTCATTAGGAGCCATGTCATCAAAGGCATAATCAAAACGAAAAGTTTGGTTTTCTAGGTACCTTGTTAAATCCACCTTTTGTTTTGGTTCATGTACCATCACAACATCTTTACTAGGAATTGTTATTACATCAAGGTCTTTCATTAAAGTTTCTATAAAATAAGTGAAATATATATTTAACTAACAACACATCATTATTTTTTACATTTTCCCATTGTTTACATTCTCATAACATCTCAGATAACACAGCTCCTCCAAGTAACAACACTGCAATGGATCTGGGCTTCTGATGCCTAGATAGTAACCTGCTAAGCAACAGATTTCATTCTGGAAGTCTTGTCATCCTATCCTACCAATTGCTAGAAATTAAAGAGCGGTACAAAGCTGTTTAGAAAGACTATGATTATTAATTACAATATTATCATTGTAACTTGTTATGTCTCCTATAACACTTTCCTTGGATTCGAGTTCTTATTCCACAGCAATTATATAGGTCTCCTAGAGCTCACTGTCATATACTTTGAGCTTTTATAAATATCTTCTCTAGTGGAGAAACTAGATGCTAGTACTATACTGCTTAGACATCAAACTTGAAAACACAAAGAAATTAACCTTCTTATTTATAATACATTTTATTTTAAAATTTTATCTTGATATTTTCTTTAAATTTTGCTTTTATTCCTCACAGACATTTTCATTTGTGCATTCCTCTTGGAACCTACAGTACATACCTTTAATATATAATTCTTCTAAAGTAAAATCCTTTCTAAAGATTATCTTGTAAGCAGAATAAGTTGAAAATTATAACAATCCTTCCTATCACTGTGACTTCAACAGTGAGATCCTAGATTATAATTACTACACAGCACTGCAATTTACTGCTAATTGTAGTATGGTATATGAGTTGGCAAAACAGAGAACTCAGTGATCCATAATATGCACAAAAATAAAGACCCTTTGTGTATACAGTCAGGATTCACTAATGTGTCCTACTTGCATTTCTATGTAAAATTTCTTAAGGCATGCAGTTCAAGAATTCGATGTAACTTTGTACAACCAGATAGAAACCTTTTCATGAGTTAACATCCTGATTAAACAGTACAATGGTTACCACTGCATTACACACCAATGGAAACACACATTCCAGTCAATGTATAATCAATTTTTCAACTGCACTGCAATAAAATGAAATTAAATTATTCTGCAGCAATCACAGATAAAAAGTAAGGAACAGTGACAAAAAGAAATGTATGATGGAAAACTCCTTGCAGCAAAAACTTTCTAGTTTAACCAGTCAGAAGATTTTTCTTTAAAAATTGTTTGGAGTAAGACATTTACTTCCTCCCATCTATTTCATATGAGAACTGCATTCTTTGCTGATGAAAATTAGGAATAATGTCTCTGAAACCCATCATACATTTCACTATTATAAATACATGTCACTGAACTAAAATCTCAAAGTGTCACTCGGAACACCTACTTCCTGCGAAGTCAATCCACAGAACAATTGATGCTGAGAATACCAATGTTTTTGGTGATAATTCTGCATTTTTGAGATGACAAAACAAATTTATTTTATTTTTGCTAATCATAGGGTTACAGTCTAGCATCTTTAACTCTTTTCTACTTTTTATGATTTTATGAGAAATACCGTTTCTTATGAACTGAGTGTTTTCAGGAGATTGTATCATGTGTATGATGTATCATGTATCATCCCCTGCATAGATTATCTAGTTAACATCTTTTTTACTATTGTTCATTCTTAAAAATGCAAAATTTTTAAGAGATTCTTAAGAGATTGAAGTATCAACCTCATTTTTACTTAGACATTTATCTTTCTACAAACACCTCTAATCTACATTTTTAATAGCTCCCAACCACTAATACCAAAGATATGCAGCTTTCACAAAATTGAATTCTACTTCTGAATCCCAACTCATGTCCCATAACAACTTATTTTCATTTACTGCAATTCCACTTTGTCTACCTTCAGCACAGGTAGAAAGTGACATTTTTCCCAACAGTAAAAGTAAAAATGAAAAGAAAAAATAGAAGCAACAATGTGAAAGGGAAAAATACGACAAAACCTAACTATATACTGGTATCAACATATGAATGGGAAAGGGAAAACATTTCTCCCAATTTCCTCTGGGTATCCTTCAGATAATCTTAAATGTGTACTTCTGACAGCACAAAAACAATAAATGGCATCTCATGTTGCATCAGCATTAGACTGATGCTCTTTTGAGTCCTTCAGCTGAACAGAACATAAGAGAAAGAGAAGGAAAGAAACATCTCGCAGCACTGGATTCAGACAGGCTGCAATCCAGTAGGCATCTGTGTTCCTAAATTCCCACTGAAAGTAAAAGAACTTCCTAGGAAGATTGGGTTTAACTGGAATTGAAAGCTGAACAGGTTTTTGTTGTTTGGTTGTTTGGCTTTTTTTAATACAGACTCTAGTCTGATGAGCAGGTAGTAAGAAAAATAGTTCAAACACCCATCACATAAAATAAGAAGTCATTAAGGACCTCTTTTAGTACCTAACAGTTTTTTAGTGGCATTTGATATGCTCTAGAGTAACTTTGCCTGCCCTGAGCAACAGCTACAGGGTGTACAATCTTTTGTTTACCTGCAGTTCACTAGCTGTGTGAGGATGTCATGTACAAGTTTAGGCACCAACTGTGTCATAAGATACTTCCCTGATATCTGATTAAAGACCATTTGGAAATATAAAAATATACGTACAAGAACACATATGGAAGTTTTCACTGTGTAACTCTCTGCTCAAGAGATCACTTGAAGGAAACTTCAAAATAACAGTGATCCTAATATAATGTAGGAATACTGAAGAGATTACAGCAGAATTCATTTCCAGATCAACTAAATACATCCTAGATGACCTTGGGAAAAAAATACACTCTTCCTGTGCCTCAGCTCCTAATATATAAAATTGTGTCAGGTAAACTACTTTCCTCCCCAGGTTATGACAAGTCTATGAATTTTCTAGGTTCATTACACATATTGTCTAATACAAGAGTTTCACCTTTGATCATTTCTAGAGTTGTTTTTCTAGAGTATTTCTAGAGTTGTTTCACACAAATAATGTTACTGTCAGAAGCAGCTTTTCAGATAAACAAGTGAACAAAATCTTCAACAATCATACCTTTTTTATTGAGTGGTCGTTTTCGTACACAAACACAGATCCTGTGCTCATCAATCTGCAAAGGAAAGTCTTTCAGTGGACTATATCCCAATTCCAGTTACAAAATATTTAATTTTATTTTACTTCTCTTTTGAGATTAAATAACCAATTATTTAAACAAAGAGAAATTTCCAAGACAATGAGTCAACTGAACATGTAAAAACTCCTTCTGCCTGCACAGTAGCCAAGAGCCCAAAAAGGAGAACCATACATTAACAGAACTCCCTGCAGACAGTGATCTAATCCAACAGATCAACAGGTACTATTGGACTATGCAAGCAAATCCAACTTTAACTGGTAAACATGTTATTGACAGAAATGGTAACATTCTCTGATTTCCATAGAATTTGAGCCTTGATCATTTAAGAATTCCACTCCTCAGATTGGTCTGCAAACCAAAAGACTACATCACCTTTAAAGATCGAATAGTAATCATTATGTTGAAGAGGGTTTTTCAAATAAATTTCATGGTTCTGCGTGCACATCTCTTAGCATCCAAGGAAAATTTACCATACAAAGGCTGAGTGACTACTTAGTACATATTGGCATTGGTTAAAAGTAAAAAGATATTTAAATAATTTAACAATCATTTAGTAAACTAGGACTTCCAAAAGCTACTCATTTCAGTATCAACAAATTACTGGAAAAATAAAACTATGTCATATTAAATACTAATATATATTAAAATACCTATTTTTCGCACTAACAGACAGAAGGATACATTGAAAAAAATGAAAACACACAGCAAAAACACAGAAGGCTAACACATTTCCATGTTGCTGGCATACTTACAGGATCTGCAGTTGTCAGTGGTCTATAATCCAAACTTCCCCTGAAATCTCTTATCATACACATAATTTCATAATTTGGGTTTGTAGCATCAACATCCTAGGAAAAAGTAAGCAACAGAATTTCTACTATACTTTTTGTTTCCAGAAAATGCCTAAATTAATTGTCTATTAAAAAATACACATTAACTGAAATTTTATTTTTTCTGCAAAACACAGAAATGTCTCTTGCATGTTTAATCTAAGTTTAATGCCTTTTTCCACTCTGATGTAGCTAATTTACTAACCATAAAGGAATCAATTATATGCCTCCCATGTCATTTTGGTTGGCATATAATAGAAAATACTTATTGACTGAGGACTCATTAATAGTCTACTCAAGAAAGAGAAATTACTCCTGCCTTTGCCAGGACCTTCACACTGAAGAAACGTATAGTCAACAGTTCCTTATCTCAGGTATGGCAGTCTAACAGATGCACAGATACTCCACTACACAGGTACAACACACACCACAGAGGATAGTGCAGGAAACCCCGCTGCTCTAAACACAATCCTGCTGGACACAAGCCAGTTAAAGTAGCTTGGTCCTAACGATTGTTCCTGTGTTAATTTACACACATATTTGGATGAATTGCAAATTCTTCCAAGGGTCCCAGACCCTCAACAAAGCAGAAGCAATGCCAAGGATACTCAATAGGCTACATCCAGGCTGTGATGGTTTTGGCTGTGATAGAGTTAATTTTCCTCATAGAAGAATGTGTATCCAGCTCTGTTTTGGATTTGTACTGGAAACAGGGTTGATATTAAACGGATGTTTTAGCTACTCCCGAGCAGCACTTACACAGCAAAGTCCTTTTTTGTCCTCACCCCACCCCACAAGCAAGGCAGTCAACACAGCCAGGACAGCTGAGCTCACCCACAACACAGGCACAGAAGATAACCCACCCTTAAACTGCAGCAATCAGTACCAGAGTGAATGGACATGTAAGAGGCCCATGCATGGAGCACCAATAAGCTGAGTCTGAGCCTACCCTGTTTTCTGCAGAACTGTGTAAACAACTTCCTGTCACTTCTCCCTGCAAATACCTGTTTTACAACACTTCAGGACATGCTGCTGATGCCAAAAACAGCCAGCTCTTGTGCTCAGACTGTACTAAGTTTTGCATGGCTACCCCCACATGATATAAGATTTCTGACTCCCAGCTGGCTGTGGACACAGTGTAGGCACTCTCAGAAAGCACTGGACTGGGGTTACTGAACTGAAAGGGAGCCAGCTCATTCTTTGCACTTGTGACACAGCCAATCTTCACCTCTGAAAAGGTGTGTCCTGCTGATCAGAAGCTGACCGTACCTTGATGTCATTCACTCTGACTACACTGAACTAAAAACTGCTGACAGTAAGTCTTCACAAATTGTTTCTTTATAACATTCAGAAAAAAGTATTGATAATCACAGAGAAAGCATTTACCTAATATTCTTCACGCCTTGTTTAAAGGTCTTGCATACTAGAAGTCAGTGCTTGGTGAATTATTGCTGCATTTCACAACAACCTTCTCATACAAAAGTTTAAGACTCAGATGCAAGGGGAGTGTTCACAGGAGAAATAAAAATAAAATTCTACAAGTAACACCACTTCAAAGTATTTTAATATATAAAGCCAAAAATGGTCATTCCTCACACACAAAGACATGTCTTGTGTAAATGGATGTAAATTCTAAAACACAAATTTAACACAGGCAATTTTAGGTCAACTTGGAAACACCAGTAAACCATGAAAAGTAAATTGTATGAATGATTTACTGGATGGTGGTAATTCTCATGTCAGCAGCAGACTGGTACTATCTCCTTAGAGACCAACACATATGCACATGGCTGCCAACAAGATTACACTTGTAGCTTTTTTTACACCATTGTGACAGAAAGTCATTTAATATTAAGATATTTTTCTCAAAGGATTAGCAACTTCATTTGTTTCACACAAATTTTTAATAACTGGCTGCTAAGCTGCTTGCATGATGAAATTACAAA
Organism: Dicaeum eximium; assembly: GCA_013396995.1. NCBI lineage: Eukaryota > Metazoa > Chordata > Aves > Passeriformes > Dicaeidae > Dicaeum > Dicaeum eximium. Next base: position 162,973 of record VWZP01007223.1, read on the forward strand.
TATATAGACTAGTTTAAAGAAAGAAACATTAGAAGTCACTGTTAAAACTTGAGCCTCAAAGAGATCTAAAAAGCATCAAAGATTATAATGAACAATTTATCATAATGTTGTATTACCTCCTGTAGAATAACAGACCTCTCTAAAAGTCAAAAGGATGGTTATTGTCAAAAATACATTTTCCCTAAGAAATAGCTATCATCTGTATTTGCTCTCTAAAGAACATGCAGCAACACAGCAACTGAAAGCAATAACTTCTATAGGAAGAAAGAGAGGGAAAACCATCTAAAGTATTAGTTATGAGAGCAATCCTACCAAACACCAAAATATTTGTCAAATCTGTATACAGCAAAAATTATCACAGTTCATAAAAATCTTTAAAGACTGAAAAAAGCATAATTTTGCAAATTTCTCTTGCTGACATATAATTTTCAGTTGAGCTAAAAACACTAACCTGAGCTCTCTTTTCTCTAAGTTCCTGCTGCTGTAACCTTCTTTTTTCACGCTTTTCTTGCAATTTTTCAACCTCTTTCACACAGTTAGATTTTCTACGTGCTTAAAGAAAAAGATGCAATTTTAAAATACTTTCCATATTTACACTTCAGTTAAATTAATGAATCAATAATTAGAATGCATCAACTATCAACTATACTTTCAAGCAAATCTGATTACTATAGGATCATTAAGGCATTTAAATTTCTAAAATGCATAAAATTTATTAGAAAAATGCCATGGGAATGGGACAATAATTACACAAACAAAAATATATGACCTTGAAAAAATATTTGGACAGATACATGAGATCTCTTGGTTTGAATTAAAAGTAAGCCCAGACAAATTAAAAAAAAAAAAAGGAAGAAAAAACTAAACACCACCTTGGTTAAAAGAAAACAAAGGAAAAACAAATTCCAAATACTAGGTACAATTATGATGAAAATGAATATATGTTTAGCCACAGCTTTCTGAAAAGCTCCTCAAGGAAGCTCACAGACAACTGAGCATGTAGACCATTTGTCATTTATGGATAACAACATAATCCAAGAGAATGTACATGTAATGCCCAGAATGAATGAGTCCTTGATACACGGTTTACATACAAGGGGGTCCAAATTCCTTTTTTGCAGCTTGAACTGGAGATATATCTGAAACACTACCATTCTGTTGAGAGGAGGAAGACTGCTCGGGAAGCTGAGTAGGTCGTGCACGTGCAGAACCAACCACTGCAAAGGAAAAGCAAAAAGCTCATCTGGACATGGAGTAGTAACCTTTCTACCCACTTCTGAAATGCCTTGTTAAGGTGAGATAAAATGAGACCTCTTTCTAAACACAACAATTTACTGTGGATGAGGAGGAGCCATACCCATGGAAAGTCTATTAATAAAAACATCTGGTATGCAGACTTTTTTATCCTAGTGCTGTACAACATGATTACTAAGTACCAATGCTGAACGTGCATATTTTTAAATCCTGCAGAATTAGTACCACATCCTATATGCACAGAACAAATAGTTTATTTGGAGATATGCATAAAGTGCTTCAATTTTATTCTGAAGCATAAAGTGCTTCAATTTTATTTATATTGTAATTATACCCAAAAAACTAGTAAGAAAAGAAGCCCCACTGTTTCACATTCTCTAGATTCTACAAAATGCTCCAACCCCATTGAGCCTATTATCACTGGAGGAAAAAAGCAAAAGAAAGTAAAGCCAGTGAAGTGCAGCACAATCTCTAAGTGGATGAAACAAGCCTTTCTGCCTCTATACCAGATGGGATAAAGATACGATCAATATGTCTAAACTCATGCATTGATTCTATATGTGCTAAGAATGCCAGTTTCTGAAGGTGCTGTGATGTCTTTTTCCAGCAAATTCAGTGGGAGTTGTGAGCATGCAAGCTTGTGTCATAGAGCTGAATGCTTTAAATTGTATTTCAAATAGTTGCTTCTATCAGCTCTGCTTCAGCTGGTCCATTTCCTGCACACACTTCTAATAGTGTGTCAGAAGAGTACAAAAGTGAAGGCATCAGCTTTGATCAGTAGCCAGAGATGAGACTCCAAGCAAAGGTCAGCTCACTGTACAACACAGAAACAACTACAGCAACAGGTTTTGAACAGGACAGATAAGATAAATGTCATCAGTCCACATATCATAGGAGATCAAGCTTATGGTATAAATTAACAACACGAAGTAAGACAGTGTGCTGAGAAAAGCTGAATTATAAGGCCAAAAATAAAAATATTTAGGTCAACAGTGAATAGCAAGAGGCATGGTACTCATTAAAATACAAGTTACAGGGTTATTTCATACCAAACGGATAATTTACTGCCAATGACAAAATGTATGTGAGGACACTCCATCAGTGAGACATCTAATATTTAAACCACACTAGGTAGGAAAAAAAACCCCAAACACTCTTGCATTTTCAATCTGCTCAATAACCCTCCAGCCAAATGGCAGAAGGGCAAAATGGACCCCATCAGAAGAGTCTGATCACTTGCAAAGATGTGCGAGCCTACTTGTTTTCCAAGTTCAAACAGGTGGACTAAAATCTAGTCTGAAGAAATGTTAGTACATAAATGTTTGGAAGAAGAATCATCATCATCATCATCACCATCATCAGTACAAGTTAGTTAAGTTGAACATAGGAGAGAAAATGAAAACAGTAAGCAGTAACTATTCTTTCACAAGCTTTAGATGCATTATATCTGTATTCATCCAATACATACTTTTCACCTATTCTTCTGTGGTATTTCAGCAATTTTTTTCAAGTTTTTTCACTATTAACTGTAGAGTGATGAAAAAACCTGTAGGACTTAAATATTCTTACATTCTTACGACTGTTCACACACAGACTATTACAAAACAACAGGCTGTTAACAAAAATAGTTTAAAAATTGAAAATGTTAAGAATTCAAAGCACACTACTTAGTGTATATTGAAACATTCAGATAAGCTGAGGACACATATATGAAAAGTCTATGCATTATTTAACATTGCATAATTACTTATCTTTAAATTTGTGCACCATCAGTTAATTCAGCTTAACTTTTATACTGATAAGCTTAATATATACTGCAAGCTTAAACTTGCATATAAATATTATCTGTACAGTATGAATTCCTAAGTATACATAGGAATAACTCTAGGAATTATAGATATTTTATATCGTCTACATGTCACAGGCATACATACCAAATGAGAAATGCAAAACTATCAAGGAATACTAGATAAACAGGAGGTTAAAATGTTACTGTGTTTTTCACTTCATTGCAATGGAAAGAGATAACATTTACCTCTATTATCCCTGGCAGGAGGGTCATTCTTAGAAGGTAACACAGTTCGCCGACTCTATAAAGAAAGAAGTCTCTCTTATTTGATCACCATATTATTGAAAGCATAAACTGCAGCCCCACCTCTGCTTCTTTCCAATGAATTAAAATAAGATGACATGAACAAAAGAGAGCTTATTGCTGCCAAATCCCACCATGAAAAGTGAAGGGGTGAAGGCTGATTGAACTTTACGCAATGTTTCAGAAAACTCCAAAACCTTTTCTTTATCCTTAATTAAGACATTTGGTTACACAAATATTAGTTCCCAACTACCTCTCTGCCAAATTTGTTCTTAAAAAAATTTAGAAATCACTATTCACCACTGGAAAAAGAGAAGAACAGTTATGAAATACCACCACAGACACAAAAGCCAAGTGCAAAATTCTGGCATAACATCATGTATAGAGCTACTGTAAAGTTACCATGAACGTGTTGCACAGATGTTACCAACCTTCACAATTTTGTTTACTTTGGCTGATGAAGCAGGTGGTGGTAGTGTCTCCGGGCTAGGTTCAATATCTTCATCAGGTGCAAGATCTGGGTTAAGTGAAAATATGCTCTCTAAATCAATCTGTGAAAAAGAACATAAAACACATTAATGACACAACATAAATCCTTTCTTTATCTCCTGTTATGTTTGACAATAAACAGTAAATATATTTAGTGTTCTTACCCTACAATTTGTTCATTCTAAGATCTGAATTCTTTTCTGTTCACTAAAAATAGACTAATCTTTGGTCTTTGTATTATTTGAAAACATATCATTCAGTAAAGGGATTAATTAAAAATTACTAATAGATAGTATAATTTTGTAAGATGATCAAACTAAAAGAGATGTAGCTAGTATTACTATGGTAATTTGACAATTACTGCAAAATACGTAAGACATTCTGCAACATAAAAAGATGGCAATGTCAGTTATCTTACATTTCCCAGACAGTGTAAAAGAAATAAATTGCAGAGGCCCAAAAAAATCAAACCATAGCTAAAACCATGTTAAAATTGATCATGGTTTTTTTTTTTCTTTTAAAGTATTGCTGACTGTCATCCTAAACTGCTGTAAAAAATAAGTTGAGAGGGGCAGGATCTTAAAAATAGGACTTTGTAAAAACGTTGAAGAGCTTTGGTCTCTATAGACTTCTTTTTCTCTTGGCTGAAGCTTTCAAAGATCTCAGTGCTGTATATATTCTGTGTCTTCAGCTGAAGAAATCTCCAGGACTTTCTCATGGCTGTTTTTTTCTTTTTCCTGTGTTTTCACAAAACCAGTAAAGTGTAAACTGCACTATTTCTGATATGCTTCTCCAAACTGAAACTGGCTAGCATGGTCCAAAATTTAAAGGAAGATGTGGTAGGAAAGTGTTACACAAAAAGACATGGTTTCATAAGGAAAACAAGGCTAGAAATTGCTGCCAAGAATAAGTCAATAAGCAAACAAACTGGCAGTTAAATTCCTCAAGAATACAAACACAAGAAGATTTCTAGTTTAGATCTCCTACTAGTTTTGTGTCTGAATTGTGTGTCATTCTCCCTCTTAAAATTTTGATTTTTCTACTTGTAAAAACTCAATAACAAAGTCAGCCTTTGTAATCTGGTTCAAAATCAATAGATGAAAACAACTGCCTAAAAGCTATGACACAGAGCTCAGGAATGCAAATTTACAACAGAAGACAATTTGCTCAACACTTTCTGCACAAAACACTCTGTAACCAAAGAATCATGAAGTAAATTAAGATTTATGTCTCATTTTTGTTTCCAGTGCAAATTCCAAGTAATATTCACATAGATTACCCTTTTTTTATTCAAGTTCTAAATAAATAAGCTTACCTCTTTCCCTTTAGTATCTCCATTTTCAATCCATTCAACAGTTACGCTTTCATTATCTTCATTTAGGGATGTTACCATAGCTTGGTGAATTCGGCCTAGAAAGCAAACACAAGGTGATCATTTCTTAACTCATGGAAAAAAAATCCAGAATATATTTTCATCCCTGCACTTAGATATAGAGAGAGGTAGAAAGAAAATGTTTGAAAAAAATGAGATGATAAATAGAAGTTGATTTTAGGCCACACACTGTAAAGTGGCTCAGACCTGATCCACCAGTGGAGGCTCTAACAGGACAGTCAGCATCCAAGTGAAAAGCACAATGAACAGAAAATTGAGTGGTAAGTAAACAGAACCTCTCAGGAAAGCCACACCACTTAGACTCTCTCTCCTTGAGAACAGAAAACTCCAATACCAGAAGATTCCCACAGGTGCTATAGGTCCCTTAGGTGCACTTCACAAAGGCCTGTTTGTCCCCTGCTTCTAGGCTGATACAACATTACACATCTCAACACTGAAATCAAGCCCTTTGAAATTGTGTTCTATACTAATTTTTGATAGGCAACAATCAGGTGGTATTCCAACTAAAATTAAACTGCCTGGAACAACACAAACCACTTTAGAAAGAGCTACTGTCTTGGTTTGTACCCAAAACAGCTACTTACACAGACACATGAGCTTGAGTTAAGGTATTTTGCATTGACTTCTCCAGTGCAAGACCCAAAGGAAGCAAGCCCCCACAGAGTAAGATAAAACTACTACATTTTCAGTAGGAATAAGAATTTTTCTTCTAAAATATATAGTACACTGCGATTATTTTTGTGTCCTCTTTCCTATGCACAGTACAGAAGAGCAACTGGAAGAGCAGGACAGTCATGCACTGACAAAAGGATCAAGACCCAAGTGTCACATTGATTTCACATCCATGCTTTGCCCTAAAGTACTAAGAACTGAGGTTTCTAAAGAACACAAATCCAAAGCAACTGCACCTCGCACACCCTCCTGTAACAAGGGTCCATACAATGAAAAAGTGATCCTTTGCTCCACCTGCCACAAGCTACCCCCTAGGACTACGTGCAGCTCCCAAAGCATGACTGGTCATCCTCATGCATTGTGCAGTTGTGCATGTGCTGCTGTTGCTGGGCTCCTGCTCAGGGTAAAACACAGCACAACCAGCACACATGCTTCAGTCTGGGCCTTCTCTGCCTTGCACTTTCTCTTCTTTTCTAAAGCTATTGGCCCCACAAATTCCCTTTAGTTTTCTGCTCCACTGATTGTTTCAACTTTTTGTTTTAGCCACTTCAGTCACAATTTGACAGTTTTCCAAAAACAAAAAAAAAGGGCTTTTACAGTCTAAGCCTTCTAGGGGCTGCAGAGGTACTGAAAGAAAAAAAGAAAAATCTTCAATTATGTCCAAAATTATCTCAGCTAACAGTGAGAGTAACAAATGTATACCTTTAATATTTCTTTTATTACAAAGGCTGCCTAAACATTCACATCTAGTTAAGATTCAGTCAGACACAAGAACACAGGGAAGCATCATGGAAGCTAACAGCAAATCCCTGTACTGTCACACAGCGTGTGGAGGAAGAGACTATCTGCAGCTCAGGCGAGGTGCAGTGCTCAGGGAACTTGCAGAGCAGTCTGCAGGCCTGGGCAGCATCATCTTCACAGCTGCAGCACTCGCCTCACTGGCAACACACATTACACATGCATTTACAATCTCTGCTCTTCTCCTGGCCCAAAGCATAAGAGTCACTCCCACTAAATAAAGCTAAGTGGTTTTTTAACATTCTAAATAAAAAGCCTCCTCTTTTTGCTTCACTTAGTTTCTATCCTCTGGCATTCTCCTGTCATAATTTCCCTGACCCATGATTTTTCTGAACAAAACCTTCCATTTGTGCTTCCTGAGCACCATTCTCACCATCCTAAATACACCTCTCCATTAATATTTCAGCATTTAATAACCTCTAGGGATTTAATTTTATGCAAAAACACTGTTGTAGAACTGTTTCAATGAGCTGTCTGGTCCTTCAGCAAAGTAGCAACAGTAGCTGTTGTCTTCCTGTAGCCACTCCTGCCTCTTCTACAAAGAGTGTGCTGAGACCAGGCTGCAAGGACACAAAAAACTCTGGTAACTGGGAATTTAATTACCTGCTGGTTTTTTAAGGCCTCGCCCAGCTGACAATTCAGAATCAATAGAAGAACTGTTGTAATAAGTCAGCTGAGACTCAATTTTCTTCATGCAGGAAAAGCCCAATCTTTATTGTATAGGTCATACTTCACAGAATCATCAGAAGGCACTCTGTCAGTCTTACTGGTTGACAATACACTCACACTTAGTTCATTGGTCTGTACATGGTATTTTGCATCTATCAAACTTCTGTATTTTTATTTACTTATTTTTATTTTACATACTTTTTCTACTGATCCTCATGAGACAGATCCCTTGTTATTACAGGTGCCCTTGTTTTTCACCCAGGAATAGTTTGTTGTGTTAATGAACTCTCATTCCCAGGCTCTGCCTGGGGACTTGCAAGCTATTGTTAGCTGAAGTAGCAGAGCCTAATCCATATTTTATAAGACCTTTCCTTTATCCTTTCCTTTATAACATCTTTTGCCAGTCTGCAACAAAAAACAATGTATGAAAGAGATCTGTTTAGTAAAACATATTCTATACAATATGCCAATAATACTTAGTATGTTACCAAATTTTAAAAATTTTGAAGAAAGCCACTTTTCGCAGCTGAAACCTGTGACACAGTCACAGACTATTCAGCTGAGAATAGTCACAGAGCCGTCATGTAAGTCTTATTACGTGTTTCTGTGCTCTGTTACTTTTGACAGAGAACAAGTAATATTTAAAAGGGTTTCATCTTTGCCATAACAAGTGAAAAGAGATCAAAGAAGGCTGATGAATGAACAGAAAATACCTCACACTCTAACAAACACAGAAGCCAGCATGCCATAACAAAAGAATCACAGTAAATCTTCCATCTCTGTGCCAGATTTCATCCCTCCTCTAGCCAAGAAAGTCAGGGCTGAATAAAAACCACAAAAACACACATACTAACAAAAATAAAAGTATGTCCTTCTTCCAAATACTCTGAGCTTAAACAGAAAATGTTCACTACAGTGTTTAAATTACCAATGTACTCATGCAATTTGTTCCTAAATATTCTTTGTGTTACTAAAAGTTCACGTATTACTGAAGTGAAGATAAAGCATTTACATCTTTACAATTGCCTCTTGCTCTCTGGAAACAGTATTCCATTATATTTTTCTAGTACACAGCTGAATACAGCAGCTGGGAAATTCAGGAATGCCAGCAACCAATTAGGCTGGCATAAACCTCGTCTAGCATATAAAGCAAGACCAGGCTAAAAATGCTAAAGTGTAGGAGCCAATCGGCAGAGAGCGTTTCAATGCAATGACCCTAATTTCTGGTGCACTTTCTAGAGCTGGTATCAAAATTTGACATGTAAGCACATCCATGTAAACATGAACCAGCATTAAAAGCTGAAGAAATGACAAGTAATTAAAGAAGACACACCTTAAAACCAAGAGAAGTGGAGCTGATACAACAACTCTTCACTTGGCATTTCCTTAATTTCTAGTGCCTCTCCTTACATGATTAGAATTCAGATCACAAGCAACTTCTTTTTTCTGAGAAGTTGTTTCATTTCTCTATGGCTCCCTGTCACAGCAACAAGCCTGTCTGAGTTTAAGATGTGTTTGGACAACACTTTCAGGCACATGTTATGATTCTTGTCCCGTTCAAGGCCAGGAGTTGGACTCGATAATCCTGACAGGTCCCTTCTAACTCAGCATATTCTATGATTCTTTGGGTCTCAAAACTAATGGAGAAGTTATTTGAAAAAGCAATTATCTGGGTAAGTATGTTCTGTCATACAGCACATGACACCTGGCTAATCTCTAGTAACCAGAAAATACCGCAGCATTAAAAAATACTGCTGTCAGTACAATTGTCAGCAATACAACAGAAAAATGTGTGATACCAACACTTTACAATTACCTTAAATACACAGACATTACAATATTCTCACTCCAATCAAGTGAAAAACATCAACCCCCCATTCCCTTCCTTCCATCTAGCCATCTGATAAACATTTGACAAACAGAAGGAAGCAAGCATACTGATACGATCTGCAGACATACAATATAAATATCCTCTGTTGTGAAAGTTCTTAGGGCAGCTAGTGGTGCACAAAAAGGTTCAGGAAGAGCAGTGAAAGCAAGTAACCTGTGCTAAATCAAACATTTTATCTAACCCTTAGCCTTGGTAGCAGTGCCAACTTGTTTCAAAATACCAAGTGTTCTTAGATCCTTACCTCTAAGCAAAGAGAACATTTTCTACCTGCCAAGCTTCTCCAAACCACCACAATTTTGAAGCAGAGATCAATCAGAGTAATAAACCCACAGCCTTTTCATCTTCCTACTACTTTTCAGAAACGTAAGTTATCAGTGTGAAATATGGGTTGGTGTCTAAATTACAGTCTGGACTACAGCAGAGGCTGACATGTGAGAAACTCCTCTGTATTCTCGCAAGAAATTGAGCTGGATCACACTCTTCCCCACCCTTCCACAGAACTGAAGAATGTCTGCCCCAAAAAACATTGTACTCACACATCTCATGCACCAGCTTTATGAAATCTTAGAAGTAGCTTTGAGCTGTAATAATTAAAAATTTACACTCGGGCTCTGGATTGGGCTGTGGAGAAAAGAGGTTCATAATTTCCACTAAGATCCTCTCAATTCCACCCCTAAAAAACAGTAGGAAGACCCTACCCTGCAGTGTTACATTATGACCATCACACAGTTTAAGTCCTGGCAGCCCAAACACAGGAAACTATTTTTAGCAGGACCAAGCTGTAGCAATGTTAACAGACCTCACCTGGGCTTATGGCTTGCTCACGTTACATCCCTTGTACTTGCCACATCTTCAGAAGCACTATTGTGTTATATTAGCTCTGGCAGTGGACCACCAGCAAAACACTTAGCTTTTTTAAGCACATCAACAGATTAGGTGAACGTAAAAATATACTACAATTTCACATCTACTACAGTCTTGCTGAGGATGACCACTGCAACAGAAGCTACTCATGTTGTAAAAGGCATGAGTAAATTTGTGAATTAAAATTTGTGCAATTGCCATGATTTTCCTATTCATGTTCATGAGTGACTAATGTAAATGTTACCTCATCTAGAGACACCTGGACATGACTGACCTTCACCCCCTGTCAAATGATAGTCAAAAATTAAAATTGTGAAAAGCTCAATTTTCTTGATTTTAAGTAATATAAACTCCAAGTTTTAAATATATATATATATATATACATATACACACACGTCTAGGAGAACCATGAGGCTGCAAATACAGAAGCAGCACATACCAGACAGAATTACTGTAGTCCAGAAAATTACCTTCTATGCTACAAGTTCCGGTCCTGGCAACTCTGGTGGAAGAGCTTTCCTGCTCTTACAGAGATCAAGGAGGCGGAAAAAAAAAAATCACCAAATAATGCCTGTAGCAAACTTTAAGGAAAGAATCCCAAGGAAAAAGAGAATTCCTGGCTTGGTGTCTCCATCAGTTTCAACTATGGGGATGCCTCTATTCACACAAATCATTGCTTGTCATAACCCTCCCTGCACTACACAGACAGTGCTACTGCTCATCCCTCAAGGTAAAACCAGCAGTTACTGCTGAGTGATGTTACTTTCTCCACAACACCAAATGTATTTGATTTTATTTTGTTTCAAAGTTTCATTTATCCACAAACCAGTGGATATAGTATTTTATTTTCATTGTATCTACTGCTTTTACACCATTCTTGTTTTACTTAATCATACAAATTTATTTCAGCTTCCCCAGCCTTCCCTACTGTATTGTCTGTTACCTTAGTTATAGTGTTATCACAGCATCAAATGGACATTAAACATGCTCAGTCCCTACAATATTTCTACAGCAAGTTCTTAAATACTAAAAATAGCATATAATTTAATTAAATACATATCTTAATATTCATTTTTGTGAATGATCCCTAGCTGCTACCAATTTATTCTGTTGTATTATCTAAATTATCATAGCAATACTCAAGTCCTTCATACAACACATATGTTACAATCACATCTTACCATCTCTGTCTACAATATGACAGACAAGGATTTTGAGAACAGAAAGTAATATTGCCCAAATCAAGTTTCCCACTTCTGCCTGTATGTTCCAGCTTTGAATTAAAATCCAACTTAATCTTTGGCCCTACACAAAAAGCTACCAAACTCAGAAATATCCCAAGCTAGATATGACCAATCATAGTGCTTTAGAAAAACAGACTTCACACAGATTACTGACAGTCCACAAAGAAATGAGGAGAGGAGCAATAAACAACACACAGACATGTGACTGAGCTGTGTATAACATTTAGCTTCAAAATACAAATAGTACACTTAACGTTCCTCACACAGCAAACAGGACATAAGTGACTTTTTGGTTCCCCCTCCATCCAACACCAATAAGCCCTTCCACTCTGAACCACTAAATCACAACTGACCATGTTCAGCCTAGCAGAACTTGTTTGCTGTCCATACTGAAGCACCTTCTCTAAAGAAGTTACCAAGAGCTGCATCCCCACATTTCTGTCATGGTTTTTGCTTCTCTAATAATTTTCTATCTCCATTCTTGTCATGTTGTGATTTGGTGGATTTTTCTGCTGATGCTTCATTTTTCAGGCTGATTTCTAAATTTCCCTTTACATTCAAAACAAGTTTTCTGTGGTTTCCCCACTTACAGGAACACTTTGCTCCAGTTATATTTCATCCAAAAAGAATTCTGTGTCAACTAAAGCACACCAAAAGGAAGTAAAAGATGATCAGAAGGTATGTGTCCAAAGTCCTTTTTCTGTATGAACTGAATCCTTGTTATAGATGCTCCCATGGTCCCAAATGATAGCTATATGGATACATACAGAGTATCAAGACCTCTTAATTCACCTTGACCTACACAAAAATGAGAAAACTGCATTGCAATCTCCCATTATGATGCCTTTAGGAGCATGAATAGGTGCACATGCTGCATGTCCATGCACATGCACAAGAATATGAAAGTATGATGCTTACTAAAATTAAGGACTGTCCAAGCAGTGACAGACAGAATGATGCAATTCAGGCCTCTACTCAAGAACCAGACACAGGAGTTCAGCTTTTCTCTAGGAGGCAGGTCATCTGGTTCACTCCAGATGGGAGTCTGGAGGTGAACTAGCACTGAGAATTCTCATGGTACCAGGACACTAGACTAAAATGAGGTGCAAGATAAACTCACAGCCAAAACAGAGCAAATTGTGAAATATCTTAATCCTTTGTAAAAGAAGAGTGCGTGCAAACAAGTGCTAATGAAGTAGGGCATCGGGAAAGAGAAGCATGCTTTCTTTTATTAAACAGGCCTTTCACAACATTAGCTACAAACTTACAGAACATCTTAAGCCTGGTGTTTAGTAATACTACATTACACTGAATTTGCCATCTGATCCTTTGACAAGACAGTTTTTTGGGTAGTTAGATGACTCCAAAAGAGTCATGTCAGAAGTATGGGAGTATAGAAAAAAGCGGCAGATGAGCTTCAACATTACTGGGGTTTAGGATTTCTTTCTTTTGGTTTTTTTTTCCCCTTACAGAATTTTCTCCCATTTTTGTTGCTAAGAAACAATAACGATCAGTATTTAAGAGAGACAAAAGAAGACTTTCTCTCCAAGGGACAGAAATACAGGAAGAAGGGGCTGGGGGAAAAGGCGCTAGGCACAGCTCCTAGGTCTCATGCTCTCTTGGCCTCGAGGGAGGGCTGCTACCTGGGGCTGAACTCGCTGCCGCAGCCCTGCCCTGCCCTGCTTCTTGTGCTGTGGATGAGACTTTGCTCATGAAAGCAGCCACTGAACTGGGACATGATTGGCACCCTGCCTCACTGAAAAAAAAAAGGATCCTTCACCATCTGCTGGTGTGCCTCAGGGGAAATCCCGGGATGCCCGAGCCCCTTTCCCCTGCCAGGCAGCCTCTCCCTGCCATGTTCTGGAGCCGGGCTGCCCCCGCTCACTTGCCCTGCCACTGCTCCCGGTGACTGTAGCCACACACCCCTTGCCGGCCGGATACCGTGTGGTTCCTGCTACAGCTGTCGAGTTCCTGCTGCCTCTTGCTCGCTGCCCAGGGTGAGCCAGCCCTGCCACTCTAGCCACCACTCCGAGGTTCCTGCTGCTATCCAGAGGGGATCGGCCGCCGCTGGGGCTTTGTAAAGGAAGGCCTTTGTAAAGGAAGGCCTTTCCCACCCCTTTCTCCATCTGTGTCCGCCATTACCGCGTGAGGGAGCCGGCCGGGCCCGCGGCACAGCGCCCCCTGCAGCCCCGGGGAGCCATCACAGCCCTGCCGGGCCGGGAGCCAGCAGCGCCCCTGCTGGCTGTGCCCGGAACTGCAGCGCAGGGGCGGTGCTAAAAGAGCGGGAAGAGACTTCATTGAGTTTTCTGTTCTGGTTTCTTGTTTCTGCCAATTGCTGTTGTTTCTTTGCCTTGTTATACATACACACACTAGTAAAGAACTGTTATTCTTTTCCTCATATCTTTGCCTGAAAGCCCCTTAATTTCAAAGCTATAATAATCTGGAAGGAAGAGGGTTGTATTTTCCATTCCAAAGAAGGCTCCTGCTTTCCTTAGCAGACACCTGTCTTTCATTCCATGACAAACGTTAAAGAAAAAACAATACATCCAGAGAAAACAAATCTTAATTACAGCTTTATAATGCTGAATCTGGAACCAGAAGTTACTAGAAGCTCTAGAGATCCTTTATTCAACACAGCTGTCTCAAAATATCATTGCCTAAACATGCACCTGCAATGACAAAAAATGCTGTTGAAACTTAAAAGCAATTATCCTTTTCAAAATGTAAGTAAAACTTTGGTACATCCACATCTCAAGTACTATGGCACACCTCAAAAAATATGTGGTGGACTTAGAGGAGTTTAAGAGAAGGACAACTAAGAAAAAAAAGAGAATGAGGATATTAAGCAGGTAAAGACTGCTCACTTTTAAGGAGAACACTGAGGGTGGACTTGGTTGCGCTTTACAACCATAAAGGACAAAATGAGTGAAAACTATTACTGACCAAATTCTGCAACACTTATGCTGGGATCAGTCTCTTAAGGCATAGGTTATAGACAGATTAAAGTGGTAATGTATTTTTGTATGCAGAAAGCAGGGAACTTCTCGATGTGTCTGAAAGAGGCAGCCAGTGTAAGTTTGGTCACAAAAGTATTCAATAAATTCACAGACAACTGGTCTATAAATGGCTAGGACTAGGCAAAGTTGTACTTCTAACATCCTAGATATAATTCTGAATAGTGAGGGAAGAGACACTTTGGAAAGAGACAAGGCTGATGTGCTTCCCCTAAATAGCCTCTAGTTGCAGGGCTAGATGAACCACCCATCTGATTCACTAGCCTACTTCATATAGAAGTGGTGAGCTTACTGCAAGTATCCTAAGTAGTAAGGAGACTGAAGAATCCCACCAAAAAGCAAAAATACTTCAGAAGATTTAAAAAACCCCCAGCTTTCTCAAATTTCAGTAAGTCTTATAAGGAGAGAAGGAAAAAGTTTTCATTCACCTTTCAGAAAGTAAAAAATTTTGTCACATATTCAAACAGTAATGTCCCTTTTAAAGTGTAAAAAAACCCCAAAATGTAACAATAATAATCTATCCATTTCCAAAAATCTATCCATTTCCAAAATTCCTGCAATGTTTTCCAGCACCTGCTGGTCCCTTCCATAGTCCATACTAACCTCATCCAGTTCTCAAACTTAAAAAAGATTAAAGAGTCAGAGATGCAAACTTTATTCAAATGAGAACAAGACATCAATGTATAACAGGATCATATTTGCTGTCCTCGAGCAAATTTTCTTTTACGGATGCTGCATAAGTGGAGGTTTCTATTCAATTCCTGATAACATTTCCACCTGTCCCATGAGTTCATAACTTGTAAACACATCACAGGAATAGTTCAGTATTTTATATATTTTTTTTAAATAGTTTTGTAAAACTGAACATAATTTGACATATTTTTGTGCATTTAGTCAGCAGTTCTTCGGAGACCTTTAGAACAATTTTGCAGGCAGCTTCTGTAAACTTCTAAAACTGCTTCTCAAGGTTACTTTCAGAATACTTCATATGTTTTTGCAGATCCAGGCCCTCTGTGTTCAGTATAAATTTCATCACATTTCTGATGTGTAAGCAAACTTAGATTCAGCTCAAGTATGTCCTGGTATGGCACTGACTGCGATAGTTTCTTTCTTCCTAGCAGCCAATATACTGCTGTGGTTTTGACATAGTAAGAGAATAATGTTGGTAACACACTTGCTAGATAGTGCTTACCCCAAATCAAGAACATATTAGCGTCCCATGCTCCGCCATTGCATAGATGCACAAAAACTTGCGAGGAGCCAGGACCAGGAGAGTTGACCTGAACTAGCTAAAGGGATATTCTATGTTTTTACAAGAGCATGTAGGGATAGGACTAGGGTAACAGCCTTCGACTCATACAGAATAGGTTTAGACTGGATATTTGGAAAACATTCTTTGTTGTGAGGGTGGTGAGGCACTGGAAATGATTGTTCAAAAAAGCTCCGAATGCCCAATCCCTGGAGGCTTTCCAGGCCAGACTGGATAGGGCTCTGAGCAACCAGGTCTATTGAAAGGCCCATAGCAGGAGTGATGAGATTATGGTAGTGGATAATTTTTTGGGTCCTTTTCAACCCAAATCATTCTATGATCTATGTCACTCCATACCTAGACCTGTGTATAAACCGGGGTGAGTCAGCTGGGAGGGTCCAATTCGCTGCATGGGGACAGGCTGTATACTGGTCAGCAGGTGATGAGACCTTGTTCTGTGAATCACTTGCCTTTTTTGGCTTTCTGTTTCTCTCTCTCTTATTCTTGTCTCCCTTTTCATTACAATTATGTTACTGTTTTTACCACTACTACTACCACTATTATTATTATTATTCAATCATTAAACTGTTCTTTTTTCAACCTACAGGTTTTAACTTTTTTTTTTCCCTAATTCTCCTCCCCATCCTACCAGGGGTGGAGGTGTGTGGACTGAGCAAACAGCTCAGTGGTACTTAGTTGCTGGCTGGTATTAAACCTAGAGAGTCTTTCAAACAGCATTTGGGTTTAGTGGTTGTTGACATCTGTTTAGTGACAGGATTTAAGATTGTGGTGGATTAAAATAGTTTGGTGAATATCATCTGCAAAAGATTGACTCGACTTGGCTAGTCTTCTCCCTCTCTTTCCTCCTTTTTCATTTTGTTTGTTGTTTGAATAAATGGCCAAGATCTTCTTTTGAGGATTTTCTCTACTTTCTCTCTGAAGCTAACCATACCTGCCTAAAAACAATAGCTTCCTGCCTCACACAGAAAATGTTTAACAGCACCTTCTACAGATATTTTCAAAATGCTACCCTTTGCTTTTCATGACCCATTCCATCAAACAGTTGTTCATTGTTTGTTGGAGCTTTTGTTTTTCCCTTTACTTTACAAAATTATATTTACTAAGAACACGTATTGTGACTTAATTCATTACAGAGCTGCCAACTGTTGCTCCAGTTCAAAAATGAAAATACTTCATTCTCATGCAAGTTTAAAGCTTGTATTTTAGCTTAACAAGGTACTAAAAGTTCAAACCAACAAGAAAACCTCAAGTAATATTTTAATTCTTCTGTGTTTGATGAAAGTCATCATAATTTAAAAATCTGGTCATGATTAAAATATTGACATTATTGATCACCACCTGAATTCCTATTGTACTAAAATGCCAAAATTTACATTGAAGTTCAAATCTTAAAAATACAGAAGTACAAGAAAACATAACCCAAAGTGGAATTAGAAATTTCGAGGATTCAAAAACCCAAGTGTTCATGTGCTTTTTAAGCTGAATTTACTTCCACTGCCCTCTTCCCTAAAGCCAGAGATTCTCATTAGCACATCACTACGCATTCCTGCATCTCTATAAATGAAACACTTCTACAGATCAGTTGGGCAAACATGTCTATAGATCAGTTGGAAATACTCCTCAAACTCCATATATCATTTAGCCACAGAATAAAAGTAATACATTTCAGTGACTGCAAAATGCACAGCCTTGTGCAACAAAATTTCTAGAGCCAAACTCTGGAAGGGCACAAGTATGCGGCACACCATGCTTCTAAAGAGAAAGTTTTAGACAAAGCCCACTGTCCATCTCCCTCCACCCACACATTCAGTGTACTCATCTACTGAAAGCAATTCCTAAATAGACAATTTTGTAATTAACAGAAAAGACTAAAAATACACTTCTGATACCTGGGATTACACAAACCTCTAAGTGCCGGATGAGAGCCAAGACAACATCAAACTTAGAAAATTTGGCAAAGGTTTAATGAGATTTCTGATAACTTAAAAGTAAGTAACATTCTAGTAGGTGAACAGAATTACCACATACTCCTAAAAATGAAAACAAAGTAAAAGACTTTTTGTTATCTGCAACTGACTTTGTTACTGATTGGGATTGTCCAATTAGCTGTACATGGTTCTGGTGTTACATCAGTGGCAGAAAATGCAGCTGACTGTCCCCTTTAGAAGCCTGGGAAACTCAAAAGCAGCTTATGCCTGATGGAACAAGAACTGCCACTAAATAGAAACTAAGCTACTCTGAAAGCATGCTTACTAGAATAAAGCAAAATAAAAAACTCTACTACCACATTCAAGCCTTTAAAGCAACAAAATCCCTCCTCCATCTTTCAAAAGTCAAAATACAGTATCAGATCCAGTGTTGCTAAACAAGACCCAATTTTTAAAAATAGACAAAAGGAAAAAACTGATCAAGTGGCTTACTTAAATCTAATTGATAAGTCACATTTCTGAAAAGCATCATTAAAAGTTTCGGTTAGACACAGTTTTACAGAGTTGTCTTTAAAAGCCATTTCCTACTCCTTTTAAGCAATTCTAAAATTAACTTGGGTTCCTAGCAACAAGAAACAACTGAATTTAGACAGTAATAGTAGAGTTATCAGAAGTCTTCTAAGCATGTGCTGTTCATGCAAATGGTTCAGTGCACTACACACATTTAAAAAAAGCACATAAGCACAGTCTGATGAATTCACATTCTTATCAAGGAAAGGTAAATCTAATGCATTTTTATACACAGCTTTATTGCATTTTGTCTAACAAATGTAAAACCTAGTTTTATATATTTAGCAATGACCAAATTCAAATGCAGCAAAATTAGCTTTGCAGAACACTTTTTAATGAGGAAATGGCAATGCCATCTTTGTAACACCCTCCCTGAGAACTGCACCACTTCCCTGGAGCAATTACGAGGCACACAGAAGCACGGCACAAGAGACCAACATCAAGCCCCCTGCTCTACCTCCACAGGGGGCTCCACATCAGGAAAGCATTTAACCATGGTAGATGAATTCACTGACTTCTAGCAAATCAATGGTATGTGAATGTTCTAAGGTCAAAATTGAGCTTATCATGATATCTTTTGGGGAAATGAACAAAGCGTATTTCCAGGTTATCAGACACCGGCAACACTCTCATGGCTAAACAATTGATACAGAA
Organism: Dicaeum eximium; assembly: GCA_013396995.1. Taxonomy (NCBI): domain Eukaryota; kingdom Metazoa; phylum Chordata; class Aves; order Passeriformes; family Dicaeidae; genus Dicaeum; species Dicaeum eximium. Next base: position 181,775 of record VWZP01007223.1, read on the forward strand.
TTCAAAGGATCTCTTTACAGAAGTCAAAAGTGTAGGAAAATCATGTCAATTACGCATCTACATATACATATATTTGGAACACTACAGAAAATACAAACTGTTTCACTCTTTAAATAAAATTTTTAAAAACTGTACCCACAAGCAATATAAAACTGTAAATGTTTTTAGGAAAGGAACTCGGGCACAAAAAGAAAACAGCACATGTGCCCATACATACACAATATGAATGGGTTTCTGGACATAGCAGTTTTAGACAACCTCTATCTAAATGACATATCTAAATCATAGTTTTAGTTCCCTGCCCTCTCTTTCTCATTTCCCTACAAGACAGCTAACTAAAAGCTAACCCCAATGCAGGAGGCAGAGAAAAGTAGTCTAAAGTTTAACATCCTAGTAGTCGAAACTAACTGTAGCTAACTTAATTATTAAAAGTGTCTAACAGTCTTACATAAGTAGAGAAAGATCTGCCCAAACCCAAGAAAAATTGCTCCAAACATTATAGCTAGGAATATCTGGGTTTATGTCTATATTCAGTCCATTACTGGGAGGGATTGAAATAAAACCACAAATACCCAGTCACAATAAAACCAAAAGGTTTGGAATGTACAACTACAAGCAAATGTTTTAAAAGGTTGTTAGAATGATCTTCAAAAGCATAAAATGACTTCCGAAAAGACATGAGTTGTAAATCTGGAAAACATACACAAGATTTCATGGAATGAAAAAGAACTGCTCATATATCTGAAAGCTTGTCTGTGTTTTTGAAATAGTTGAAGAGATATAACAGAGAATGTATTGCAGCTACACAGAAATCTTCTATGCTCTACCTGGAAATACATACTGAAAGCATATACACCTCTGAATAGTTTTATCTATGCTACAGAGGCATAATGAGAAACTGACTATTAAAATCCAGTATCTTCTTAAAAACTCCTCAATTTTAAATCACAAACACCATCATGTCCGACCATGTATTGTATTTTATATACATTCTCACTACTGGGCAATGTAAAGACTGTTTGGTAGTCCTTACTGTGAACTTCCGCTTCTTACCTCTTGTATCACATTAGAAATTCAACTTAATTCTGAAGTTAAAATAAACCTTTAATGTATCAAAAGTAACTGAATTATTTTCCTCTATGGAATACACATAATGTGAACAACTACAGGGAACACACTTGAGTGGTCATCACCATGGATTGACCACAGCACTCTCCTCCTGATCCCAAATACCGTCATACATTAAGTGAGGAAGACTAGATAACCCAACAAAACATAAGACAGGAAGAAAAGTTGGGGGAAGAATCCCACTTTATGATATAAATAGTAAATGTTTACAAATAAAAACCTAAACAGTAACAGAGAAATGCAGTTAATTTACTCCATTCTGTTACTTTTTCCTTAACCAAAAAAAAACCACCAAACCCGCCTCCCCCCAAAAAACCCCAAAAATACAGTAGCACACTTCACAAGTCAACAAAATAAATATGCTACAGATTTTGTGCTCCAAGATAAGAGCTTACCTGGTAAATACTTCACACTCTTTTCTCTACCTTGTTACACAGTAAGTGGATGTATGAAAAAAAAAACCAAAACTCAAAAGGCTAGTTTATCTCCTATAGTAAACAAAGAGATACTTTTGCAATGACATTACTCTTCAGTCAAGCATGACTTCTTCCCCGTGATTTATTATCTTGTCCCACCTTAACAAGGGGGAAAGTGATGCTTGGTACCATAGCAGCACAGCAACGTCTCCCACTTACAAAGCCGTAAGAAGAAAAGATGAGCAACACTAGGCCCAGGCAACAGGCTATCACAGAGCATGGGTGTAAAGAACAATAGTTTCATCTATTAAATAGAAACAAAGAACAGATTCCCCTATACCACAATACTGGGGGAAAAACGTGCAATACAAGCTGTGTGATCCTACCTGCCATACACAGCTCTAAAAATATTACTGCCAGTAAATAATGCTGTATTAAACACACTTATGGAACAAAGATGAGAAGATTCTCTGAAGAATAGGACTCAACTGTTGTTATTCATCTTGCAAAAAAGCTATTTCCTCAAAGTACAGAAGCCTTACATAAATATCTGAGAATCTGTGAGTTACAATGAAAATTCACAGCTTAATGAAAGCTGACCGCATAAAAAGTGACTCCAAAAAGGAGACAGAAAAATTAAAATATCCTCCTGGTCAATTTTTCTGAGGGAAAAATCCCAAGAAACTTTAGCTGTAACAATGAGAACCTACACCGGATAAGCGTAAATGTTGGATCCATTAGCTGGACCAGCAACAGCAGACTTGAAACCATGGGTGTATTGTGGCTATTAGGGAAGCACAAAGACACATTGTGTCTGTACATCTTACATAGGGGTTAGGTAATTCAGCCAAATGATTTAAATGTCGTAACAAAAACCTTAATTATAGGGAACAAATAGATGTATGTCACCAAAGGAAAGAGTAAAAACACATTACCATTTAAATCTATCCTCAAGAGCTTGTAAAATAGGGTGACTACCCAAATCTGAACAAAAATTTTACAGCATCATTAAACCTCCTCTCCTGCTATAAAATCATTCTTGCTACTGGGAGTTGTACATGAAGATACAAGATTACCCAGAACGTAAGAGGATGCTATAGACCTCTCAACTCCGAGAAACATGAGTTTCACAGAAGCTGGGTTTTAAAGAAACAAAGTATAGCCCTGACTGTTGCTAAAATGTAGTCTCATTTGTGTCTGAAGGTGAAAACAGTTACAAAGATGTTTTAGAAGACTAAGGAGATAGAGCGCCCAGTATGTTTTTGGACTGAATGCATTATCCCTTACCATGACCAGTTCCAGCTGACACAGAACAAATGAAGAAAACTCTTAAGTAGGCAATTAAAACCATCACAGCCACGGGCAAGATTTCTTCGTACTTCATATCAGTAAGAGGTTATTTAAACCACCGACTCAGGAAGAAGAGAAACTGTTTACAGTTGCTCCTGTATCTATTTTAGTGTATTTTTTTGCTAGTGTATTGTAAAACTGGATATTCCTACCATCCTTCTTAAAATTCTGCTATGCTTCTAGATTCAATCTCCTCCAGTAACAATCTTCATGACATAACTGTACCTAGTCCTTTCTTCTTTTAACAATTTCAAGTTTTCATTTTCAAACACTGACAGCTCTCCTATTCTTGTATTATGAAAAACATGGGCAAAAAGTAATGATCTTTCTTTTTTACACCATTGGATGGTTAATCCTTAAAAATGCAGCATTTTTCCTTCCCTGAAAGTTCAGTCAAATCTTAAGTCAGTCTCCCAATTACAAGAGTGTCCCTTCTCCTCATGCCTATACATTATTTCTGACACAGTGAGATCAAAATTGTATTTGCCTCTCCCTCCCATCCCACTTTCAAAATCACAAATATATAATTAATTTCTCTGCCTTTCTAGGTAGTATTTCAGATATGCAAAGACAGAGAGAACAGGAACAGTCTGAGGAGGAAATGGACTGAAAATTTTTTTAAAAATTAATCAACCTACTAAAGGGCTGCAAAGCAGAAGAAAAGAAATGGAGAAAAAAATTCTTTCTACATGATGGAGAAAGATTGGACAAAGATTCTTTCTACAAGTACTTATACAGGTCTTTGTCATCATTAATGGGATAATGCACAGGAAGCATAGATATAGGTGTTTAAGTTTACAATAAAGCAGTAGGCTATTATTATTTGTGTAAAGGGAATTCATCAACAGAAAAATGCCTATTTTTACACTTCAGCAAGGGACATCTTCTGGACAGGATCAATACTGTGAGTCTGGCAGGTACCTTCTGGTTTCCTACTAACTGCCCTAAGCTTCCATGTGAAAAGGCACATTTTTCAAATGTGGAAATGCAGTCCATTCTTAGCAATTTGCAACCTAAAAAAAAAGTAGTTCTTTCCCATTTCCAAGACAGACTACCAAGTCATATTTCAAGCAATATGCATAAATTAAACCAAGCAGTAAATTTCAGTATCAGAAGTTATTATAACAACCAGAACTAGGTGACCACTTAGTATCTCTTACAATACATGAACATAACTAGTTGTTTCAGTTGTAACTGGAAATTGTGTAACTGTAACTATCCGCAGCTGTAGGTAACAGTTATAAGGATGTTTACTCTCTGAGAAAAAACAGCAAGCAGCTCTGCAACATCAGCTCTTGAAAATGCAGGGTTTTATCCAAACTGGTTTTCATGTGGTTTTGGCCATGGCTTCTAACAATGCCTTTCTTTTGTACAACATTCATTTTCTATTTAGTCCCACAATAAATCTCTCACTTCAGACTAATTAGAACTTGTCAAAATGACAAAATATGCAACTTATTTTTTTCCAGAATGTTCTGGTCTTACTTGTAACAATCACGTTTCAATAAAAAAAATCCATTTCTTTTAGCTTTCCTTTTTACTTAAAGAAAAATAGTTCTCTGGAATCAATAAAACTCTGTACTCAGAAAAAAATGTTTAAGATTACTGGCAGATAGATGAAAAAACCTGCACACTTTTTCACTGATACCATTAACTAAGTAAAACTACTCTTCTCTGGATTCAGCAAATAAAGAGGTAAGTAAGAAAAACTTAAAGAATTACTATACCTACTCTCAAAACAATATTTAGTTTTAAGAAAGGACTCACTACAGACAAGACAGTATGTAAAAAGAAAAGCCCATAAGAACACATTCCTCTCTCCGAGAGTTTCCTAAACAGTTTTAATGGTGCTTCCTCAGCCAACAGCAGCTGATATGATAGACAGCCCCAATTCTTCCTAGGATACAGCTCGATGTCCCTAGAGAGCGCGACATGAACAGCAGAGAGACCACCACACTGGACCAGAGAAAGGCAGAGAAAAGGGAACTTTATTTTGAGTTCACACAATTATATATAGAGTTTTGAGAATGGCCAGGGATAGGAGAGAAAGGTCACCACCTTTCCAACCACATTGGTCAATAGAAAAGTCCATCAACCTTTCTCCTCCCAGGAGAAGGAATGAAAAACAAAAGAACAGTGAAGAAAAACATCTGCATGTTTACAGAAAACCTCGTGAGAAACTTTATCATAGAAACTAAAACATCAGAAGGCTAAAACTCAGGGCAGCAGCTCTGGGTGGAGCAGATTCAGAAGATCACATGTAAAGGCTTCCATATATTTCCTACATACTGATATTGCTGGAGTTACAGATCCCTCTGTAAGCTATTGGAACACACTAATTGTGCAGAAAAGTAGCACATTCAAAAGTTTTCTACTGTGTTTAGTTAATCAAATCATCAATTAATGTATTAAATAATCAGAAGGAAAAATCATTAGACACGCTGGATGGGAGAGTCTGTAAGAACAACTCAGCTGACAGAGGGACAAGTAGCAAGACCTCACCTTGTCAGCAGCAACAAGACCGATTTCCACTGCTCTGGAACCAAGGCTGAGGTTAAACTACCTTCTATGAGGCAATGCAATCTAGTGCTGGCTGTCCTTCCATATCTACCTCAAAATCTTCCCTTCCTCCTACAGTTGAATAGGAAGAGAATGACACTTAGCTGCAGTAGCCTGAGCCAGAATAGGACATCTCTTCCAGTCCTAAAGAAAAACAAGGGCAGCTCACAATAACCAGGATTCACCATTTAATTATGACACTGCAATCTTGCTCACACATGGACCAACTTAACACAAATACTCAAAACCCTACAGTTTGAGCAACTGATACGAAGACAACCCCCTAGAACATATTGCTGATGAGTAATATACTTAATGTGCTGCATCACCTTTTCAGTGATACAGCAAAATACATAAACCACTAATAGTAATGAAAACAAGTATTATTATATTTGAGAGTTACCAAAATCACTTCTGACATCAAAAAGTGTGTAGAACCCTACAGAGTGGGAAGCAAGAGCAGCAAAGGATTTTCATGCCTAATTTCCAAAGGCACACAAACCAAACAGTAATGTTTCTGAGGAGTTCACACAGATATCAGAAGAAGTTTTATAAGATGTTACTCTGAGACTTTCTGAAATCCCAGACAGAGATGCACAGGAGTTATGAAAATAATTGCCAGAATGATCAGATTCTTCACGTGGCAGACAAGGCATCTGGCACAAATTGAAGGGTTGGGTGCAATCCAGTGTCCAGCCAACACCAACCATTATTTTACTGTAGGGTTAAATTGCAGCATGGAACACAAGAAAGACAAGCTGCCTAAGGCTTGCTGGCTGCTTTTTTCCTGCCTCATGACAGAACCATGCTAGCTTCAGAGCCTTGGACCTCCACATCTCTCCTCCCTTAGAAACATCTGCTATTCTTTAGGGAGCTTCTAGATCCCAGGGAAAAAAAAAACCAACAAAAAAAACCCAACAAAACAGAACAGAAAAAACCCCAAACAAACAAAGAAACAAAAAACACACCGTAACAACAACAACAACAACAAAAGCGTTCCAGAAAATCCCAGAACCCCATCCCAGTTTAGCAGGTTTCACAGACCTGACAGAGGCAGAGAAAAGATTACATATTCCCACTCAAATCCAAGAGCTGAAGTCATGAGTGACCTGTCATTGATTTAGTCAATTTCCCATGTCAGTTGTCCCCTAACAGACAGAAGCACTGAACTGTTGATATTGGAAGGGACCTCTGCAGATCATCTAGTCCAACCCTTCCGCCAAAGCAGGGTCACCTAGAGCAGGTTACACAAGAACACGTCCTGGTGGGCTTTGCATATCTCCAGAGACAAATATGAAGAGTTAGCACCCTAAACCCGTCACACACGCCTCCTTGATTCACATGTCTTTTCAGATAGCATCACACATCCTCCTACCAGGAGAAGCTGGGCAAGACGAGAAACACTGGATCCCCAACGGAGAAATTACAACTCACGGGCATAAAATAGCAAGTACTCTTCCTACATTTTAATCACAAAGAACATCTGAAATAATAACATCATGCTTTCTGCCAAGTGATGGAAATGTCCAAAGGCATTCCTGCCAGGGCATTACCGTTGTGTCATTTTTCAGAGCACCGGAGCAGACAAGAAGTTACCTCTTTCAAACGACAGGCCTTTCCTTCCTCCCTCCCTCTCTCCCTCCCTCTCTCCATCATCACCTCATCCCCTCCCCGAAGGCCCTCCTGCCAAAAGCTGCTCGGCTGCTGGG
>VWZP01007223.1:189247-213251 GCA_013396995.1 Dicaeum eximium
CAGCCCGCGCGCCCCGCCCCTGGCCCCGCCCCTCGCCGCGGGCGCGCGCGCCGGGAGGGGCCGGGCGGAGCAAGGACCGGGGCAAAGGCCGGGGCCGGGGACTGGGCCAGGGCCGGCTTCCCTGTGGGGCGCTGCCCCGGCCTGACATAGCACACAGACCCACACCCAACACACACACCCACCCGCACACGCTCCCTGCGGCACCAGATGGTGTCCGAGCTGCTCTGGAGCCTTACTGTAATAGCTTTATCTACCTGCTGGCTGCTCAGGCGGCTCCCACGTGCGCAGCAGAGCAGCTTAGGAGCAGTCCTGTTCCCCAGCCTGCCAGCAGCTCTTGTGTCCAGGGAAGGCGCATGGTGTGGCTCCTGAGGATGTGCTGTGCAGGGCTAACATTTGGACTAGATTGTCCTTGTGGATCTCTTCCACCTCGGAATATTCCATCAATCTATGAAGGTCACACCGTCAACAGCATCTGTCCGTCTTGGGAGCCTGAAGGAAAGCCAGAGAGGGGATCTTTGTCAGGAACTGTAGTGATAGGACAAGGAATAATGGGCACAAATTGAAAGAGGGGAAATTCAGGTTACATGTTAGAAAGAAATTCTAAGTGAGAGGGGTGAGACACGGTAGCAGTTCCCCGGGGAGGCTGTAGGTAACCCAGCCTAACCCAGGCAGTGATCAAGGCCACACTGAATGAGGCCTTGAGCAACCTGGTCTTGAGAGATGTGCCTCTGCCCTGTGGAAGAGGGTTGGGAACCAGATGTTATTTAAGATCCCTTCCAACCTCTTAACATTCTATGATTCTATTACTTTTGCCTCATGCCCTGTGTCTTCATGCAGCTGAAATAAAAATAAAACACAGTTCATGTTCCAGATTTCCCTTTTTTGACTTCTTCATCCCAGGCAGGCCTCTGTGTTACACATTGGCCCTCGGGTTTTTCCTCCAAGGGCAGTTCCTGACATGATGAATCTGCCACTGGTTTAAAACTGTCCTTCCTGTAGAGCTTCTTGTGACCTTGAGCAGCATCACAATAAACTCCCTAATTACTTGCCAAGCAAAAGCTAGTCTAGTAAAAATAATCCCCCAATCCACACATCAACTGGTAATATGGAGTGACAGCTGACACCCTGCCACAGCACTGAGAGCTGTGCCCTCGCTCACTCTCCTTGCCTCACCTCCCTGCCTCCACTGTCAGCTTCGTACTGAAACCACTGTGATATCTGGAAAGCCAGAGTCAAGAAAGCAAGGCTCTCAATTCCTACAACCTTTGTACATGTGGAGTAGCAGCTGTGATGGTACAGCTTTACCCCACCACTCTAGGAGCTCAGAAATGCTCATTAGGCCTTGATGAACAGCACCTGAGCTAAGCTGCTCTTCAGCTTATCAGAAACACTGCTCTCAGGAACTTACCTTGTCTAATGAGCTCCTGTGCTTTAACCAATAAGCTCGGAAACTTATTTTTATTGCCTGAAAGACAACCCAAGTCAAACAACATTTTTGTCATTGAACCTTCAAAGAAAGTTACAGACCTGCATTGTGGCCAGGATGCAAAATTGCTCTGTCTAAAGCCCATTCTCTTGTGACCCAATGCACAGCGGTCGTGAGACCCTCTGTGCTCACCTGCACTGTTTTATTTATGATTAGTTTGTTTTAACCCTACCTGATGTTTTTATATAATGTGAAAATAAAAACGTTCAGGTTCTCAGGTCACATGCAAAGTAATGGAAAAGCACCTCATTTGAAATAATTAAATAAGAAACAAGGTATTATTTTTCATATTATTTGCTCTGTGTACTCCATAAATGTTAACATATGAGCAGTAAAATATATATGCTTTTCTCGAAAATCATTTGACTCCTGTCATTGCAGAAAGAGATGACTACTTTTACAAACACATCATCCCACTGAGGTAAAAAAAGTGTATCCTAGAAAAATATACACAACCTTAAGTGTTTACAAAATAAACACTAAAATAAAATAGGTCTTAAGACTCGTCCACTTCAGTACCTTGGTGAAAACAGTTCAGCTGAGCTGTCTCTCAAATCTCTTCCTGTTCTTTTTTCCTTTTAAGCATCTCTTCATCTGTATTGTATCACTGTTTATAGCTACCCCTGATAGACACAGCACTTCCTGAGTAATTGCACTACACAAAAGTGTCAGAAAGTAACAAAAAGAGAACTGCCTTACTTGAACAGAAAATACTTTAATGTATTTCCCACTGCATTACTATATATAAAAATCTGATTTTGATGTAACTACCTCTGAATAATAAACTATTGTAATATTAATAATTTTGCATAGCTGCCTTATCTGAGAGTCAAAATGTTTTCAACTGGGCACTCATAGTTTAATAACTAACCTTTTATCTTCCACACATGCATTCTAGATTCCATTGATTTAAATGTCTACAAATGTGATTGTAATCCTCAACAAATTAACAGATCACTCATTTCAGTAGCAATGCTTTGGGGATTATAATTAACTAATTATATATTAGACAACATAGATTATTAGATTTTCTATAAATAAAAAATATAAATATGTCTAAGCATAATAGCTTTTTCTGTATAGGGAATGTAGGTGCTGAAACCATTGCTGTAAAGCTCAAACATGCTTGTCGCCCTGAATTTTAGCCTTCTGATATTTTAGTTCTATGATAAAGTTTCTCACGAGGTTTTCTGTAAACAGGCAGATGTTTTTCTTCACTGTTCCTTTGTTTTTCATTCCTTCTCCTGGGAGGAGAAAAGTTGATGGACTCTTCTATTGACCAGTGTGGTTGGAAAGATGGTGACCTTTCTCTCCTATCCCTGGCCATTGTCAAAACACTGTATAACTCTGTGAACTCATAATAAATTTCTCTTTTCTCCACCTTCCCTGGTCCAGTGTGGTGGTCTCTCTGCTGTTCGTGTCACGCTCACTAGTGACACATGCTTGTCATAATTTATTAGAGCTCTCAGTGAGCTACCCAGGATCACTGATCTCTGCTCTTGCAGGCACCATCACTCCACGTGTGCAAAGACAACACTCCTCAAGTTTTAGTACACTTCTACTGGTTTGAATGGTCAGACAAAAGTGTGGAGAAAAATCACTGAGCAAAATTGCTCCCAAAACAAATGCAACTATAGAAATGAAATAGTTATTTCACTTTCTGCATTATTATTCCAGATTGAGCTGCACTGTAAAGAGCTTCTGCATTCATAAAATCAGAGCATTGCTGGGTAGATAAAGGAGTCAAGAAATGAAAAGACTGTGAATGTATTTCAATCCCTTCAAACCAGGAGACAGGAGAGAAGCAAATTGCTTTTGTGAAAAGCACTCCTCCCTCTCTTTCCATGCTCATTCCAGCTCTGCATTTATAGTGGAGGTGGCAACATCTTTTGCTCTTCCCTGTATTCATAGCTACTTCTGCACTTGGTGGGATTAGTTATAATATGTCCTTAAGGTGAAAATGGCAGTCCAAGAAAAACTACACTAGTTCAAAAGTCACTGAATAATAGAGGAAGCACTGAAGAATAAGAAAGCTGGGTGTGCTTATTGCAGTAGACAGTAACGTGGTCATTATAGCTCTGGCATATGCATTACATATTCTCTTACTCATTCCATATGCTGCTGCTGAGTGCCTGGCCGAGGGCAGACACATATCTAGGGTCATGTTTCATTATGCTTCCCTATTGATTGTAGTAAAGACAGGCAGAATTCCTACTAGATAGCAAACTGCTTCGGAGAAAAACTGAGGAGAAGATGAACCTATGTCCAAGCTTCTTGCTGCCTACAGGTTAGCCTAGAGCAATCATACTGTGGATATTTATATTTAACCTTCACCCTCCTCTTCCTTCTTTGGTTTCTGTCTTTCCACTCCTCTCTAAGCCTTCATGGAAAATCTCGGAGGGACTGTGGTAAAACAGTGTTCCGGTTAGGCAATTTGACTGAGTGATAAACACACATCTCTTACGTCCTTCTACTACCTGATTTCACTTTTCTGTCAGAAGTAAATATCCAATGACATATTACCTGTGACAATAACTTTAACATGTATGCATCTATTTTAGAACTTCATCTAAAATCCCATCTTTGCATCACCAGTAAGGCTTCTGCAACAAATCATGTAGAACTATTCCTCCTTGTATGAACTGAGGGGTTTCTTTACCTGCCCATAAAGGTTATTCTGTAGCTGTCCGTAGGTTTCTGCACTAGTAGCACACAGTGTTAGCAAAACCAGGTATTCATACATAAGGTATTCTTGTCCTAACACACAGCACTTTAACTCATTATTATTATTATGTTGCAATTTGCATTAATGTACATTGCCAGTGTGCTTGTTTTGTGGTTTCACCCCTTTTTGATGTCCTTCCATACATTGTAACTAGGTAGAAGTGCATGGCATCACACTGTGTCAGCACCCAAACAGACACCAGCCTTGGTAATATGCCCGGAGGACACCAAGCTCTATCCTGAAGATGCCTGTTCCTCAGCATACAAGTGAAAAAATGCAGGAAGAGCTATTTGTAGCTCCTCAATCATACAATAGTCAGCGCCTAAATTCAAACTAAAAGGATATTTGTTCTAAAGGAAGACAAGCAATTGATTTGGTTATACAAATCCTGGAAGACGGAAACATTAAAATGAGTATGATGGCACAGCAATCCTAAGGTTTCTTCCAGGCACTAGCATAGACCTCTGCTAGTAGATATCCTTCTACTAGTACCTTGATTGTGCAACTGGAGCCCACTTGTAACTATAATGATGCATAATTTTATGAAGTAAAAATCGTGAGAAAACTTTTTTTTAAATCAATGTAATTAAAACAGCACTTTTCATCCATACCCTCCTACAAAACAGGTGCATTTTTGTTCCCTGTTTTTTTTTCAAAAAACAAACTTTCATTGTCTTCTAAACAAGAAAAAATAGTAGAAGTTGTTTTATTAAAAAAAATCAGTATTACATAAAATTATTTTCTTAAAATGTATTTGGTGTCTAAGAATTTGACAGATTAATTGGAAAAATTAATAAATTTATGTGCAAATCGATTCGTGCATGGTTTTGTCTTCATTAATGCCAGAGAACAAATAAATTTAAAAAGGTTTATCAACTTCTATACCATTGCAAATCTCACTGCATTTCCTATTTATTCATCTTGGAAACTAGAGAGAAATCATACATGCAGACTATTCTGATCTACTGTGCATTAGAAAAATTAAGTCGCATATCTGTATCAAAATGAAGACTTTTAGGAGTATCGTAACAAATGTTATGTGCTTTTAGGAGCTCTCATATAGGTACAGCAAGCATAATGTTTTTGTCTTTAAAGTTAAAAAATAATCTTAGACATTTTAACTACTTATTGTAACAACCACAATACCTGAGAATTATTTATACCCTACCTTTTTTTGTAAAACAACCCATATGTTATTTTCCTATATTAAAGGATTATGGTCAAATTGTGTTCCTTTTTCCTGGATTTCAGAAATGGTGAAACTTTTAAAACTGAAAAACCCTACCCTATTCCAGGCCCTAGCTAAATGTCTTACCACTTCTTACTTTGCCAAAGCAACAAGAATGAAATGCTCTGATTTGAAGAACTTATTGCAGTAACTTCCCAGTCAAAGCAGATGTTTACCTCAGTACAGTTGCAGCTGAACTGCTACTTTGAGATAATTTGAAATCAAGGATTCCTTTAGATTCAGTGTGTAGGAGGGCAACTCACAGGCATTTTATGGCAGTGAAATCCTACCCATTTTTAAGGAAAAAAAAAACTGTACCAGAATGTATTCTGTGGCACAGACATCTCTCAGGATTAAAATATAAACGGGGAGAAGCTGCACTTTTGTGTGGAGGGACTCCAGCAGGCATCAGTGTTTGGGCAAGTCCTTTTCTTGTGGAACAGGTGGCAGGAGGTCTCCATCTCTTCCAAGCTGGAGGCATAAAATCTGTCATATTGACAGAGGCACCTTTGAAGAAGATCCAGTGGCTGCCTGAAAGGCCTGGCATGGCTACAGTCACAGACAGCTGCAGGTGGCACAGGAGAGCAGTTATTTGAAAATATCAGCATGCCTCAGTACACTGTGAATACAGTGTAAAGTTTTTAATCTAAGTATTCATAATTGAGTTGCAGTATTTCCAAGCTCACTACATAAAGTGCATGAAGGAAGAAACAGAATATTTTTGGGTTCAGCCAGTGAAATATATTCAAACATGTTTAAGCTTTTTATACTTGTACTAAGTAGTGTAGAGATAGTGAAAAATATTCTGGGGAGAAAACTGCTTTTTATGTTTAGCTCTGAAGGTGGATAGGAAATGTTTTGAACTTGTGCTCTTCTGTCAGCTTAAATAAATATATTTCTATTCAGTTCTGGTCACCAAACTTCTGAGACATACTTGTAAGGTGTGATAAAGTACCAGCTGAGTCACAGAGCTTACCCTAAGAAAGATCCTTTCTTATTTTTCTTATTTCCTCTGGAAAAAGTAAACCAAATTTTCTCCTTTTTAGTGCAACATTGCCATCCAGGCAAATGGCAGAAAATCTTCTGAAGGAGAAGCAAGTTTCATTTTATCTCCTTTGGACTTTCTAACAATGAGATGCTCTGTAGAGTGCCCTCAAAAGCTCACAGACAGGACTTTCTTTTCCTAAGTTTCATTTTAAAAGACCTTTTTCCTTCTTCTTAACATGCTGTTAGAAAGATACACTGGGCATGTAGAAGAAAGTTACAATTCCCAAAAATTAATATATCAGCAAGATTAAATGTAATAATTAAAATATACAATTCACAAATGAGAAGTAAAATATTGAAATGTGTAATAATAGTGCCTTGAAAATTCCCATAATGTATACAGTAATGACACATAATACAACCTGGTGTCAAACTGCTCTTGCAGAAACAGAGGTCAGTTCAGACTGGATGTATTCTTGAAGAATAGCATGGAGTACGTTGTAGATTTTTTTAAAAATCCTTTCTGTTAAGTGTAGTTAAACCCTGGATCAGATGATATGAAGTCTTTGTCATAATTCTCCAGTCAAGGTGGTTCAAGAAGAGATTAAGTATCTCTTAGAGATGGTATATACCTCTGAGCAGGAGGATGGGCTAGATGACCTCTTTCAGATCCTTGTGACCTTGTATTTCTATTGTAATCATGACAAATCCTTTTTCTCCTGCTTAAACCTTCTCCCCCACCTGGATTAACAGATTTCATGTGAACTTCATAGCTGTTGTATTTTTAGCAACAAAGTTTAATGCTGTGTGTTCAACCACTGCCGAAATTGTTTACCTGGTAGCTTGAGCTAAAGAATTTGAAGAAAGAAATCCTACCTTTCAATATGCTGGCAGAGGAGGTTAAGGGGCTTTTTCTATATAATTATACATAAAACCATCTAAGTGTTTTTTAATGGCATTAAAATGAACTTACTTAGTAATTACTGAGGTTGTTAGAGTTACTAGCATTCTTCATCTCTAATTCTGAGTTTATAACCTCCTCAGCTAAGGAAATCAGAAACAACAGACAAAACCAGGCTAATCCAGACAATTCCAGGATATGCAATACATGTACACCTATATCAGAAACTTCCCAGACAAGTTTCTTTTTGTTGCTTGGATGTCAACAGCCATCAATACAAAGCAAATAGAAAAGTAACAAGTCCTAGTTATGATGAGAATAAAATCCCTGTCCTGTAATTTTCCTGTCTTCATAACTTACAAATTTTTATATTAATCTCCTTCTTAAACAAAAAGAGGTTTAGATAAACAGGTGATTTTTATATAAATTGTTCATCCTTAGAGTAAATTAAATTAGTGAAATAACCCAACATATCGAGAAACTCTGAAATGGTTTTCATTCTACAGGTTTCCATTCTACAGGTTATAATCTACCCATGAAGTTGCCACAGATTTTAGAGAACAGTGTTTAATTCACAGTGGCTAATTTATAGAAACTGTAACTTTCCCCCCTCAGTTGTGATTTCTTATTTTAATGAAAAATCTTTGAAGAATTTGATTTCTTAGGTCTTATGGAGACAAGTGCGGGAACTAAACACTCTACAAGTGAGGTGTTGTAGTTAAAGACTCAATTTATGTGCCCCAGAGATAAAAGACCATCTCATAACTTCATTCTGTGACTCTCTTACATTGTCACATATTTATTAAGCCAGCTTTCCATGATTTCCCAGTGTTCACCAAATAAGAGGCAAACAGAATGACTCTGCCTTCTGGGTGAAGATGGCACTTGGCAGACTCATGATGAACAATGTACAGATTTTTTTGCACAAAGTTTTTCTGTGTTCACAGAAATCTCTTTAATTTGTCATAATCCTTAGCAGTGACCTGTCACTACACACACAAGTGTAAAGTACTCACATCAGAATAATTGTTAAAGAATACTTGTGTCAGTGCAGAGTACCTGCCACTCTGGAAGATTGATAACAATTGTGTAAGACTGTGGGAAAGGCTTACCTTGAATAAGCAGCAAAATGGCACATTGAAGCAAGTTGTCTCAAGAGGATGGCTCAGTAATACCTTATCCAGAAACCTGCCCAGTAGATAAGTCAATATTGTTGCTGTGTAGAAAAAGTTATCCCTAGGCCTGGCTAAAATATGTTATTAATACATTATTGGGATTAAGACATCCTCTATATGTTGATTTTTACTTAGACCAATGACATTAGATACCCTAGCTGGTGTTAGAACACCAGGAATGTGCAGAGTTATGTTCTCTCCCAAACAAGACCATCAACATTCAGCAGACCTCTGTGAAGGCAAACACAAGACCATTAAGCCTAATGTTATCTTTGCTGTCCTCTTTCTGCTACAAAAGCTTGTATTTCCAACCTAAACTGGAAACATATGTAGGAAAACAAAGCTAATTATTGATTTTTTTTTCTATGGTCCAGGTTTGATTCTTGTGTCCTAGGAAACTGGAGGCATAAGAAGTCCTCCAATCCAAATACACTGAGTATGAAAAAATTACAAGTACATGCAGAAGGTCAGCATTTCATATATTCCCTATTCTATGAGGGTTTGTTCCAAGGGCTGAACAACCACAGCAATTAATCTAACAGTTAATATGTCTTTTGGTGTGAAATTGGTGCTACATATGAAGCTGTATGTTAAAGACCAGTCAGCCTAGTAGCAAAATAACCTACTATTGCTGGACAATCAATAATAGATATGGTACAGTGCAGTATTATTTGCTGAGATAAATATTCATAGATCATGGTCTAGTGCTTTACTAAAGAATCTCACTAGTCCAAGTGGACAAATATAGTACCTGTGTTGGCTCAAGGATGTGATTTATTACCTGAGAGCTTTTCCACATTTTTATCTCTTCTTTTGCCATTTACAATGCTCAGCAGTTTTCATTGAGTAATATTATATCACTTAGGTAAGATAAGAACCTTCCTTTTAATGAAACTCCATCAACATTTCAAAGATTTCTCTGAAAAATATATTTCTGTTGGATTGTGGTTTCTGACATTCTTTCTTAGCCCCTTTGTGGATACAAATCTTCAGTTTCATTTTCATCTGAGCTTTTTCTTTGTGGCTTTCATTTTTCTCTCTGCTTCTAGAGTAGATCAATAGGAATATATTTCCAAATGATAGCACTTTTTTGCAGAAGTTGTAGATTTCAACCAGATGTAAAAATAATGTGATTTCTCCATTGTAAGAAACTCTTTGGTCTTGCCCAAGATATATATGGTTCTATGACATGTTGCTCCTCAGCTTTTAGAGCTGTACTTAGTATTTTTATAAGATCATATCTATCCAAACTAAAGTGTGAACATTTATCAACTCTTACAAAGCCATTAGTATTGGACAGGAGAATAAATGAATAGAATACCAATAATAAAACTGTTATAAAATATTAATGATATGCTTCTAACAGATGAAACCATATGATCAGAAATTCAGCACATATGAATTCTCATATGTACTCATTCTTTCTTTTCTGTCACCTTACAAGGCCCTTGCAGTGTCCCCTCAGTGAGCAGGGAGATCTTCAATTAGATCAGGAGTACCAATTAGATCAATTAGTGCCTCAGAGGCTGGTCCAGCCTGACCTTGAGTAAGTCCCAAGGATGGGGTATCTTCCACCTGTCTGAGAAACATGTTCCAGTGTTTCATAGCACTCATGGTAAAAAATTCCTTCTTTATATCTAGTCTGAATCTGCCTGTTTTAAGTACTGGGACAGTAAGGTCTGCCCAGAACTTTCTATTCTCCAGGCTGAACGACCCCAGGTCTCTCAGCGTTTCTTCACAGAAGACGTGCTCCATTCTTCTTGTCACCCTCCTAACCCTCCTCTGTAACTACTGCAACAGGTCCATGTCCCTCCTGTGCTGGGGCCCCAGAGCTGGTGCAGCACTGCAGTTGGGGTCTCAGCAGAGCAGAGAAGAGCAGAGCAGAGCAGAGCAGGGGGGCAGAACCCTCTCCCTGGCCCTGCTGCCCACCCTGCTCTGGATGCAGCCCAGGACACGTGTGGCTCTCTGGGCTGGCAGTGCCCATGGCTGGGTCATGTCCAGCCTCTCAGCCACCAGCACCCCCAAGTCCTTCTGGGCAGGGCTGCTGTGATCTGTCCATCCCCCAGCCTGGATTGATAGTGGGGCTTTCCCCAGCATGGGTGCAGCACTAGCACTTGGTCTTACTGGATCTCTTGAGATTCACATGGCTCCACTTCTCAAGCTCTTCCAGGTCACTCTGAATGGCATCACATTGCATTTTCTGTCATGTGGCTCCAGCTATTGCCCAGACAAGCCCCTTTGAAAATCCTGGTGGTAGTGCTTGTCAAAATCTGTTGAAATAAATGTAAGAAATACTTTCATAAAACTCCAATGTCATAATGGTCTTCAGTAATTTCATTTTTAAAGACCAGAGCAATGATTTATATTTCCTGTAATTTCAGAATTTTTCTATCTCAAACGTAGCTACTCAAAGTGAAAATTGTTTTTATTAGGGTCAGCTAGGTCACCATCAAAGATGCGTTTTTGAAATGGGAATCTTCCTGGTTGATCACTAACATGAAGATAAAAGTGATACATCAGCCATGTATCACATTCAAAATTGAGATGTCTAGTCCCAAGGATCAATAAAAATTTTAAAGTCTGATTTCCTATACGACTGTATGTTTCTGAAATACCCTAAATTGGTTCCTAAAAGATGCATGTGAAGAAACATTTCTCTGGTACTTCTCATAGGTTCTCTTGAATAAGATTGGAAATTGCTCATGGTATAGGTAACCAAACATAGCAAGGAATGCCAGGTTTGCAGCTGTATGTGGAATTTTCCTGATAATATTTCTGAAACTGGGTCACTTTTAATGCAAAGTGCTAAATATTTAAATTCAAACTTAATCCTTGAAGTGTGCTAATTCTGTCTTTTTAAGAATTTGACAGCACTTGCAAGGCGAACTCTAAGGACTATTAAAGCTAAAAACTACCAGAATTAAGGAAAAAAATGGAAATAGATCCCTAATATAAAAATAAATTGAATTATACCAAACTGAATAGCATCTTTTTACTCCAGTATAGAGTTAAACTCAGTGCATACCAATAGTTTCATATATTAAATCAGCTGTGAATTCCATGCATAAGGAGAGAGGAAGGATTAACTGTTGCTGTTCTTCATTTGCCTGGGTTAAAACAGTTCATAAATAAGCATTCCTTAAGCACCATATTTTTTACACTCAAAGGAATTGCTTAGATTAGTTAGATTAAATTTGATTTCAGAATACTATAAAATTGGAAATCATAGTAATTGAGGACAATTTATCTCTTGTGTTACCATTTTTTCTGTCACTAAAAGTCAAGGACTATGAAAGAAAGGTGACAGGAGCTGGAAGAGGAAGAAAAATAATTCTTTTTTAAAGAGGGAGTACAGTAGAATTAGGGTCCTTGTTCATACAATATATGATAGTAATTTTGTTTAGTAGAGAGGTGATAGAGTGATGACTTTTCTATAAAAGGCATAAATAGATGAAAGATGGAGAGGAGTTTGCAGAATGTATTTCTAAGCAGTTTAAGAAATAAATAAAAATTCAGCATCTTCGAAAATTGTATATCTTTAATATTTCAAAAGTTTAAAATATTTAAATTGCAGTATACTGAATTGACCAAAGTGATAACATTTACTGTGGCAATGATAAATTTTGACAGAATGCCATTCCTGACATTGAACGCTGGTTCTTCTTTCACTTGCCAAAGATATTTGGTAGCAATGTAACTAAGGAAGGATGGCATCTCCCAAGAGATGATTCAGAGAACCTTAAGACAATCCACTTACTAGTTAATATTTTAGAAAAGGATTTGAGAGGTTTATTCTTTCTTATAAGAAAAAGCTGTTGAATTTTAAAGCTGAAAAGTAGGGTATGATCTTGGATACATGAAAAGAAATCCTTTTATAGATGGAGAAGAAACTGTCATTGCCTTGTAGCTTGAAGTTATTCTGAACATTCTGGTGCCCTAGATTTTTCCTCAACAGTCAGTATATGTTTTGAGATTTAAATTGTTCTTTCTGATAATCAGAAATAATGAATGTATCTGCAGTAACTTCATACAGTGCAGTTCTAAGAGTTTCAACAGTACTTTCCCACTCCAAACACTAAAACTATTAAAAGACATAGGAAAAAAATACCATCAAAGCTACAGACAAAGATTTCTTTCTTCCCTTTGCATTTTGCCTCATAACTGGCTACATAGGCTTAGTTTTGTTTACTTCTCTACAGGAATGGTGTGTGCATACAAAGCATAATTATTGGTACCTGGAAATTACTCATTGCTTTAAGACTCTCTGTGGGACTTGTTCCAGCAGTGACACCTGGAATCCTGTGCTATTTCATCTATTTTTATGAAAGTTGTCCTAAGGTTTTCAGCTCAAGATGGCATGGTGAGCGTGGAGCCTTCTCGGCTGGGTGGTTATCCAACAGTGTTTCCAGCAGGCACACTGGAGAGCATCCTGGTGGGCACCTGGAAGAGCAAACCCCAGCACTGCAGGGTTTAGCAGTGAACCCGGCTCACAGCCATCCTCTCTGAGACACAGGGGCTGTATTTAGACATCTCCCTCGCTGCAGGGCAAGACTGGTCTCAAGGCAAGCTGTTTCATGGAGACACTTACTCAGAGAATCCCTCAGGACATCCACATTTTTGTGTTGCTATGGGGATCATGTTATAGAAAATTATCACTGTACCAGAAAAGGTATATTGACTTTTAATCCATGCAAACCAGCTCTAAATAGCTTGTCTACTTTATGTATAAATGCTGTCTGTTGTGGTGGTGCAAAAAATTTGTTGTTAGACTTAGTTTAGCATGATTTTATAATAGGTTTGCAAAATGGTTCAGTCCTGTTATTGCCATATGTTTGGTTCAGCCCAACCATTGTATCCTCCCCTTTCCCTGCCCATCAACCCTATGTACCTGCCCTTCCTTCTAGACCCTTCGCTGCCATTCATTGTAGCCCTGCCCTCCTCTCCTGTCATTTATTGTAGACCCAACCTCTCCTCCTAGAACCCTCTATGCCTGTTATGTAATCCCTGAAACCCCATTTGTCATTATTAAGTACTCTCCTCCCCTCCTACCTCTCATTGGTTTAAGGATTGTGTATTCCCGCCCTGCATTCATCCCACAAATCCCTGCCATTGGTTGCTGTGTTGTACCCGCCCCTGAGACCTCCTCCCTTTATAAGCTGATGGACCCCCATTGTCTTTGGTTCTTCTGTACTGGACCCGCTTCAAGCAGTAAATTGTCTTGGAGACTCCGATGAAGGATCCCTCCCTCTTCTTTGCTTTCAGCTCTAGATGTCATTTTGGCTGTCAGCCATGATATGGATAAAGAAAATCAGTTACTTACCTGTTATAAAGTTGCACAGTTGTTAATTAAGTTGATTGCTCTCCTTCATTAAGTATTAGAGTTACATATATTTATTGAAGTTAATTGCTACTGAAATTAATCATTTGTCTTGTTCAATCCTCTTATTCCTCCCTGTCACTTTCCCCTTTTTACCACTGCGTCGCGTGAATCCCGCCGCTGCTCCCCGACGAGATCTCGCGAGAACCTGGCTGTACCCATAAGGACTTGCACAGAGTGCATACAAATGGACTCTCGGACAAGGGACTCTAGTCAGCCCTAGGAGACGAGCCAGCCAGCAGAGAAACCACCCTCCGGACAGTACAGCCAGGTGAGGAAAAGCCCAACGGAGCCAACCAGACCAACAGAATGCGTCGCCGTATTGTAAGTGGTCGCCGAGCGAAGTCCCAGCTCTGGCCCGTGGCGGACAGATCTGCAGTGATTCCTCCTCCACGCTGACGTTCGTCGGGAGCAGTGGCGGCATGCGCGGCCCCCCGAGCCCCCACCCAAGGCTGGTCTAATAAAGGCATTTTTAAAGGAGCAGTACGTCTCCTTGCCCGTTTCTTTCAAGCCAGAAAGGGAGCAGCCACTCTCAGCCCAGCTCAGGAGGAAGAACAGCTAGCCAGGGGCTTCGCTAGCCCTAGACAGGATCTGAGCCATGTCAGTCTATTTTACAGGTCTTTATGCTCAGTAGTACCTAAAATCTATACCTTTTATTTATGGATCTTCATTTTTAAATGTTTTATAAAAATACAAATAAACTTGGCCAGTGCATTACACATGTAAAATGCAGTCATATTTGTATGCCACTGTCACAACTCACCAGATACAAGCCAAGTGCCAGTCACTACTTTTTCAACAAATTTTCGTAAAAATATATAATATATCAAGCGTTTCATTTGTTTAACACAGGAAGTGATTCTTTAACCAGATGACAATTATATCACAACAATAAATGGATTACACAGAAGTGTTCATTAAAAGAAGTTAATCTCTTCCTAAATTCCTTTTTTTCCTGACCTTTGACAGATTTGGAGCAAGTCTTTGGAGTAAAAATACCATTAATGTTTTAGGAAAGCTTTTGAAGCTCTGTGATGCTAAGAGCTTTCTTATTGCTTTGAGAACAGCCTTGAATGATACTAAGATATGTTGTGTTCTAACAGTCCTGTACATAGGCCATGGGTCTTTGTGTCTTCATGGTGACTGCAGAGAGGGCATGTGACATCCTTGACAATTTTTTTTGCAGATTCACCTTTCAAGAGATTACAATTCTACTGTGGCTAAAGTGGATTTCTAATTGTTTTCTCTGTGGAATGAATTGATGTCAACAGTGGGGACTGTCAATATTGCTTGTGGGGACTGGAGATCCGGCCAGGAAGAGGTTTGCTGTGCTCCCCTGGAGGGCCAACTCCTGAACCACAAACTTCGGTTAGGGTGAGCAAATACCGCCCCCAGAGACCTTTGCAACCTTATGTTGATCCCCTGTTACCCATTGGTCCTTCCCCTTCTGCTACACCCCCAAACCCTTACCCCATTGGTTCCTGAGTTTTGTCCTGCCCCTCACTTTTCCTATACAAACCCATTTTCCCTAGAACCTTGGAGCTTCTGTCCCTGTCACCGTTTGCAGAGGGCCTTGTTCGTAATAAAGCTTCTTGCTCTCTGTGGAACGCCATTCAGAGCTCTTGTCTCTTTCTCCTTGTCGCCCTGAGGAAGAAGTCAAAGCTGAACAACCCTCACTGGGCTGGAAGAAGGATGTGCCTGTGCCCCTGAGCCGTCCTTTTTCTTTTAGGATGCTTCTTCAGGAATGTTGTGGCACCCTTACCACCCCCTGCCACCACAGCAATTGCCTAGGTCAAGCACAGCATTAAGATTATTCTTTGCTAAAGAGACATTCAAGGAAGCTGTGATGCTTTCAGAAATACTAAAAATGCAGGTTTGTGTTCTGTTTTTGTCAGTACAAATCCTTCTCTCTTGTGTTGGTAGGTTAACACTGTGAACATTACTTGTGTAACCAAGTACAGAATCTGGCACAAAATCCATAGAACCATTGTATTGCTACGGTACGTTGAAGGTCTGGCCTACTGTATGTGAGAGTTGGACAGATGCTTACATGTCTAATATTTAGTGTTTCAAGTTTGGCACTCAAGCCACTATACAGGTTTTGAGATAAACTGGTCTGTGTAAAAGACTAAATGGTGCAACTTTGGTAACAGAAACAAGAGGATTAACCAAAGGTTGTTGGAACAGGGAAGCAGAAGCTGCAGAAACTGTTTGGATATCTTCTAGCACTTCTGCAGACAGGATTTCTGCAGTTTGTTGTCTCCTAGAAACTACAACCCAAAAGAGCCTTTGTTGAAGTCTGACACTTTTTTTATGGTAAACCACAAAAAGAATCTTTGATGTTTACAGTGGGAATCAAGATCATAGTTGATCACACAGCTTGCTGACATCCTCCCCTGAAAACACAGCACAATGAGGTTGCTATAGTCAAGAGGGTATTTTTGCTTCTGTTAGAATGAATATTTTGTTTTGCAAAATATAAGGGAAAAAAATCTATAAAGTGGAGCCTGGAAAGTTCCATTTCCTGCTTTCTGCCCTTGGTTAGATATCCTATAATAATAAGTAACAATACTTGTAAATAAACAACTATCTCCCCAATATAACATTAATGTACTTTTCATGAGTTATGTCTTGTTGAAATGCAATAAAGAATTTTCTGAGAAGCTTGCTTCGATCACATTCTTTGCTGAGACTAAATGACGAAAATTAAACAAAGAGCCTATAAAAGCAGCAGGAGAACACTTTGAAAGTGTTCTTCCCATCTCTCAACTTCTAAAGCTCTGTAGATAATCTCACAGTGGACATGACAATTTCACAACAAATGAACAAAATACCCAAAACAAGTATCAGTGTAATAAAACCATCACTGTGACTGACTTGGATTTTCCTGTGTTACAATAGGTCTAATATTAGTCAAAACCCAATATTTTTGTAGGATGTGAAGAAAAAACCTAACATTTACCCTTTTCAGAGCTAATCAGGAGTTACACCATGTCAGTCCATAGATTTTGAAATATCCAGGGATAATTGTCTGAAAAAAGATGGGCTTGCTGAAAAATTTTGGAGCCCTCTAGGGTGGGAGTGTTCTCTTTAGACCATGCCAGGAATCCATGCAGTAAATGGTAGAGGCCACTGAGATATTCCAGTGTGTTTTGGTACAAGGAACAGCCTAGTGAAAGAAGCTACAGTGACAGATTAATGTCAGGAATGTATCACTTTTGATAATGCATTCATTTTTTGAAAAATGCTGCTTTTTCTCTTTCAACTTTGAAAAACATCATCGGTTACTCACAAATGTCAGGTATAAAACCTTCAAATCTTATGCACAAAAGAAGTAGGACCATACTGTAGCTGCTGAAATACTGTTGGAGAAGGAAGGAAGGAAGATTATTTAACTTCTAGGTGCATGAAGTATACAATTAGCCCTGGTTATGTACATGGATCTTTGCAATGAATTTTCTGTTTTGCATGGACTCAGAATACTTAAACCTGGCAGATAATTTTTAGGCCAAGAATTACAAAAATGTGGCTGTGTGCTCATATCTCAGTGGATCATTGTTGAGTGAGAATCTTTTAATTGAAAGGTCTTTACTTTCTGCTGTGATTGTGACTTTTTTTTAGGTGTTCCACTTTTTTCATTCAGAAGTCTGTAGTATTCTTGAAGCTTTGTAGGAATGAAGCTTGACAGTATCTGTTTAAATATAGCCATATAAACATGTAAATCAGTCTTTTGAAATGAAGCTATTTCTTTCGAATTCTTGATAAAAGCATTGTCACAGAATAGTGCTAGAGAAAGTGTTTTGGCAGCTGCAGCAGTACCATTTGAAGCATCTTCGTAATTAGTCTTATCTACAGCTTATTTACTATTTAGATTCACTGAAATTTGCTGCCAAATTTACAGCTTTTGCTCTCTTGGGACTTTTAAAATAACATGGTCCAGCACACAATTTTATTCCCAGCTTGCCTCCATTCTCTTTTTATTTTTGTATGTTTTTAATGAGGCTGATTATTTGCCTATGTCTTTCAGCTGACCTAAAGTACAAGGGTCTCCGAAAAAATGAGATGGGATTCCTGCCCAGGCTCGGTTACCACAAATTAAAAATATACCTTTTGGGAGTCTTCTTGGGTAATAATCTAGGGTTGAGGGCATGTTCACTTCTACAATGGATTGGCACCAACTGGCTGCAGTAAATTCCTTTTGATGTTGTTTCATGTCTATTGAAAATGCATCTTTGTAGGAGGGTTCAACATTAAACTGGGCACAGAAGGACTTGGTGGAGCCAAGGATTTCAAATTCTTGGGGCTCTGAGTTTAGATAACGTAAGGTGTGGACCCACTTTCTCCATAACATAAGTGGCGTAGTGGTAGGAACAAGTAACTTATAAATGTGGCCATATCCTCTATAAATTTCCACCTTTGAGCCTGGGGGGTTTTTATTGAAATCATTAAAATTTTTGACCAAATCTTGGAGAAGGGTGGTTAAATTTCCAGGAATCCCTACCAGACACGTGGACAGAGGATTGTCCACTGCTGCCATAGACAGGCACAAATGGTCTTGTTTTAGTGCCTCGGCCAGGGTGACCCACATGTTCCACATCTGTTTGTTCTGACCTACCACCTCCGCCCAGTATGATGTTGGTGATGTGCTGTCAATCTTGACGTTCTTGGGCAGAGGGATGGCTTGGGTGATGATCTGACCCTTTGGGATGAAGAAGGGTGGGTGGACACAGCGTGCTGTGAGAATGAGACCCTTCGGCTCCGATGTTAGGGTGGCCGGCGAGGTCTCAAGCTCCAGGGGTGTGAGCTTGGTGTCCCCAGTCACGATGTACTCACAATCCAGTCCTGGAAAAGAGTCAGAGACCCCCACCATACCCTCCTTAGTCATTCCTTAGTTGAGATTGCAGATGTCACACAGTAGATGGCTTACCACACAAAGTTGAAGAAAGCCAAAGTCCGTACAATGAAAGCGACTAAATGAATAATTAACAGTTTGACAAACTTAAACAAATAGGGACAATTCAAAGGCATTAGAGGGGAAAATAAAGGATTGGGGTCCCCATGAATAAAACAAATCAGCCTCTCATTCAAATAAATTGGAATATGACCATATAACCTAACTACCAAACACTAAAGAAAAACCATTTTATAAAACAAACTCACAAAATAATATCAATGGGAAGGATTCTACAAAAGATGAAGCAACTCAATAATAGGCAAACTGCAGCGGTTCCAGGCTCCGGGTTGAGCTGGCCGCTGCCGGATCCCTGTGAACGTCTTCAACAGAGAGCCGACACACGAACCCCCTTTGCCTAACCAGCGTTGTTGCTAGTATGACTGATCACGAAAGCCAATAACGAAAGGACTGTTTGCTTGCGAATGACGTCGGTTTATTAAGCCGAGCCGGGAGCAGAGGCAAACAGCCCCGAACAGCTCAGGGAGAGGAGTTATAAGGGAAACACGGTAACCAATAGGAAAGAGGCAAAGGGGCAGAACAAGGAGGGTCCAGGGAATAACAGCGAATCACAGGACAAAGACATCTGAGGGACAAACCAGGGTACAAATCATATAACAGAACTGATAGAACCAACTGGAACAGGGGAGGAGAACTTGGTGACAGACAGGCCATCGCCTTGGTAACTGAGGACGTGGTCTATGGACAGATGTCCCAGGGGCGAACCATCTCTAACTCCCCCTGGGGGGATGCAACATCTCCCCCATTTTTATTTATTAAAAAGACGCGTGAGATGGTTCGCCGCGCCAATTTAAAAAAGCAGGAAAAAATGCACAAAACAATCAAAACAATGATCAAAACCCAAAGAAAACTCCGAATTAAACTTCCAGCCCACCCAGGGACGCCCCACTTGTCAAACAGTGCCTCGAGCCACTCCTTGCTCTGCTTTTGGGTCTTAAATTCGCTGACGAGCTGATGGATCTTTTGGATGTTAGCAGAGATGGACGAGCCAGCGTGACTCATATGTTTTGCAGAGCGAAGGCCAATGTAGCAGGCGATGATGACAACTGTAGCACAGGACCGGCTCATTTTGAGGTTTGTGGTGTGGGCGTCTCCTGGGAAGCGATGTTTCCTCAGGGCGATGGAAACAGAAACACAACGTAAGTGTAACATAATGACAGAAGAAACAAAGAAACAAACTGGGGGAACCTTCATTTCATTCTCTTCTCACTCTGAGGCTTTTCTTCCTAAGTTCCCCAACCAAAGTCTTTATTTCCCAACTCTTTCACTTCTCGCCTTAGTCTCTCTTTCTCCTACTCAAGCCAACTTTCTTTTCCTTTCTCCTCTCTCTTACCCTCACACATTCACGCACCCTCTGCAGCATGCTTAAATCCTTCTTCCACTCATACATACACTCCCCCTTTTTTAAATTTCAAATAATTGTGAAAGTGGGGTAGACAGGGGATCGGTGGGTTCAGGAAAAGATAAACTGAAACAGAGGGATTTGAAATAAGGTTGTAAGTACAGGGTCTGTAGGATCGTGGGTGCGTCCGCTGGTGGTTTCCGCCTCCTCCTCTGCCAGGCTGCCGCAACTTGGTCTTGTTGGTCGGCAGCCGGAGGAGGTTGTGGTGGAATGGGCAAAGGTGTGTTTTCTTTGAATGGCCTTACCAGCCTGGCAGGTATCCACCTGGGCCCGGTAGGAAGGGACACGCACGCGTATCCCCTCCCCCAGGTGACCAGGGGATACGGCCCCATGATGTTATTCGTTTCAGGATCTTTTATAAGCACAGGAGGTCGCGGCTCCAGCTTGGTGGACGAACTGCTGTGAAAATGCTTGACAATTGGCGGGTTAGTGTCATGAGCAGAGCAGTTTAAGAAATTTAACACATAAACAGCTTTTAAAATCCTCTCAACAGGGGAGGCTCCTTTCACATCCTCCCTCTGTTGTTCTAACCCTTTTTTGATTTCTCGATGGGCTCTCTCTACGACCGACTGCCCCATTGGATTGTGAGGGATGCCTGTTTTATGGTCAACCCCCCACTGTTGGATAAACTCTTTAAATTCTCTTGAAATGAAAGCCGGCCCATTGTCCGTTTTCAGAGCTTTAGGAACGCCTAAGGTGACAAAGGCTTGAAGCATGTGTTTTTTAAGATCCTTGGCTTTCTCGCCTGTGTGTACTGAGGCGTATATGGCGCCTGAAAATGTATCTATTGATACATGGATGTACTTAAGGCGCCCAAATGGGGCGTAATGCGTGACATCTGATTGCCACAGCTGGAGGCTTTCAAGGCCTCGAGGATTGACTCCCAGCGCCATCGATGGAAGGGCGCACGTTTGACAGTTAGGACAGGCGGTGATAATCGACCTGGCCTGTGTTGGTGTTAATTTAAACATTCTACTCAAAGCAGGCGCGTTTTGATGAAAGAAAGCGTGTGATAGCTTGGCCTGCTGAAATTTGTCGGGTAAGCTCGGATTGGAAAGTTGGTTACTGTAGGTTGTGACAGCCATTGCCAGTTGGTCGGCCTTGCGGTTCCCTTCTGCTATCTTCCCTGGCAGGTCAGTGTGTGACCTGATGTGCATGGCGAAGTACGGATGCTCTCGGTGGGAGAGGAGGCTCACAAGCTCCGAGAGCAACCCAAATAATTTTTCATGGTCAATTTGTTTCAGGAGTGAATTTTCCGCTCTATCGACTACTCCAGCCATGTACGCGCTATCGGTGACTAAATTGATGGCCTGATTAGAAAATTTTTTGAAAGCGCGTACGACCGCGGCCAATTCGACAATTTGGGGGGACCCATCAACAATCTGGATGTCTGACTCCCACTGCTCAGACTCCAAGTCCCACCACACAATCACTGATTTTTTTGATTTTCCACATCCGTCTGTGTAAACGGTTAACGCGTTTTCCAATGGTTTACGGCTTTTCATTAATTTGGGTGCCAATTGAAATGTCTCTGTGAATAGTTTATGTCTAGGATAATGCACAGAGATCTGGCCGGAGTAGCTATCTAAGGCCAATTGAAGAGACGAATTTGTGTGCCAAACTGATTCCCATTCTTTGCTTCGCCATGGCACATGGATGCAAATCGGGTCACACCCTGCCATCACCCGCAGGCGCGACCTGGCTTTTTGGATGAGCTCTGCCACGAGCTCCACGGGAGTTGTTATGGTTTTCCGTGGAGTGTGGTGCGTGAATAGGTATTCCAGGATAATGAGTGCGTCTTTCTGGTTCATGGCATGGTGATCCCATTGGAAAAGTACCCCATAAAAATGTGGGCACTTACCCGTCACCGCAAAGCGGAAGGGCAGACATGGATCGTATCGGTCCGCCTTGTGAGTCGCGATGGCATTGGTGACTTTCTGAAGGGCAACTTCCGCTTCGGGCGTCAGGGATCTGGGTGACGAGAGCTGATCATTGCTGCGTAGAAGATCGAACAGTGGCTGAAGATCTGCGTTGGATAATCCAAGGAAGGGGCGCAACTAGTTGATTGACCCACACATCTGCTGGACTTCGTGGAGTGTCTGAGGATTATCCAGGATCTTCAGCGGCTGCAGCGTGATTGTCCTTTCCATGACGAGAAGTTCTAAATACTTAAAAGGCGCTGTTAGTTGAACTTTGTCGGGTGAAATGACAAAGTTGGCCTTTTCCAAAGTGGAAATGGTCTCTTTAAGAACAATGTCCAGATAATTCTGTGTCTTGGCACATATCAAAATGTCATCCATATAATGCATCAGCACGACATCCAGAAAACGCTTTCGGATGGGTGACAACACGAAAGCCACGTGCCTCTGACAAATTGTCGGGGAATTTTTGCATCCCTGAGAGAGCACAAGCCATTCATACCGCTTAGATGGAGCATTGCGGTTTAGCGAGGGCACCGAAAAGGCAAACCTCGGGGAGTCTCGTGGATGGAGGGGGATGGAAAAGAAGCAGTCCTTGATGTCAATTACTGCTAGTCGCCACTCACGAGGGAGCATGGAGGGAGAGGGCATTCCGGGCTGCAGGGCACCCATGTCCTCCAGGGCCGCATTGATGGCGCGCAGGTCCTGGAGGAGCCTCCACNTCTGTGAATAGTTTATGTCTAGGATAATGCACAGAGATCTGGCCGGAGTAGCTATCTAAGGCCAATTGAAGAGACGAATTTGTGTGCCAAACTGATTCCCATTCTTTGCTTCGCCATGGCACATGGATGCAAATCGGGTCACACCCTGCCATCACCCGCAGGCGCGACCTGGCTTTTTGGATGAGCTCTGCCACGAGCTCCACGGGAGTTGTTATGGTTTTCCGTGGAGTGTGGTGCGTGAATAGGTATTCCAGGATAATGAGTGCGTCTTTCTGGTTCATGGCATGGTGATCCCATTGGAAAAGTACCCCATAAAAATGTGGGCACTTACCCGTCACCGCAAAGCGGAAGGGCAGACATGGATCGTATCGGTCCGCCTTGTGAGTCGCGATGGCATTGGTGACTTTCTGAAGGGCAACTTCCGCTTCGGGCGTCAGGGATCTGGGTGACGAGAGCTGATCATTGCTGCGTAGAAGATCGAACAGTGGCTGAAGATCTGCGTTGGATAATCCAAGGAAGGGGCGCAACTAGTTGATTGACCCACACATCTGCTGGACTTCGTGGAGTGTCTGAGGATTATCCAGGATCTTCAGCGGCTGCAGCGTGATTGTCCTTTCCATGACGAGAAGTTCTAAATACTTAAAAGGCGCTGTTAGTTGAACTTTGTCGGGTGAAATGACAAAGTTGGCCTTTTCCAAAGTGGAAATGGTCTCTTTAAGAACAATGTCCAGATAATTCTGTGTCTTGGCACATATCAAAATGTCATCCATATAATGCATCAGCACGACATCCAGAAAACGCTTTCGGATGGGTGACAACACGAAAGCCACGTGCCTCTGACAAATTGTCGGGGAATTTTTGCATCCCTGAGAGAGCACAAGCCATTCATACCGCTTAGATGGAGCATTGCGGTTTAGCGAGGGCACCGAAAAGGCAAACCTCGGGGAGTCTCGTGGATGGAGGGGGATCGAAAAGAAGCAGTCCTTGATGTCAATTACTGCTAGTCGCCACTCACGAGGGAGCATGGAGGGAGAGGGCATTCCGGGCTGCAGGGCACCCATGTCCTCCAGGGCCGCATTGATGGCGCGCAGGTCCTGGAGGAGCCTCCAC
>VWZP01007225.1:48139-62824 GCA_013396995.1 Dicaeum eximium
CCTGTCTGGGCTGGACCCAGTGGGCTGGAGCCAAAGATTCCCAAAGCATTCCGGGTGGGAATGGGGGGAAGATTGGGAAAAGCAGAGAAGCTGAGCTGCCTTTAAGCCATAAATGTTACCCGAATGCTCCAGCATTCCCAAATATTCCTTGTGCAGGAAAGCCTCGGGGGATTTGGGTATGTCCAAGGCCCCCGGACCGGGATACAGCTCCGGAATTCCAGTGGGATCTGGGCATGCCCTGCATCCCCCTGGCCTTGTAACGCCCTGTAGGGGAAGCAATAAGTGCCTTTGATTAATGCCTTTAATTATTGCCTTTAATTAAGAAATACCTGTCATAAACACCTGTAATAAAGAAACTGTTTTAATAAATACCTTGAATTAATAAACACCTTGAATTAATAATTACTTTTATAAACGTTTTATAAACGCCTTGAATAAACTCCTTTTGGTTTTTCTAAACCAGCCGATCTTCGCTTGGTCTGTGCATCCCAAAATCCCAAAATTCCCCCGAGCCAGTGACTCCTGGGCTCCCCCAGATTGTCCCCAACCCTGCTGGATCAGGGGACACTTCTGTCATTCCCAGCTTTCCCAAATCTTTCTTAGTCCTAGAGAATCCCCCCAGCTCCCCCAAATCCCCCAGTGTCGGAGCTTTCCCAAATCCTTCCCTGTCCCAGAGAATCTCCTCAGATCCCCCAAATCTTTCCCAGTTCTGGAGCATCCCTGAAGCTCCCAAATCCATCCCAGTGCTGGGGAATCCCCCCAGGTCCCCTCTAAATCCTTCCCTATCCCATGGCATTCCCACAAATTCCCCAAATCCTTCCCAGAGCCGGAGAATCCTCCCAGTCTTCCAAAATCCTTCCCAGTGTCGGATCTTTCCCAAATCCTTCCCTGTTCCATGGCATCCCCACAAATCTCCAAAATCCTTCCCAGTTCTGCAGCATCCCTGAAGCTCCCCCAAATCCTTCCCAGCCCCAGAGAATCCCCTCAGCTTTCCCAAATCCTTCCTCTCCCATGGCATCCCCTCAGACCCCCCAAATCCTTCCCAGTTCTGCAGCATCCCAAGATCCCCCAAATTTCCCTGTTCCCTCGCACCTCAATCCTGGAAGGAACCCCCAAATTGCTGGGACACCCCAAAATCCTCCTCCTGCAGCAGCCCTGGAATGGAAGCAACCCCAAAATCAGGGCCTGGAGCTCTCCAGAGCCGAAATTCCTTATCCAGATGGATTTTAGGGAAAAGGAAGCCGAGGTCTCTGTGGGTAGCTCCTGGATTCCCACAGATTTTTCCCACTGTGGGACAAAACCCCCAATGGAAGTTTTAGGTTCATTTCACAGNCGTGGGCACGCGGGACGTGTCCATCAACGTGGCGCTGGCCGGCTCCGCCGACCCGGCCGAGGAGCTGCCCCGCGACGACCCCCAGGCCGGGCACCCCGGCGGGCACGGCTGCTCCAAGGGCAACGAGCTGGACCCGTCCGGGATGGGCGAGAAGTTGGTCATCGTCTACCGCGTGGCTGGCCAGGCCAGGAGCGACGCGGGAGCCCCGGAGTTCCGCCTGGGAATTCTGCCGCTGGCTCTGGGGCTGCTGCTCTGGTGAAGCGGGAGCGGCGCCGCGGGATTCCCGTTTTTCCCTTGTTTTTCCTCTCCTAGTGCCTTTGCTGAGCTTCTGGCATCCGGGAGCGCTCCGGAGCCCGACTGGGCCACCGCAGGCCCGGGGCGGGTGGTCCAGCCCTTCCCGTTCCCGTTCCTGGAGGAGCTCGGGGAACGTGGGGCAGATCCATGTTCCAGCCAGGATTTGCCGCCAATTCCCGAGTGTCCCAATGTGCCACATCCCACTTTTCTCCCTGCCCAGATCCAAGGGCGGCCACGGGAGGTGACAGTGGTGACAATCCCACCCCAGAGCCACCACAGCTGCCACCAGGGAGGGATCTAAGGATAAAATCCTAGGATAAAAAACCACCTGGGAATGGGGTCCTGGGGGCCACGGCTGTGACAAAGAATTGGAATGGACCCACGGCCTTGCATTGGGAGGAAATTCCCGGGTTTTAGCCCTGTAGGAGCTCTTGGAGTATCCCGAGCGCCTCCAAGGCCCTGGAACACCACAGGAATCCCCAAAACCACCCAAAAACCTGTCTGGGCTGGACCCAGTGGGCTGGAGCCAAAGATTCCCAAAGCATTCCGGGTGGGAATGGGGGGAAGATTGGGAAAAGCAGAGAAGCTGAGCTGCCTTTAAGCCATAAATGTTACCCGAATGCTCCAGCATTCCCAAATATTCCTTGTGCAGGAAAGCCTCGGGGGATTTGGGAATGTCCAAGGCCCCTGGACCGGGATACAGCTCCGGAATTCCAGTGGGATCTGGGCATGCCCTGCATCCCCCTGGCCTTGTAACGCCCTGTAGGGGAAGCAATAAGTGCCTTTGATTAATGCCTTTAATTATTGCCTTTAATTAAGAAATACCTGTCATAAACACCTGTAATAAAGAAACTGTTTTAATAAATACCTTGAATTAATAAACACCTTGAATTAATAATTACTTTTATAAACGTTTTATAAACGCCTTGAATAAACTCCTTTTGGTTTTTCTAAACCAGCCGATCTTCGCTTGGTCTGTGCATCCCAAAATCCCAAAATTCCCCCGAGCCAGTGACTCCTGGGCTCCCCCAGATTGTCCCCAACCCTGCTGGATCAGGGGACACTTCTGTCATTCCCAGCTTTCCCAAATCTTTCTTAGTCCTAGAGAATCCCCCCAGCTCCCCCAAATCCCCCAGTGTCGGAGCTTTCCCAAATCCTTCCCTGTCCCAGAGAATCTCCTCAGATCCCCCAAATCTTTCCCAGTTCTGGAGCATCCCTGAAGCTCCCAAATCCATCCCAGTGCTGGGGAATCCCCCCAGGTCCCCTCTAAATCCTTCCCTATCCCATGGCATTCCCACAAATTCCCCAAATCCTTCCCAGAGCCGGAGAATCCTCCCAGTCTTCCAAAATCCTTCCCAGTGTCGGATCTTTCCCAAATCCTTCCCTGTTCCATGGCATCCCCACAAATCTCCAAAATCCTTCCCAGTTCTGCAGCATCCCTGAAGCTCCCAAATCCATCCCAGTGCTGGGGAATCCCCCCAGGTCCCCCCATAATCCTTCCCTGTCCCATGGCATCCCCTTGAATCCCCCAAATCTTTCCCAGAGCTGGAGAATCCTCCCAGTTTTCCCAAACCCTTCCCAGTCCCATGGGATCCTCTCAGATCTCCCAAATCCTTCCCGGCTCTGGAGAATCCCCCCAGCTCCCCCAAATCCCCCAGTGTCGGAGCTTTCCCAAATCCTTCCCTGTCCCAGAGAATCTCCTCAGATCCCCCAAATCTTTCCCAGTTCTGGAGCATCCCTGAAGCTCCCCCAAATCCTTCCCAGCCCCAGAGAATCCCCTCAGCTTTCCCAAATCCTTCCTCTCCCATGGCATCCCCTCAGATCCCCCAAATCCTTCCCAGTTCTGGAGCATCCCAAGATCCCCCAAATTTCCCTGTTCCCTCGCATCTCAATCCTGGAAGGAACCCCCAAATTGCTGGGACACCCCAAAATCCTCCTCCTGCAGCAGCCCTGGAATGGAAGCAACCCCAAAATCAGGGCCTGGAGCTCTCCAGAGCCGAAATTCCTTATCCAGATGGATTTTAGGGAAAAGGAAGCCGAGGTCTCTGTGGGTAGCTCCTGGTTTCCCACAGATTTTTCCCACTGTGGGACAAAACCCCCAATGGAAGTTTTAGGTTCATTTCACAGGATCCGACTTTTAACCTCCCTTTTATCCCTGGGAACAGCAGGATGCAGGGATTGATTCCTGAAATTCCAACTGGGATGGGAGGGATGAGGATGCGGATTTGGGGTTTCCAGGTGAGCCGGGAGCCATCGGGAAGGGGAAGAAAATCCCAAATCCCGCCCAGGGTGTGGCTGCTGTCTTGGAAACCCCACAAATTCCATGGATCTCCAGGGAGCCTTGGGTGGGACTGTGAAAACAGATCCCAAAATTCAGCCCCACCCATAGCACGGAGCTGCCACAGACTTTAGGGATTTTTAAAGGGATTTTTGGGATTTTTAAAGGGATTTTTAAACATGGTTTTAGGCTGACTTTGGAGGCTGGGAGGGAATCCTGGGAAAAGGGAGACCCTTGGGGATCTTTGGGTTTTCCAAGAAAACCCCAAAGCATGGGAGTCACCCCCCGTGCCCCCGAACTGTCCAGAGGGTGCTGGGAGCATTCCAGAGTGAGGGAATGGGGTCCTCGGGATCCTGCAGAGAGCAGCTCTGGCCACTTCCAAGGAAATCCCGGGATGATCCAGCAGCTCCGTGCGGGGGGGGGCTGAGAATTCCCAAGGGAATCTGGGGGTGTTTGGAATGGAAGGGGCCACCAGGAGCCTGCTCATTCCAGCCCAAAAAGTCGGGAATTCAGGGATTTAAGAGCATGAGGAGGTGATCCAGCACTGCTTCATTCCCATCCCATTGGTGTTTTATCCCCAAAATTCCCCCCTCCCGCTCCCGCCTTTCCCAAAGCTTTGGGAACACGAAGGGAGCAGTTTTCCTGGAAAACTGCCCTAAAGTGGGATCACGGGTCAGATCCTGATCCTTCCCAGCTAGAGCAGATCTCCAAATTCTCTGCTGGGTGAGGTCACCCCAACTGTTCCCTGGATTTGGGGCTGGGATGGTCCCAAATCCTGCTGGAACTGGGAATAGCCAAGGAAAACTGCACATCAGGGAGCAGGAGCGAGGTGTCCATTTATTCTCCTTCCCCTGCACTTCCCAGGGAGGCTTTCCATGGATCCCAGCTCTGGAAAATCATGGGATTGCCACAAAACTGGGAATGGAAGAGGACAGGGAGCAGGGAGGGACTCGATCCTTCAAAAACCAGGGGAAAAAATGTCCCGGGAATGGATGCGGAGCCCAGATGGAGCTGGGATCGGGAAGGGAAAAGCCGGGAATGGGAATTTTCTCCCACGTGGAACTCCTGGGGTAATTCCTCCTGGTGGCTGAGGATCCCTCTGTGCTCCTCTCCCAGTTCCCTGGGAATTGTCCCGTGCCAGAAAAGCTGCTGAGAACTGGGTTCGTTGCAGGAGTGAATCCCGAAATATTTTCGAGATGCTGGGACCATTTTCCTTGGCTCAGCTCCATCCAGGCTGGGCTCGGAGGCGTCACCTCTGGAGTGGTCGAGCGTGGATTTAGGGATAAACCCTTGGAGAGAGTCCGGAGGCTGGGAAAGGGGGCGGGAAGCGCCCGAAATTCCTGCCGGGGCAGGTGGGGATGGGAGATGGGACGGGATTCCTGGGAACTCAGGGCCTGGGAACGCCGAGCTGGGCACCGTTGGCTGCGGGATCCGCCAGCGCGGTTTTTCGGGAAGCGGTCAGTGAGGGGTTGTGCAGGAGCGTGTAGGCCAGCCACCAGCGCGCCCGGATCCGCCGGATCCGCGCTTTTCCCGGAGCAGGATGCTTGGGATGCATCAGCTGGAGACCTGGAAGGAGACAGGAGCAGCAAGATTCAGGGATTCAAGGACTGGGATGAGGTGCAGAGGGATTCCTGCTGGGAAAGGGGAGGTTGGGAAAGAATTCCTGGCTGGGATGGAATTCCCAGAGGAGCTGTGGCTGCCCTGGATGCCTGTAAGTGTCCAAGGAAAGGTTGGACGGGGCTTGGAGCAGCCTGGGACAGTGGGAGGTGTCCCTAGGTGGGCTTTGAGGTCCCTTCCAACCCAAAGCGTTCCAGGATTCCCAGATTCCAGCCCCAGCCCCATTTCCCTGGAGGCACCAAGATCCCACCACACCCCAAAGAGCTGGCATGGGATCAGCCCATGGATGGATGGATGATGGAGGGATGGATGGATGGATGGATGGATGGATGGATGATGGATGGATGGATGGATGGATGGATGGATGGATGGATGATGGATGGATGGATGGATGGATGGATGGATGGATGGATGGATGGATGATGGATGGATGTGTCCTCACACCAACCAGAGGTGCCATCAAGAGGTCACCACTGTGTCCCTTCCCCCCCGATCCCGCTGGTGTCCCCAGCTCCCACCTTCCTCCAGCTGGGTGTCCCGGGGCGGTGCCGGTGCCTCCATCCGGCCGGGCTGGAGCAGCAGGAAGCAGAAGGCCTTCAGCAGCGGGTGGCACTGGCTGACCTCCACCTTCAGGTAGTTACAGTAGGTGCGGTACCCTGCGGGGACACCGCGCCCTCATGGGGACAGCATTCCCCATTCCCGTCGCTTCCCGCCCCAGAGCCCCGGGAAAGATCCAGCTCCGGTCTCCATGCTCCCACAATCCCAGCAGGAAAAGCAGGGGCCTGCCTGAGGACCCCTGAGGTCCCCTGAGGTCCTCTGAAGTCACCTCCCCTTCATCCCAGAAGCTGAGGTGAAACCCCAAAGCTCATCCCACTTTTTTGGGGGGATAAAAAAGTAGGACCCAGCTGGTACCACCTGCTCCAGGTGCTCCATTCCCAACAGTTTGAAGCCACCCTTAGTCCCAGCAGGAAAAACAGAGGAGAGCCCGAGGTCCCCTGAGGTCCCTAGAGGTCCCCTGAGGTGGCGGGGAAGCTCCTTTTTCCCGAGAGGTGAGTTAGCCACTGGTGAAACCCCAGAGGTCATCCCCCGTTTTTGGGATGAAAAAGCAGGACCAAGCAGGAACCAGGAGAAGCCACCTGCTGCCACGTTCCCATTTCCAAGCCACCCTCAATCCCAGCAGGAAAAATGGGGGAAGGCCTGAAGTGCTTTCTTCTTTATCCCAGGACATGAGGTGACCACAGGTGAAGCTCCAAGGTCACCACTCAGGTTTTTTTGGGATAAAAAGCAGCAATCAGGAGAAGCCACCTGCTCCAGGTGTCCTACTCCCAATATTTGAGGCCACCCTCAATCCCAGCAGCTCCAGACCCTCATCCCAACCCCCCGTGGTGGGACAAGGACGCCGCTGGTGGCACGGTGACCTCTGGCTGTCCCACCTGGATCAAAGGTCTCCACGCCGCGGTGCAGCAGGCTGATGTCCAGCCGGCAGAGGTGGATGGCGTTGTAGAGGCCGGAGATGACCACGCGCCACACTCCGGCCAGGACGCCCACCAGGACGTTGGTGGGGAAGAGCAGGAAGGTGACGATGTACAGGGCGCGCCTGCGAGGCACACAGATCCGCGGGATGGCCCTTCCCGGGAAAACTCCAGCCAATCCCAACCTCCCGGCCCCACCCACATCTGGCTGAGGTGGCTCCATCCCGCTGGGAGAAGCCAACGCCCTCCCAGGCTCCTGGAGAACTGTCAGGAGCTCCTTTCCTCCTTGGAGAGTGAGGAACTGGCCAAAAGATGGGGTTGGCACATTGGGATGGAGGCCACCAGCTCCAGGAGAGCCTTGCTGACCTTCCAGGAAGACACTTGGGTCCCTCTGTCACCCCGGTCTTGGGTGGTGACACCATCCCTGAGTGACGGACATCTGCTGGTGCTTTGGGATGGACACCGGCTCCAGGAGAGTGTCACTGCCACACCAGGAGGACACTGGGGTCCCTCGGTCACCCTGGTCTTGGGTGGTGACACCATCTCTGAGTGAGGGACATCTGCCAGGGGTGACCGATCCCATCCAGCCAATCCTGAGGGATCTGGGCTTGCTCAGCCTTGGAAGTGGGGCTGGTGGAGCAGGCCCACCCTCGCTGTAGTCACCCCACCAAAATCCAGGCCAGAACATCTGGAGAAACCTCTGTGGGAGCCTGGAATTCCCACCAAACCCCCAGTGGGGACAATCGGGGACAATGGGGGACAATGGCGGTGTCCCTGTACCTGTTGGTGATCTCCTTTTGCAGGGAATGCTGCTCCAGGAACTGGGAATGGACCAGGAGATGCTGCATGAGCACGGCCACCACCAGGGTCAGCCAGAAAGGCCTGGAAGAGCGGGATGGACACCGGGAATGTCCCAAAACACTGTGAATGTCCCAAGACACTGCCCCAGGCAGGAACTTCCAGCGGTGTTGGAAAAACCCCAAATGGAGCATCCCAAACCCATCCAGGGCCATTCCTTGGGGTTTCCAGCCCTTCCCAGCTCACCACATGTTCTGGATCATCCCGAAGAGTGGGGAGCTGGTGCCGGCCTGGAGCGGGATCACCACCAGGAAGGTGAAGGCCACGGAGCACAGGAAGAAAATCACCTGCTGGATCAGGAGACCTGGGAACAGGGGCACGGAGTGGGAATCCGGGATGGAAAAACAGCTCTTATTCCCAAAATTCCTGCATGGGCCTTTCCCATCGATCCCATAAAAGCCCCACCCAACCCATAAAACCCCCCAAAACTGGTCTGCATTCCCAAGGGATTGTCCCCACAATTCCTGGGGGTGAAGATTTCCCCCCTTTTTGGGGTCCCCCATGCCATTCCCAGGATGATCCAGGCTGGGATGTGGATGAGGAGCCCCCGGAATGTGCCGAGAACCAGAGGCTTCCACAGCTTTTCCCATCCAAATATTCGGGATTCAGCCAAGCCCAGGCATCATCCCACCCCTTCTTCCTCTTTGAATTCCCAACCCAATTTTTCTGATTTTTTTTGCAATTTTTCTAATTATTTTTTCCAGTCTTTCCCAATTCCCAGCCATCCGGTGTTCCCAAAACCCACCAGATTTCATTTGAGGAAAGGGGAATTAAAACCCTCCTGCAAACTGGGCGAATCCAGGGAATTGCTCATTAATCCTTAGGAAAATCAGGATGCCCCATCCCAGGATCCCAAAATTCCCTTACCCAGGAATCATCCCACCCCTTCCTCCTCTTTGAATTCCCAACCCAATTTTTGCAGTTTTTCCAATTATTTTTTCCAGTTTTTTCCAATTCCTGGCCATCCGGTGTTCCCAAAACCCGTCAGATTCCATTTGAGAAAAGGGGAATTAAAACCCTCCTGGAAATTGGGCAAAACCAGGGAATTGCTCATTAATCCTTAGGAAAATTGGGATGCCCCATCCCGGGATCCCCAGATTCCGTTACCCAGGCAGGCGAAGGCCGCCTGGAAGCTGGAGAAGCCGATCCAGCAGACGACGGCTTCCCGGGAAGGCCGCAGGATGTGGGCCTTGGAAAACACGTCCAGCACGGCGCCCTGGTACAGCGCCCGCAGGTTGGACCTGGGAAACATTCTGGCTTCATCCCGGGCCGGGAACATCGGGAATGGGGACGGGAATGTTGGGAATGGGGATGGGAACAATGGGAATGGGGACAGGGACATTGGGAATAAGGCCGAGAATGTCAGGAATGGGAACGTTGGGAATGGGGCTGGGAATATCAGGAATGGAGCTGGGGACATTGGGAATGGGGATGGGAACATCAGGAATCGGAATGGGAACATTGGGAATGGGGATGGGGATAGGGATATTGAGAATGGGGCCGGGAATGTCGGGAATAGAGCTGGGGACATTGGGAATGGGGACGGAGACATTGGGAATGGAGACATTGGGAATGGGGACAAGGGACATTAGGAATGGGGACAGGGACATCGGGAATAGGGCTGGGAATGTCACGAATGAGGACAGGAATATTGGGAATGGGGATGGGGGCATCGGGAATAAGGCTGGGAGTGTCAGGAATGGGAACACTGGGAACGCGGATGGGGACATTGGGAATGGGGATGGGAACTTTGGGAATGGGGCTAGGAATGTCAGGAATGGAGCTGGGGACATTGGGAATGGGGATGGAGACGCTGAGAATGCGGATTGGGACATCGGGAATTGGGACAGGGACATTGGGAATAGGGCTGGGTATGTCAGGAATGGGACTATCAGGAATGGGGCCAGGGACACTGGGAATAAGGACGGGAACATTGGGAATAGGGCTGGGAACATCAGGAATGGAGACAGGAACTTTGGGAATGGGAATGGGGACATCAGGAATGGAGACAGGAACATTGTGAATGGGGCTGGGACCATTGGGAATAGGGACAAGGACATCAGGCATGGGGATGGAAATGTTGGGAATGGGGCTGGGGACATCGGGAATGGGAACTCCAGGAATGGCAACCTTGGGAATGGGAACTCCGGGAATGGGGACAGGGAACACCTGTGAATGGGAACTCTGGGAATGGGGCTGGGGAACACCGGGAATGGGAACTCTGGGAATAGGGACAGGGAACACCAGGAAGGGGAACTCCAGGAATGGGGACAGGGAATATTGGGAATGGGAACTCTGGGAATGGGAGCGGTGGGAAGGGGCAGCCCCACCTGTGCATGGCCAGGCTCCGCAGCAGCATGGCGCAGGTGAGCGCGCAGCACAGCACCAGCGAGCTGACGTAGCAGACTGCGGGAAAATGGGAAAAAATCCCTGGATTTGGGGCTGGCAGTAACGCCGGGAGCGGGGTTTTGGCGGGAATTGGGATGAGGGATTGGCGCCCTGCCTCAGTTTCCCCTTTTGTTGCTCTCTGCTTCGGCTCCCGAGCGGGAATGGACGGTACAGAGGGAAGGAAAAGGGGAAGGGGAATCCGGGAAAACCCCTGGAGCGAGCTGGGATGGGCAAGGTGGGGTCTTAGGAAAAGGGATCTGCGGGAAAGCGGGAGGAGGGAAAAAACGGTATGAAAGAGGTTCGGGGATCCAGGAAAAGCCCCAAAATTCCTTCCTGGAGCTGGTGGGATCCCAAGGAAAGAGGGGGGCATCCCTGCTGTTCCTTTATCCCTGGAATTCCCTGATCCCTGCTATTCCCTGGTCCCTGAAATTCCCTCATCCCTGGAATTCCATCATTCCTGCTATCCCTTTTTCCCTATTCCCTCATCCCTGCTATTCCTTCTTCCCTGCTCTTCCCTCATCCACCCATCCGAGGATTTCCACTCCCCAGGGATCCGAGGCCCATCTGTTCTCTTCCAGCAGATTTCCAAGCATCTGCTGGCTCTTCCCTCTGGCTCTTCCCAACAGCTTTTCCCGGAGTCTCTTCCCGCCTTGGCACGCGCCAGCCTGGCACAGCCCCATCCCTGCCAGCCGCTCCCGAAATCCCCCTGGAACCTGCTCCATCCCATCCTCCAGGCCAGGAATCCTCCCAGAATCCCTCTGGAATCTACCCCATCCCATCCTCCAGGCCAGGAATGCTCGAAAATCCCCCTGGAATCTGCCCCATCTCATCCTCTGGGCCAGGAATCCGCCCTAAACCCCCCAGGAATCCTCCCAGTCCCATCCTCTGGAAATCTTCCTGGAATCTGCCCCATCCCATCCTCCAGGCCAGGTATCCTCCCAAAATTCCTCTGGAATCCTCCCAGTCTTGTCCTCCGGGCAGAGAATCCTCTGGAAATCCCCCTGGAATCCTCCCAATCCCACCCTCCCAGAATCCCTCTGAAATCCACCCCATCCCATCCTCCAGGTGAGGAATCCTCCCCAGATTCCCCTGGATTTTGCCCCATGCCATCCTCCAGGCCAGCGATCCTGGGGAAATCCCGCCGGGATCCCCCTCTGGAATGGGATCCACCTTCCAGGGACCACAGGTAGTGCTGGACGGTGCGGAGCTCCTTCTCCATGTCTCCCGGCACGGCCGGATTCTCCGAGGGCACCAACCC
Source organism: Dicaeum eximium (assembly GCA_013396995.1). Classification (NCBI taxonomy): domain Eukaryota; kingdom Metazoa; phylum Chordata; class Aves; order Passeriformes; family Dicaeidae; genus Dicaeum; species Dicaeum eximium. Next base: position 59,638 of record VWZP01007225.1, read on the forward strand.
GAACTGCACCAGCAGCACCACCACGTCCTTGGTCATTCCCGCCCGGACAATCTGGAGCGTGGGGACAACGGCCACCAGGAGCAGCACGGCCACCTGCCAGGGCGTGAGGGCAACCTCAGTTCCAGCACGGATCCCGCGGGGTTTTGGGATTTACAGCACGGATCCCACAGGATTTCGGGATTTATGGCTCAGATCCCATTGGGTTTCGGAATTTACAGCACGGATCCGGTGGGGTTTCGGGATTTACGGCTCAAATCCTGTGGGGTTTCGGGATTTATGGCTCGGATCCCATAGGATTTCAGGATTTACAGCTCGGATCCCACGGAGGTTTGTGGTTTATGGCATGGATCCCACAAGATTTTGGGATTTACAGCTCGGATCCCACAGGATTTAGGGATTTACAGCATTGATCCCACGGGGTTTCAGGATTTACGGCTCAGATCTTGCAGGGTTTTGGGATTTGCGGCATGGATCCCATGGGATTTCAGGATTTACGGCTCAGATCCCATGGGGTTTTGTGATCGGATCCCACAAGATTTCGGGATTTACAATAGCGCAGAATTCCAGAAGGAATTTTAACACCATCCCAGTGAGCCCCCGGATCCTCCAGGCACATCACCTGGTAGACGGCGACGACGGCCACGGTGACGGACACCACCAGCTTCAGCGGGATCCGGAATCCTGGAGGGAAAATTGGGAATTTGGGATGGTGGGGGAAGAGCTGAGCAGGCTCGGGGTGCAGCCAGCAAAGGGAACACCCTGGGACGGGATTTCCACTGGGAATTCCTGCCGGGATGGAGAACTGGGAATGGATGGATGGCTCCATCCTGCTTTTCCATGGAAACTTGGGATATTCCCTGCCCCCTCCATGGGATCCCTTTTCCATGGATTTATGGGGCCTCCATGAGGATCCCATCATTCCCAGGACCCTTTTTCCATGGATTTATGGGGCCTCTATGGGATTTCCATCATTCCCAGGACCCCTTTTCCACGGATTTATGGGGCCTCCATGAGGATCCCATCATTCCCAGGACCCCTCTTTCATGGATTTGTGGATCCCGTCCCCACGCATGGGTGGATTTGGGCTCCAAGCCAGACCGGGATTGGAGCGACCTGGGGTTTTGGGAATGGCCTGGCTGATCCATAAATCCCAACCCCAACCATTGCCTGATCCCATGGGATTTTCCCGGCGCCCACCTTCCTCGGGGATGTAGACGTAGGAGCGCAGGTAGGAGCGGATCCGGGCCCAGAGGCTCTCCTCGATCTCAGCAGAGCTGCGGGAGGTGGCAGAGGGTGACATTCCCAACCCTTGGGAATGGGATTTGCTGGGAATGGGAACGGCCGTCCTTACCTGCCCTTCTGGCCCCGCTTGGACAGCACGGCCTTGAGGTACCTCCTGCAATAGCCTTTCCCGGGAATCTGGGAAAAACGGATGGATTTGGGGCGTCAGATCTGCCCTGGCCCCACTCTCATCCCGGGTGGATCCCAACGGGAATTCCCAAGCCGGCGTACAGAATGTGTGGCGTGGGTACAGAAAAGTGGGAATAACCCGGCCTTGTTCCCAAATCCCTCTGGAATCCCTTGTTCCCGCCTGCCGGGGTCACGTCAGGCCTTTCCCTGTTTTCCCTCCTCTCTTCCCAACAAAGCCCCGAGCCCTGAGCTGCGGGGATTATCCGGGAAAACGAGGAGAGCCCGGAGCTGGCCTGAACGGAGCCATTGATGGCGGGAGCCTCTTGTGTAAGGGATTTGTTCCAGAGGCGGATTTCCCGCTCCCGCTGGGAAAAGCAACAGAGAACCCCCAGCAGCAGGGCCAGGAGGGGAACGCACAGAGATCCCGATCCCAATCCTGATCCCAATCCTGACCCCGATCCCAAACCAAATCCTGATCCCAATCCTGACCCCGATCCCAAACCAAATCCTGATCCCAATCCTGATCCCAATCCCAATCTTGATCCTGATTCCGATCCCAAACCCAGTCCTGGATAGCAACAGAGAACCCCCAGCAGCAGGACCAGGAGGGGAACGCACAGAGATCCCGATCCCAATCCGGATCCCAATCCCAATTCTGATCCCAAACCCAATCCTGACCCCGATCCTGATCCTTATCCCAAACCAAATCCTGGTCTTGATTGCAATCCCGATCTCGATCCTGGCCCTGATGCCCATCCTAGCCCCATCCCAACCCTGATCCCAATCCCGACCCCAATCAAGTTCTCAATCCCAATCCCAATCCCGATCCTGATCCTGATCCTGGTTCTGATCCTAATCCTGATCCTGATCCTACTCAGGCTCTCAATCCCGATCCCAATCCTGAATTCAATCAGGTTCTCAATCCCAACCCCAATCCCGATCCTGATCCCAATTCCAATCCTGTTCTGGATCCTGATCGTAATCCTGGTCCCAGTTCCGGTCCTGATCCCAATCCCAATCCTGATTCCGATCACAATCAGGCTCTCAATCCTGCTCCCACTCCCAAATTCCAGAATTCCCAAATNAGCCACCACCCCCAGGGACGCAGGGTCACTGCCACCACCCCTGGGACATGGGGTCACTGCCACAACCCTGGGGACACCGCGTCACCGCCACCACCCCCAAGGACACGGGGTCACTGCCACCACCCCCAGGGGACACGCAGTCAGTGCCACCACCCCGGGGCCACTTCAGAGAGGTGACAACACCTCAAGGTCACTCTGAGAAGCCACCTCCACTTTGGGCCACCTCGCTGTCCTTTTCCTAGCCTTGGGGCCCCTCAAGGCGGTGACAAGGAAGCCACGCCACCTCAGGGCCACTCAGGGAGGTGACAAGGGAGCCAAGACCNTGAATTCCAGAAATCCTGAATTCCCGCATTCCTGCATTCCCGCATTCCCACATTCCCGAATTCCCGCATTCCCGAATTCCCGCATTCCCAAATTCCCGCATTCCCGTGTCCCTACCGGTGTCTGGGCGCTGTCCCCTTGCCGGAGGCTGCGCAGGAGCAGGGCCGGGTACCAGAGGCTGAGCAGGGACAGGGACAGCAGGATGGGGATGTGGGACAGCAGCGAGTACAGCCTGTGCACCTGCGGGGGGACACGGGGTCACTGCCACCACCCTGCGGTCACTGCCACCACCCTGGGGACACGGGGTCACTGCCACCACCCTGCGGTCACTGCCACCACCCTGGGGACACGGGGTCACTGCCACCACCCTG
>VWZP01007225.1:63829-77349 GCA_013396995.1 Dicaeum eximium
GATGTCCCCAGTGGTGATGTCCCCGGTGATGTCCCCAGTGATGACATCCCCAATGGTGATGTCCCCAGTGGTGTCCCCGGTGGTGTCCCCAAGGACATCCCCAATGGTGATGTTCCAGTAATGGTGTCCCCAGTGGTGTTGTCCCTAATGGTGATGTCCCCCATGATGTCCCCAATGATGTCCCCGGCGGGTGGGCGGAGCCTTACCGCGGGCGGCGGGCGCGGTGGGCGTGGCCAGCAGGGGCAGGGGGTCGCGCTCCAGCAGGAGCTGGCACAGCGCCGACAGCAGCAGCGCCATGACGGCCGCGGCCGTGGCACGGTGCCCGTCCGCTTCCAGGAAATTCCCGGGGCTGCAACCGGCACCGGGCATCGGGAACTCTGAGAGCTTCCCACAGAGGGGATTTGGGAATTCTGAGCCTTGCCCCGGAAGGGGATTCAGGAATTCTGAGCGTTTCCCAGGGAACAATCAACAGGATTTGGGGAATTCCAAGCCGTCTCCAGGGATGGGATTTGGGAATTCTGAGCGCTTCCCAGGGAGGGGATTCAGGAATTCTGAGCGCTTCCCAGGGAAGGATCAACAGGATTTGGGGAATTCCAAGCCCTCTCCAGGGATGGGATTTGGGAATTCTGAGTGCTTTCCAGGGAAGGATCAACAGGATTTTGGGAATTCCGAGCCCTTTCCAGGGATGGGATCAGCGGGGTTTTGGGAATTCCCATACCTGAGCAATCCCGGGACTCCGTTCCAGCAGCTCCGGTGGAGCCGGCGGCGCTTGACTAGGAAGGACAAGGCCAGGATCACGGCCAGCTGGGAAAGGGATGGGAAATCCATGGAAAAGGGCTCCTGGGAGTGCTGGGAGCCCCATGGAAACCCCATAAATCCATGGAAAAGAGACCTGGGGGTGGTTGGAACCCCATGGAAGCCCCATTTCCATGGAAAAAGGGTCCTGGGAATGATGGGAATGATGGGATCCTCATGGAAACCCCATAAATCCATGGAAAAGAGACCTGGGAGTGATGGGATCCCCATGGAAACCCCATTTCCATGGAAAAAGGGTGCTGGGAGTGGTGGGAATCCCATGGAGGCCGCATAAATCCATGGAAAAGGGGTCCTTGGAATGACCTGGGAGGAATTCTGGAATCCTTGTCCCACAGGGAAGTGAAATCCAGGAAATCAGGGAATTCTGGGATGGTTTGGGGGGTGGGGGAGGGAAATTCATCCAAGATGGCACCCGAAATGAAATCCGTAGATTCCAGGATTTGGGATTTGTGGGATTTGGGGTTTTCTCCCTGGAATTTTGGGATGGCAATAGGGATTCTGGGGCGGATACTCACGGAAATGGGAGCCATGATGGCGTGGTACAGCCGGGGGGAGATCGTGGGGTGGCATTCCGGGATGGCGTCCGGAAAAAGGCTGGAAAAATGGGAAAATCCCAGATTTTATGGGATTAACCCTAAAAGGTCTGGGGGAAATGATGGAAAATGGGGAAAATCCCAGATTTTTATGGGTTTATCCCTAAAAGAGCCAAAGAAAAAGCTGGAAAAATGGGGAAAAATCCTAGATTTTGGGTTTAACCCTAAAAGGGCTGGGAAACCTGGGAAAAACAATGGGAACATGAAGAAAACCCTTGAATCCTACAAATCCCCTGTGGGAATCCCTGAATCCCATAATTTATAGGGAAAATCCCTGAATCACATAAATCTCCATAGAAAATCCCTAAATCCCATAATTTCTAGGGAAAACCCCATCCAAGCCCTTCCCAAATCCCACAATTCCAATGGGAAAGGGTCCCAGAGGAAAATTGGGATTTTCCAGGCATCCCAAAAATTCCCACTGTTCCCAAATCTTTATGGGATTGGGATTTTCCCTATGGGAATTCTCTCATCCTTGGGAAAGAGAATTCAACCAGGATGCAAAATCCCGGGACTTTTAGGGGGGACAAAAATCCGGGAATAAAACTGGGAATGATGGAATTGATGCCCCAAAAAATCCAGGATTTTTTAGAGGGGCTAAAAATCTTCCAGCCCAAAAAAATCCGGAAATAAATCTGGGAATGATGGGGACAGCCCCAAAAATTCCAGCCCCCAAAAAATCTGGGAATAAATCTTGGAAATATGGGGCTGGCCTCAAAAATTCTGGGATTTTTAAAATCTGGGAATAAATTTGGGAATGATGGGAATAAGTCTGGGAATGACGGGGCCAGGCCTAAAAATTCCAGGGCCAAAATGTCTGAGAATAACCAAAAATTCCAGGATTTTTAGAGGGGCCAAAACTCCGGGATTTGCTCCATGGGAAGGGGACACTCGGGGACACTTCTGGGGACATTTTTGGGGGCACTTTTGGGGACACTCACTCATCCGAGGGCCTGGATTCCGGGGTTTCGTAGATGTACCAGTCGGATCCCAGCTCCTCATCCAGGAAAATTCCCGGCTCCAGGGGGGAATTCTGAATTCCAGCCGAGCCGTTGGACACCATGGTGGGATCCCTGCAGCTGGAAAAGTGGGGGAAACACCGGGAAAAGTGGGAAAAACGCCAGGAAAAGTGGGAAAAACACCAGGAAAAGGGGGAAAATGCCAGGAAAAGGGGGGGAAAATGCCAGGGAAAGGGGGGGAAACGCCAGGAAAAATGTTGGGAAAAGTGGGGAAAATGCCAGGGAAAGGGGGGAAAATGCAGGGAAAGGGGGGAAAATGCAGGGAAAGAGGGGGAAAATGCCAGGGAAGTGGAAAAAAGCACTGGGGAAAACACCGTGAAAAGTGGGATGGGGGCTGGAAAAATGGGAAAAATGGTGGGAAAATTGGGATAAACGCTGGAAAAGTGGGAGAGAGGGTGGGGAAAGGGGATGGGGACTGGGATAGTGGGATGGGGGCTGGAAAAGTGGGAAAAACGCCAGGAAAAGTGGGAAAAACACCGGGAAAAGAGGGATGGGGGTGGAAAAGTGGGAGAGAGGCTGGGAAAGAGGGAAAAACTCCGGGCAAAGGGGGGAAAAAACCGGGAAAAGCAGGATGGGGGCTGTAAAAGTGGGAAATACACCGGGAAAAGCAGGATGGGGGCTGGAAAAGTGGGAAATACGCCGGGAAAAGCAGGATGGGGGCTGGAAAAGCGGCGGAAAAAGCAGCGCTGATCCCAAATTCCCAACGCGATTCCCGCTGCTCCCGGGAGCGGGGGCGGGGCCGCTCCCGAGGGTCCCGGGGCCGCTCCCGGCCTTTGTTTGGGTTTTCCTGGGAATTTTTCCCGCTGGAAAAGCGGCGCAAAGGGCGCGGCGGGGGAGGGGCGGCAGCGGCGCGTGTCCCCAAAGTGCCACCAGCGGCGACATTCCCAGCTTTGGAATTGTCCCCGTCCTCATCCCTGGAACTGCGCGCTCCGTTCGGCGCCGGGACAAGCCCAAAGTGTCCCCAAATGTCACCTGAGGAGTTTGGGGACATCCCCGGGTCCGGGGACACCCCGGGAGCAGCTCGGGGGTGTCCCCGGTGTCCCCAGGGCTGGGAGGGGACAGCTGGGGCTGGCTCTGCTCCAGCGCTGGGATTCCCTCGGGATCGGGAGGATCCAGAGATCCCCGCAGCTGCCCCACAGCAGCGCCATTGTCACCGAGTGTCGCCAGTGTCACCGCCTGGCCCCGCCTGGCACCGCGGCCCTGGCAGCTTCTGCTGGCATTTCCCCGTGCCAGGATGGAAAACTTGGGATTTGCGCTTCCCTTCTCAAAAATCCACCAGGAGTCAGAGCCCACCCCCGCCATGGGCCTTGTCGGGGTGATCCCAAATCCCAAATCCCAGTTTGCAATCCCAGCAATCCCAAAGCCCATTCCAAATAAGCCCAAAGCCCAAACCCCATCCCAAATCCCATCCTGGATCTGGGAGCTTGGAATGGGGTTTGGGACCTGTGAATGGGGTTTTGGATTTGGGAATGGGGTTTGGGATTTGGGAATGAGATTTGGGAGCTGGGAATGGGGTTTGGAATTTGGGAATGGGGTTTAGCAGAGGGGTTTGGGATTTGGGAATGGGATTTGGGATTTGGGAATGGGATTTGGGATTTGGGAACTTGGAGCTTGGTTTGGGATTTGGGAATGGGGTTTGGGATTTGGGAATGGGGTTTGTTGGCTTCCATTTTTTTCCGCCTCCCAGGCTGAGGGAAAGGCTCATTCCCGATTCCCAGGGATAGGCTCATTCCTGATTTTCCGGCCTCTGGAGCACCCAGGCTAACGGGAACTGTCGCTGCCCATGGAATTGGACCCTCAGCTCCTTCCTGACTCCCAAAATCCCCCCCAAAAAAGAGGCAGCAGCGCCAAAATCCCAGCGGGATCCGCATTCCTGGCCGGGCCCATCCCCGCTCCGGGATTTTCCTTGGAATCCGATCCCACTGCTCCTCTCGGTGACCTCGCCTTTGATCCTCCATGGAAACCCCGCCCGTCCCTGGCCCCTTTTCCCGGGAGTTTCGGCATCCCATCCCGGGATGGGAGAGGGATCCTGGAGGGAATTCCTATTCCAAATAAAACCGGGAAGGGAAAAGGGGATCTGGGAGGGAATTCCCTTTCCCAATAAAACAGGGAATTCCCATTCCCAATCCAGTTTTTAATCAGGATTTCATTCCAGGGTTTTCCAGGGAATGCTTTGGCCGGGGGCGGGGGGGATGTTGGGATAATCCGGATTTCCTTTAATTCCTGTTCCCCATCCTGGAAATCTCAAAAGTGGATTTGGGATCTGATCCCACCCTCCCAAACTCAGCGATCCGGCCCCAAAATGATCCCAAAAAAGCTGTGGGAAGAAAGGGATGTAGGCTCCTGAGCCCTCCGAAGCCTCTCCCAGATTTTTTTTTTGGAAGAGCCTCTGGAAAACCAGCGCTCGGGAAGCGGAGCGGCTCTTCCAGCCCCGGAGCTCTCCAAACCCCACAGACATCCCCGAGATTCCTGAGGGATTCCGGGAACATCCCAAGGGATTGAGGAGCTCATGGAGCCGCTTCTTCCCAACCCCACTCCCAACCCCATTCCTGATCCCATTCCCAACCCCATTCCCAACCCCATTGCTGGTTGTCCCCCGATCCAACCCCAAAATCCCCACAATTCCCCCATTCCCAGAATCACAGGAAATCCCAGAAGCTGCTCCAGTTTTTCCCAAGCCCATTCCCCATCCCATTCCCGGTTCTCCCCCGATCCAACCCCAAAATCCCCGCAGTTCCCCCATTCCCAAAATCCCAAACCCTGATCCTGGGATGCTGCCCCTAGGGCAAAGTTTGGGTCCGCGGGGGGTGCAATCGCTGCCGAGAGGCAGGAATTTGGGGTTTTGGGGGGATTTTCCTGATCCTGGGATGCTGCAGCCCCCAGGGAAGAGAAATCCGGGAGTGAAATTCCTGCCGAGGGGCAGGAATTTGGGATTTGTGGGATTTTGAGGCAGGATCCGATCCCGAATTCCCACCCCGTAGCTCTCCGCCGAAACAACGCCACCGCAGAAGGGGGAGGGGAAAAGATGGAAAAATCCCAAAGAAATCCCGGTTACCTTTTCCTTCCTTCCCGCTCTCCTTCCTTCCGGCCGCGCCTGCGAGTACCCCGGGAATTCTCGGGGCGAGCCCGACTTTGCTAAACTCGGTCTAAAGGCCGGCCCGGCCCGGCCATGCGGAGCTCGCAGGCAAAGTCCGCAGCTCGGGGAGCTCCGAGAACTGCGGGAACTTTGGGAAAACTTTGGGAATTTTATCCCCTCCATGGCCGGGAGGGAGCCTTGGCCCGGGGCCACCCGCGGGGCTTTAGGGGATTTAAACCCGGCCCAGGGGCCCCCGAGGGGGTTTAGGGATTTAAACCCGGCCCAGCGGGCTCTGGGGGGAGGAGGCGGCTCCGAGCTTTTCCCGGGATTCGGGAGCTGCTGGGATGGACGGGAATGGGAATGGGGTGGGAACATCGGGATCGGCAGCGGCGGGAGCTGAGCGCGATCCTTTTCCCGAAACCCCAAAATCCCGCCGGGGCTTTTTGGGGTTTTCTGTCTCGCGGCGCAGGAATTTGGGGACAAACCCCCCTGGGAATGCGGGGATCGGGATGATCCCACAGGGCTTGGGATGGCAACATCCCTCATTCCTGCTGGGATCAAATCCAGGGAAAGCTGATCCCGATCTTTTCCCCAAATCCCAAAAATCCCGCGGTTTTATTGGGTTTTTTTTGGGAATTTGGGGCCAAACCCATCTGGGATGGAGGGGGAGCGCTGAGATCGGGATGATCCCACTGGGACTGGGATGGGAACATCCCTCATTCCTGCTGGGATCAAATCCAGGGAAAGCTGATCCCGATCCTTTCCCCAAATTCCAAAAATCCAGTGGTTTTATTGGCGTTTTTTGGAATTTGGGGCCAAACTTCCCTGGGATGGACGGGGAAGGGCAGGGGAGGCTGAGCCCGATCCTTTCACCAGATCCTATGGTTTTAGTGGGATTTCGTGGGAATACGGGGCCAAACCCATCTGGGATGGAGGGGGAACTCAGGGATTGGGATGCGCAATACTGAGCCCGATCCTTTCCCCAAATTCCAAAAATCCCGTGGTTTTATTGGGTTTTTTTGGGGAATTGGGGCCAAAACCCATCTGGGATAGAGGGGGAATGCAGGGATCAGGATGATCCCACAGGGATTGGGATGCACAAAGCCGAGCCCAGTCTTTTCCCTAAATCCCGTGGTTTTATTGGGATTTCTTGAGAATTTGGGGCCAAACCTCCCTGGGATGGAGGGGGAGTGCAGGGATCAGGATGATCCCACAGGGACTCGGATGGGAACATCCCTCATTCCTGCTGGGATCAAATCCAGGGAAAGCTGATCCCGATCTTTTCCCCAGATCCCAAAAATCCCATGGTTTTATTGGGTTTTTTTTGGGAATTTAGGGCCAAAACGCCCTGGGATGGAGGGGAAGCGCTGGGATCGGGATGATCCCACAGAGATCAGGATGTGCAAAGCCGAGCCCGATCCTTTCTGCAAATCCCCAAATCCCGTGGCTTTCTTGGGATTTCTTGGGAATTTGGTGACACCAAAACTCAGGATAATCCCAGGGATCCCACGGGAAAGGGATGGAAAAGATCTTGGGATGCAAAAAGGGCGGGAAGAGCTCTGAACTCATCGTCCATCCCACAAATCCCTGAGGTGGCAGCTGAGGGGAAAACCTCGGGAATCCGACAAATCCCCACGTGACGCCAAATCCCAGCAAAATTCATCCAGCTGGAAAATTCCCGTTAATTTTTAGCCCAAACCTCGTGACCTGAGGGATTGTTGGGATTTTGTTTTGCTTTTCCCACTTTTCTGGGCGTTGTTTTTAAAGGGAAAACCCTGCTGGAGGATCCCGAAGGAGATTCCTGGGAATGGTTGGAATTCCGAGTCCCCAGGGGGCTTTTCCTTAATCCTAAACCAAAATATTCCCAGGGAAATCCATCCCGATTCCTGCCAGGATCATTCCAATGGTGCTAAACCCCTCCAGACATCCTGGAAAAGTTGGAATTCCAGGAGGTTTGGATTTTTTCCTGGAAAAGGACCTTGGATTTGGGGCTGCTGGGACACTGAGGAAAAGCAGGAATGGGAAAAGCAGGAAAAGCATCCCGGATTATCCAGGAACACTTCCAGGGATGGGGAATTTTGGGGAATTCCATTGGGAGCTCCCAGGGATGGGGAATTCCCTTTTTTCCCATTTTATCCCAGACCGCTGGATCCAGGGAATTCCTGCATCATCCACCTCAGCCTCATCCGGAATTCCATGGAATCCTCATCCCAATTTCTGTGGAATCCTCATCCCGATTTCCGTGGTGTCCTCATCCCAAATTCCATAGAATCTGCGTCCCGATTCCCACCTCACCCCAATTTCCATGGAATCCTCATCCCAAAGGACCAGGATATCCAAGGATGCTCCCAGGGGGGTGTGGGATTTATTTTGGAATTCCAGCCGAGGGATTTTGGGGCCAAAATTTTGGAGCTGGAATTTTGGGGTCAGGAATTTCAGGTCTGGAATTTTGTGCTGGGATTTTGGGGTCTGGAATTTTGGGGTCAGGAATTTTGGCTGGAATTCTGGCTCTATGCCTTGCAAGTGCCTGGGAATCCCAAAAATATCCCCAAAATTCCCCACCCCGGGGCCTCCAGTGCCCTTTGATCCCAACCCTTTTCCCCGGGATAATCCTGTTTTTTCAGGCCTGGAATGTGGGATTTTCATGGAATGTGGAGCTGTCTGGGACAGGAGCCACCTGCAACCGGCTCACATTTCATCCCGAAAAAAAATGTGGGAACCGGCCCTGGAGGAGGCTCCAGCATTCTTGAGAAACTCCGGAATTCCCAGGAATGGGATGGGATTGATGGGATGGGACGGATCAGGGATGGATCTTGAATCCAGACGTGGCTGAGCCAGAATTTGGGAATCTCTCCCTGAATTCCCGGGATTTGGCTGATCCGAAATTGGAGAATCTTTCCGTAAAATCCCAGGATTTGGCTGATCCATAATTCAGGAATCTCTCCATAAACACAGGCATGGCTGATCCAGAATTTCCAGAGTCTTTCCCTAAAATCCCAGGATTTGATTGATCCAGAAATTGGGACTCTCTCCCTAAATTCCCGGGATTTGAAGGATCCATAATTTAGGAATCTCTCCCTGAATTCCTGGGATTTGGGATTCTGATTCTGATCCAGAATTCGGGAATTTCTCCATAAATGCAGGTGTGGCTGATCCAGAATTTCTGTACTCTCTCCCTGAATTCCCAGGATTTGGAATCTGGGAATTCTCAATTGCAGCCTGAGGAATTTTGGCGGATCCAGGCCCTGGTGCCCCGATATCCCGGGAATTCTGCGTTCCGGGAATCGCGCTCGGGCTGACGGACAGGAGAGGCCGCAGCTCCGGAAGAATGATTTTCTATCATTTTTCAGGAAGTTTTGGATAAGGAATTCCCAGGCATGGAGCAGCCGCTCCTGCGGATCTGAAATGATCCCATGGATTGTGGGGCATTCCCAGCACCAGGGAGGGAAAAACGGGGGAAAAAGGGAAAAGGAGGGGAAAAGGAGGGAATGAAGAGGGGAAAAAAGGGGGAAAAAGAGGGAAAAAAGCAGAGAAATGTGGGAAAAAGTTGGAAAAAAGGGGGGAAAAAGAGGGGGAAAGGAGGGAAAGAAGAGGGGAAAGGTGGGAAAAGGAGGGGAAAAAGGAAAGGATAAAAGGAATTTTGGGAACGCCTCCAATACCAGCGAGGCTGAATCCCAAATTTTGGCTCCAGCCCAGGATCCACGTCCCCGTTCCCAGAGGAATTTGTAGGATTTGGAGGAGCTGATGGATCATCCTACTGGGAATTCCTGGAGCATCCCAGGAAGAGAGGGAATCCCAGGGAAAGGAATTTGGGGTGTTTTCATTCCAGGGGAGGATTTTGGGCAGGAAAAGTCCCATTCCCAGTGTGAATTCCCAAGGAAATTTGGATCCATCCCAAATTCCCAAGCATGGATCTGGGATGGGAATGGGCCGGCACAGAGCAGGAATCCACTTTTTCTTTTTTTTTTTCCCTAAAAATGAGGGGGAAAAAATCCTTGGATAGAAAAGATGGAAAATCTCCAGAGGATTTTGGATTTGCTTGCCTGGAAAAGCGCCAATTCCCGGATCTAATTCCCGCAATTTTCCACCATCACAGCCCTGGAAGTGTCACGGGAGTGAAGGAAATGGGAAAATTGGGACAGGAGGGGGAGGGAACAGGAGGATTCTGGGAAGAGGAGAATTCCTGGCGGGAAGAGCAGCACATTCCATTACGGAACAGGTGGATTGGGAATTTGCCATGGAATTGGGAAGGAAAATGAATTTGGAGATTTGGGATCCTCAGGGCGTTCCTGGATGGATCTCCGGGGAAATTCCAGGAGTTGGGATGGGACGGAAAGGAAGAGAGTCCTGCTGGAAAAACACTGGGATTGTTAACGAGCTCTGCTCCATGGGGAAATTCCCTAAAAATCAAAATGATGAGGAAAAGAAATGGAATTTATCCAGCTCAGCCTGGATCCAAGGGAAAATCCTGGCTGGATCCAAGAAAAATCCAGCCTGGATCCAAGGGAAAATTCCAGCCTGAATCCAAGGAAAATCCAGCCTGAATCCAAGGAAAAATCCCGGCTGGCTGGGATGAATCCATGAATAAACCGGTGCTTGGCTTTTGTTTTCCCGGGATTCTCTCGGAAATCTCTGGGGGGTTCTCCTTGGAAGGGAGTTTTGGAGGTGCTGTGGGGCTGCCGGGAAATTCCCATCTGGAATAAAAGCGGGATTGGCCAGAGTTTCCCGACCCTACGGATGTTTGTGTTGTTGGGCCAATCCTGACCGTGCAGAGGGCGTTTTCCAAGGATTTTTGGGATCTTCCAGCAGATCCAGAACATTCCAGTGTTCTCTTCCCATCCCAGCAGCTTCAAGGAATCCAAGATGGGAAACCTCGGAGCCAATGGGAAAAGGCATCCATGGGAAAGGGGTGGATGCGGTTGAATTTTCCCTTTTCCCATGATCCAGCCAGGTCCGGGAGCTGCGTTTTTCCCATCCGGATGCTTTTCCCAGTTTTCCACCTGTGGAGCGAGGGCGGAGCCATTCCCGGAATTACCAGGGCCTCAAATGAGATTTCCTGAATCCAAGCCATGAATGGAGCCAGGGAAAGGAGATGGGTTCGGGAATGGGAACAGATCCATAGGGATGGGGCAGATCCATAGGGATGGGAACAGATCCATAGGGATGGGGCAGATCCATAGGGATGGGATTGTCACAGGATTTGCTGGGAAGTCCCAAAGGTCCATGGGAATCCAGCATTCCAGGCTCTGGGATATCCTGATGGTTCTTTGGAATGCCCTGGCCGCATTCCAGGACTCCCTGGACAAATCCCGGGATGCTCCAGCCCTTCCCCCTCGCGCCTGTTTAAATCCGTCATTCCCGTTATTCCCGCTCCGGGGGAGGTTTGAACGGAGCCCGGGGAGCCATCAGGCAGGAGAAGCATTCCCAGCCTCTCCATCTTGCTCTGTTATTTTATGGAGTCTCAGGAGTGGGATAAAGCTGCCACATTCCCAACAGCCGCTCGTAAATCGCCGGCACAGCGCAGGCTCGGAGCTGCGGCCGGGCCTGGATTGCTCCTGGATTCATCCCAGATTGATCCTGGATTTATCCCAGACCTATCCTGGATTCATCCCAAATCACTCCTGGATTCATCTGGGTTCCCTCCTGGATTAATCCCAAACAACTCCTGGATTTATCCCAGATTGATCCTGGATTAATCTCAGATCCCTCCTGGATTTATCCCAGATTGCTTCCAGATTTACTCAGGATCGGTCTCAGATTTATCCTGGATTGCTCCTGGACTCACCCCAGATGGCTCCTGGATTTATCCCAAATCACTCCTGGATTCACCCTGGATTTATCCCTGAACTCTCCTGGATTTATCCCGGATCTCTCCTGGATTCATCCCAGATCCCTCCTGGATTTATCTTGGATTACTTCCAGATTTATCCGGGATCGCTCCTGGATTTATCCCAAATCACTCCTGGATTTATTCCGGATCGCTCCTGGATTTATCCCAAATCGCTCCTGGATTCACCCTGGATTTATCCCTGAACTCTCCTGGATTTATCCCGGATCTCTCCAGGATTTATCCGGGGCTGGGGGTTCCCTCCAAAAGTTCCAGGGGTGGGGCAGGGACCAGCGGCTTCTCCTGGAGCATCCCAAGGGGAATTGGAGCCGAAAATTTCGGGAGAACCCGGAAAGCAGCGGGGAAAACACAGCCAGGAGTGGACAGGGACCCGAGGAGCTGTTCCTGGATATCCCAGGAATTTCAGGCTGCCGTTCCCGATCCAGCCGCGGCCGCTCGCAGCTGGCAGCGATTCCATCCCGGAGC
Source organism: Dicaeum eximium (assembly GCA_013396995.1). NCBI lineage: Eukaryota > Metazoa > Chordata > Aves > Passeriformes > Dicaeidae > Dicaeum > Dicaeum eximium. The sequence goes on from VWZP01007225.1 coordinate 75,647, forward strand.
TCCGCTGGGGACCGGGAAGTGTTGATGGAAAAACAAATTAGGGCAGCTGCAGGCGCCGTTAATCAACCCGCGCCGTGAATAATTAATGATCCTCGTTAATGAGGCGCTCAGGGCGGCCGGGAATGGGGACGGGAAGGGCTCTGGGAATGCTCGGCGGGATTCAGGGATGCTCCGAACGTCCCGGGTTTGGGGTCCCTGCCTTGAGGACACCGGGAATTTCTTCTCACTCCACCCCCACCAGGAAGGAACTGCGAATTCCCGCTTTAGGAGGAGTTTCTTTCCATGGAAAACAAAGCGTGGGCTCTGTCGGAATTCCAGGAGGGAATTCTGGGGCTCCTCTTGGATTTGTTTGGGGCGTTTGTGTCCCTGGAATGGGATGGGATCAGACTGGGATATTTGGGAAGTGCCCATGGAATGGGATCTGGGATATCTGGGAAGTGCCCATGGAATGGGATCTGGGATCAGACTGGGATATTTCGGAAGTGCCCATGGGATAGGATCGGCTCTGCCTTCCCTTCCCAGCCCAATCATTCCGGGATATTTGGGATGAGAGCACTGCCCAGAATTCCAGCGCTGGAATGAACGGACAGAGGGGGCTCCAGGGAGAGCATCCTGGGCCTGATTCCCACCTGGAGTTCTGCCTTCCTGCGCCTGGAAATCCCAGGAATCCTGGGGGGTGGATAGGGATAATTTCTGCTCCTCCGTGTCCCTCTCTGTCCCTTTGTGTCCCCAGCCCACAGCCAGGCGCTCCGGGACCGGCGCTGATTCCCACGTTTTGTGATTCCCACGTTTGGTGATTCCCACATTTGGTGATTCCCACATTTTGTGATTCCCACATTTTGTGATTCCCACGATTGGTGATTCCCACATTTTGTGATTCCCACGTTTGGTGATTCCCACATTTTGTGATTCCCACATTTTGTGATTCCCACGTGTGGTGATTCCCACATTTTGTGATTCCCACATTTCTCCCGGCTGTCGCTGGGCACATTTCCCAGATTTCCATCCTGGGAGCTCCGGGGATTTGGGCTCGGGATTCCAAAGGCTGGCACCTTACAAAAGGCAAAAGCCAGGCCTGCGGTGCCGGAAGGGACACGGGGGGACACGGGAGGGACATCGAGACACACAGGAGGGACAGCAGAGTGACATCGAGTTACACGGGAGGGACAGGGGAGTGACATGGGAGGGACGCAGGAGTGACATGGGAGGGATATCGAGTGGCATGGGAAGGACATGGGAAGGACATGGGAGGGACACCAAAGGGACAGCAGAGTGACACGGGAGGGACACAGGAGAGACATGGAAGTGACACGGGAGAGACATGGGAGTGACATGGGAGGGACATTGAGTGACACAGGAGGGGTACAGGAGAGACACGGGAGGGACAAGGGGGGGACACGAGAGTGCCACCAGAGGAACTGGGAGTGACACGAGCCCGGCTCCAGGACAAAGCCACCCCTGCGGTGGCGGGAGTGACACGAGGTGACACAGGGTGACGGGGTGGCACGGGCCGGGGTCAGGACAAGGCCACGGCTCCCGCGGCTCGGGCGGGATTTGCGGGCGCGCGGGGCTGGAGCCGGAGCCGCACGGAACGGAGCGCTGGATCCAGCGTTTATCCCGGAATTCCAGCTTTTCTCCGGGAATGCCATATTTTTATCCCTGAATCCCAGCTTTTCATCCCTGAATTCCAGCGTTTATTCCAG
>VWZP01007226.1:0-10341 GCA_013396995.1 Dicaeum eximium
AGCCACCCTCAAAAAAACCCAAACCACCAAGGTTTACCAAAAAACCATCCACCCAGGAGTTCTCCCTCTCTGGCCTCTCCACTTTGGGGTTCAGGGGGTGCCCCCTGTCTGGGCTTCTGCAGCTGCAGTGTGTCATGGTCCCCCCCTCTCTCTGGGCTCCCTGGGCTCCTGGCAATCCCAGAGGTTCCCCTTCTCTGGGCTCCCCAGGTGGGTGTCAGAGGGCCTCCGGGGCACCGCCTGTGCGGGGTCCCTGTTTCAGGGCCCCAGGGTACCCATGGGTCTCCCTTGTCCATGGTCCTTCTCCAGGCTGCTGGGGTTCCCCCTGTTTTGGCTCCACATTCCAAGCTCCCAGTGGTTCCCCTTATTGGATGTCCAACCCCCCAGCTCTGGTACCACCTGGGCACAGTGGATTCTGCAACAAGGCAAAATATTCCCTTCCTGGAATCTCTGTTATCTCTGCTTAAGTGTGCAAAACCAGCTGCTGCTGAGACAATCCCATCTCTGACTGAAGGCTTCCCACCCAAAATGCTGCATTCAGTTCTGACACACCATTAAGAAATCCAAGAGCAAAAGTGAAAGCTGATTACAGAATCTTGCAAAACCACATCTGAGAACATTTTCTTATAAAATCTCAAATATTAACAGATGCTGAGAAAGTCAACCATGTTAGAAAACAAGCTTCCAACACTGGGATGGGAAGAGCTCAGGCAATGCATTTGATTGGAATGAGCCCTCTCTTTCTGACATGTGAGCAATGCCACTGAATTTCCCAAGCCAGGGAAATAGGGAGCCCTGGCAGCAGCAGCTTCACACACAGCAATGACCTAGAACAGGGCAGGGCAAGAGGCTGCCAAAATAACTTCTACTTGCAATGAATAATGTTGGTTTCGAGTTCTATTATAACCACTATTAATATAGAGCCAAAAAGACTAAAAACACTTGTAATACTACTACTACTAATAATAACTGTAATAATAATAGCAAAAAAAAAAAAGAGATAATAGCAATAATAAGAATTAAAAATGGTAATACAACCCTACCATACTTCTACGAGGTTTGCACGGCCAGGTTTTGGTCATGGGGGGCTCTAGGAGCACCTTCTGTGAGAGGCTGCTGGAAGCAGCTGCTCCTCCATGTCCCATAGAGTCAATTCCAGCCGGCTCCAGGGTGGACTGGCCACTGGCCAAGGCTGGGCCAGCTAGAAATGGTGGTAATGCCTTTGGGATAACAGATTTAAGAAAAAGAAAACAGGTGATTGTGTAGTTGTAACTGTGACCAGGGAAGAGCAGGGTGAGAACATGTGAGAGGAACAACTCTGCACAGCCCCGGGGCAGGGCAGGAGCAGGGCCAGGAGCTGCTCCAGGGGCTGGAGCTGATTGCTCTGAGATTCCCTGGTGCAGCCCGTGCTGAGGCAGCTGGGCCCCTGCAGCCCACGCAGGGCACGGAGTGCAGAGATGCAGCTGCAGCGCCTGGAGGAGCCCGAGCCGGAGCAGGGGGTGCCTGAGCAGAGGCTGTGACCCCATGAGAAACCTGTGCTGGAGCTGGGACCTGGCAGGGACCTGCAAACCCTCAGAGAGAGGAGCCTACGCTGGAGCAGGGTCCTGGTAGGGTTTGTGAGCCCATGGAAGAGTGACCCATGTTGCAGCAGTTTGAGAAGAACTGCTGTCCCTGAGATGAACTCACCTTGGAGAAGTTGATGGAGAAGTGTCTCCAGGANGGGAAGCCCTGGGAGTGCCCCGAGTGCAGGAAGAGCTTCCTGCGCTGCTCCAGCTCCATCCCCCACGGGAGGATCCGCGCTGGATGATCCCCAGTGACCCCGGTGGGCAGAGCCCCGGTGATCCGTGGTGCCGGTGATCCGTGTTGGGAAGACACCTGCCTGGGGGCTCCACATCCTCCTGGGTCCTGGTGCCCTTGATTTTCTTTCCATTTCTCTTTGTCCTTTTAAAACACACAAAACTGGAGTAAAAATAAAGATGTTGAACTACAACACAGATGGGGACATGGGAGGATCTTCCAGGGATGTGGGGGATGCAAGGGAGTTCAGGGTTCCTGGGAGGGACTTGGGGGTTGCTCAGGGCTTTGGGTACCCCAGGCCAAGCACCTCCGGCTGCACTTGGAGACCCTGGCTGAGGTTTTGGAGTAGCTGATCAAGGACCCTCTGTCCTGAAACTGTCCCCATGTCCCTCCGTCCCAGTTCCCAATGTCTCCTGTCCGGGATCCCCCTCTCCCTGCTGTCACCCCCACCTGCCCCTGGCCCATTCCCTTGTCACCCAACTCCCCGTCCTGCCCTGCTCCTATCCCAATCTGAATCCCATGCCCAGTCTTATTCCCTGTCCTTGTCACGTATTCTCTGTCTAGCTGCCATTCCAGTATTCCCAGTCCCATATTCTCTGTTCTGTTCCAGTTCACGTATACCCGGTCCTGCTGCCGATCCTGCATTTTCTTTTCTATATTCCCTCTCCCGTTCCCATATTCCTATTCCCAGTCTCGCTCCTGTATTCCCGTTTCCAATCCCAATACTATTTTCCTAATCCCATCCCATATTCTTGCTCCGGTTGCTGTTTCCATATTCCCCATCCATTCCCAGTCCCTCTCCCCATTCCCGGTCTCTTATTACCTATCCCTGTCCCCATTCTCGGTTCCAGCCCCAAATTCCTGGTTTTTGTCCCGGTCCTGATGCCTGTCCTTATCTCGTATTTCCAGGCCCATTCCTGCTGTCATTCTCTGTCCCCATTCCCGGTCCTTGTCCCCATTCCCGGTCCCTGTCCCCTCTCAACGGACGGCGCCGGTTTAGCCCCGCCCACCGCCGGCTGCAGCCGCCTCCGGGCGCTGTTTCCTCCCAGTTCCCTCCCAGTTCCCTCCCAGTGCTCCCAGTAAGAGCGGGACTGGCAGGGAAAGCGCTCCCAACTCCTTCCCGCCGCTCCCAGCATCGCTCCCAGTTCCGCGCGGAGCGGGGCCGCTTTGGAATCCCCCCGGGCGGAGCGCAGCTGCTTTTGGGTGTCGGCACTGCCCGGGCCGGGCTGGGAGCGGAGGAGCAGCGGGAGGAAGAGGAGCAGCAGAACCACGTTGGTTACCCTGTCTTCGCACGCCCGCTCAGGCCGTAGCTCTCCGGTACCGCCGGCATCGCCCCCTGGAACCCGCAGGTGAGCGGGGAGCGGGAGCTCGTCCCAAATCCATCGGGGAGGTGTCTCCGGGAGGGTTTTTTTTTTTGTGGGGCGGGGGATGCGTGGGCGTTGCAGGNGATGCTTGGACCTTGCAGGACCCCAAAGCCGAGCTTGAAGTGTCCCTAGAGGGAACTTGGTGGGTCCCACGTGGAGATCGCCCGGTCCCGGCGGGCACAGGGGCGATCTCAGGTTTGGGGATACCCGGGAGCGACCGGGCCTTCCGCGTTCGCCCCGGAGCGTGGAGAGTCCAGAGGGGCGATCGCGGAGCTGGGGGACAAACCAGCTGCCTGGAGGGATGGGTTGAGGTTGGACATGAGCGAGCTCCAGGCCCCCCGAGGCTGAAAGGGGCGCTGACTTCTCCNGCGGGGCAGGGGATGCTTGGACCTTGCAGGACCCCAAAGCCGAGCTTGAAGTGTCCCTAGAGGGAACTTGGTGGGTCCCACGTGGAGATCGCCCGGTCCCGGCGGGCACAGGGGCGATCTCAGGTTTGGGGATACCCGGGAGCGACCGGGCCTTCCGCGTTCGCCCCGGAGCGTGGAGAGTCCAGAGGGGCGATCGCGGAGCTGGGGGACAAACCAGCTGCCTGGAGGGATGGGTTGAGGTTGGACATGAGCGAGCTCCAGGCCCCCCGAGGCTGAAAGGGGCGCTGACTTCTCCAGCTGCACTTGACCAGAAGGAGCATCAAACCCAACGTGCTTAGCCCTTGTTCTCCCCCAAACCAGCATTGCCCATTCCCAAACCTTGGCCCGATGGAGGAGGCGGCTGTGAGGAAGATGGCCCGGGAGCCGCAGGCAGGTGAGGAGGAAGTCAGTGCCCCTTTCCCCCTCTCTCCTGCTCCATCTCCCAGCCCAGCACGGCCCCCGGCTGCAGGACAGCCCCGCTGCCGACGCCGTCCTGCCGGGGACGCGCTGCGGGGATCTCCTTGCCCTTCCCTGTGGCACGGACCCAAATCCCATCCTCTCCTTGTCCTTCCTCCCCCAGAGCAGGAGCTGGGCACGGAGACCAGGGAGGACAAATCCCCGCGGCAGAACCTCGTGGCAGAGACCGTTTTGAGCGGCTCCACGATGCAGGAACCCGACGGGGAGGAAAAGCCCCGGAGATCCCGCACGAGGAGGGGCTGCAAACGCAGATCGCGGGGGTCCGAGGGGGAAAGAACCACCCTGGGCCAGGGAGGCGGCCGGAGCTCAGAGCTGGGGGTCCATGAGCAGCTGCAGGATGGTGAAAAGCCCCACAATTGCTCGGAGTGTGGGAAGAGCTTCAGGTGGAGATCAGAGCTGATCCGCCACTGCAGAATCCACACGGGGGAACGGCCGTACGAGTGTGATAAATGCAGGAAGAGGTTTCAGATCAAGTCCTGTCTCATCAGGCATCATCGGAGTCACACAGAGGACAGGCCCTTTCACTGCCCCAACTGTGCAAAGTGCTTCAGGCACAACTGCAGCCTCATCATTCACCTGCGCATCCACAGCGGGGAGAGGCCCTACGAGTGTCCTGAGTGTGGGAAGAGCTTCACCCAGAAGTCAACCCTGACTGCCCACCTCAGGACCCACACGGGGGAACGGCCCTACGAGTGTGCGGAGTGTGGGGAGTGCTTCAGGACGAGCTCTGAACTTACCATCCACCAGAGAAACCACACTGGGGAACGGCCCTATGAGTGTGAGGAGTGTGGGAAGAGCTTCCAGAGGAGCTGCCACCTAACCCGCCACATGGGAATCCACAGAGGAGAAGGGCCCTACAAGTGTGGGGACTTGGCAAAGAACTTTAGGTCAAGCTCCCACCTGACTGTCCACCAGAGGAGCCACACGGGGGAACGGCCTTATGAGTGTGGGCAGTGTGGGAAGAGCTTCATGTCGAGGTCCCACCTGATCTACCACCAGAAGAGCCACTCTGGGGAGAGGCCCTATGACTGTGATAAATGCAGGAAGACCTTTAAGACCACCTCCAGTCTCATCCTGCACCAGCAGTTTCACACAGATGAGAGGCCCTTCCGCTGCCCTGACTGCGGGAAGGGCTTCACACGCAACTGTGCCCTTATCACCCACCAGCGCATCCACACTCGGGAGAGGCCCTACAAGTGCTCTGAGTGTGGGAAGAGCTTCTCACAGAGCTCTAACTTGACCCAACACCAACGGAGGCACCACTAAGGGAAGCCCTGCAAGTACCCCGAGTGTGGGAAGAGCTCTGTGCGCTGCTCCAGCTCCATCCCCCACGGGAGGATCCGCACTGGACGATCCCCAGTGACCCCCGGTGGGCAGAGCCCTGGTGATCCGTGGTGCTGGTGATCCGTGTTGGGAGAACACCTGCCTGGGGGCTCCACATCCTCCTGGCTCCCCATGGGCACCTGGAAACATCAACAGACCAACATCAGAAATGCATTGTACAGAGCAGATTTGTCAACTTCTGACCCCAAAAAAATCTCACTTTTTGCATCATCTCATGTCATCAAGCAACACTGGAGCCTTGGATGTCTTCTCCAACATAAGTCCATCGTTTTGTGTCTCTCTCACCCACGGGCATCTTCCACAGCCCAATGGGGACAAAGTGGGGCAAAACCCCTGATTTTGGAGACAGTGGGGCAGAAAAGTTTCAGAAGGTTTCAGGAGGGAAAAGCCATCCAGAAAAGGTTCTTCCCACCCACCCAAGCATGTGAATGCTCTACCAGCATGGACACAGAAATCATTTTATTTTAACCTCCAAATGAAAAGGTTTCTGTTCATCTCTTTGAAAGGCCTTAAAACGGGGTAAAAATAAAGATGTTGAACTAAGACATGGATGGGAGCATGGGAAACATGGATGGGAACATGAACTAGAATAGCATCAATGCCACCCCCTGTGCCACCACAGTGCCAGTAGCACCTTCATCTCAGCCTTGGCCAAGCACTGCCTGATGCAGTTCCTCCCACCACGTCCCTCCTGTCAGCAGTGCAGTGTCCCAGCTGAATGTCACCTGCCACCAGGGCAGGATGGGGACCTTATTCAGCTGGTGACAAGTGGCCCAGAAGCAAGTGACAGCCAGCAGGGTGTCCCAGGGCTACTGTGCTCAGGGGACCCCAACCAGCCCTGGGGACAGGGCAAGGGTCAGTGTCACCCGCAGAGTCACGTGGCCATGCAGTGGGTGTCACTGGATGCATCCTGGTGGCAGTGTCCCCACAGGTGTGGCAACATTGTGCTCTGATGTGTCATGGTGTCACTGTGTCCCCTCCCATCTGTTTGTCCCCGTCCCCCACCATGGCTCTCTGTCACCCCTCTGTGTGTCCCTCTGGTGTCCCATGTATCCCTGTCCCCGCTGTGAGTCCCCTTCCCCATTTCCCCTATGTGTCCCTGTCCCATTCCATGTGTCCCTGTCCCTCCCCCTATGTCCCTGTCCCCTGCCCCTAGTGGGGCCAAAGTCCCCAAGGTCTGTGGGCCGTGTCCTGCAGGGTGTTGCCATGTCCCTCAGGATGTTCCTGTGGCTGCTTCTGGGACTGAGCATCTGTGCCCACCTCGCCACAGGTAGGGACATGCCACAACGCACTGTGACAACTGATGACATCCCACAACATGCCACGACACCCTGTTTCCTCTGATTTTGGGTCCTCTCCCCCCACTTTGGGACCTGTACCCCTGTTTGTGATTCTTTCCCACTCTTTTGGGTCCTTTCTCCCTTTTTGGGGTCTTTTCCTCCATATTTTGGGTCTGTTCCCTGTATTTTGGGTTCTTTCCCCATTTTGGGTCCATTCCCCCTATTTAGGGTCCATTCCCCACTAGTTTGGATCCTTTCACTCTTTTTCATCCTTTCCCCAATTTTGGGCACTCTCTCCTTTGACTTTGGCAAATTTCTGGGTGCATCCCACCCTCCAACCCCCACCCCTTAACCCTCTTCACCCTCCACCCCTGTCCACCTAGGCATGTCCTCAGATGTGTCCCCAACTGTCCCCCTTTGCCACATGGACTCTGTGCTCACCATCCTGGATGCCCTCAAGTCCCCAGCCCAGGACTGTGGATCTCCTCTTCCAGGAGATCCAGAGTTGGCCCAGCTTCCAGGGGATACTGGTGGCCCCAGGGCTGGGGGTGGGTGGCCTGGTGGGGTAGGTGGGAGGGGGTTTGGGGTCATCTTGAGACTGACTGTGGGTCTTGTCCACTCTGCAGTGAGGATTGGCCCCAGCCAGGGAGCCTGGGATGGATGGGGGTAGGAGAGGTTGGTTACTGGTCCAGATGGACACCAGAGCCATGGATCCCAATCTGGAAGGACACTGGTCCAGATGGACAGCAGACCATGTATCCCAGCTGGACTCTGGTCTGGATGGCCTCTGGCCAAGCAGCCCACCAGCATGGCCCATCCCCAGCCCAGATGATCACCAGCCTGGCCACACCCTGGCCCACCCCACTGGCCCACCAGACCATCCTAGTAGCCCCTGCCCCAAAACCCCTCAAAATAAACCCAGTTCCAGAACATTAGCTGTGGATGGTCTCTGCAGAACGAGGGGGAAACGGAGGCATTGGCTGGGGGTTGACTTTGGGGGTTGATGGGAGGGGACTTTGGGACCCACCCTGAAGATCCCAAAATGAGCACCCAGCACCTAAATTGTCACTGCAGCATCCCGGGCCCCCAGCTGTCACATCGGGGGGACTCCAGGAGCCACTGCGAACCTGCAGCCCTTTCAAGGGGAACCCGTGGTTTCCCTCTGGTGTCACCGGCACATCCACAGTGGGAGAAGCGACATCACCTCCCGGAGGAGGAGGAGGTGAGGGTGTGACTAAAACTCCTGCCTGGTCACACTGGGAAGCCGCAACAGGAACCGGGACCGAGCGCGGGCACAGCAGCGGAGATACCGCGGGGACAGAGGGAGGGACACAGGGACAGTCCCCAAAGTCCCCTGGGGGGATGCTGTGTCCGGGGCAGCGAGGGGGTGTGAGGGGTCATGCAGCATCCACAGGGGGATGGGGGGATGGAAGTGGGCGGGGGTGATCTAAAAATGTTGTCACCCCCCTCTTCCCCCGTAGGATGTGGGCCACCCCCTCTTTGGGGCGCTGGTGACAAATTGGCAGGTGGCAGTGACAAAAAGTGCATGTGCCACCTCAGGGATGGCACAGACAGGGGGTGCTGCGGTGCCACCAAGCGCCCCCCGCTGAGGGGCACACCCGAGTGACAAAGAGGGGAGTCAGGTGTGTCCCCAAGGTACAGGGGGAGGGGGGGAGGGAGGGGAAGCACGGTCGGGGCAGGATGGAAATCCCTCCGGTCCCGCCTGCACGTGAGGCACGGGGGTGGCAGGGAACCTGTCCCCCTGTCAGCCTGTCTGCCTGTCCCCCTGTCAGCGGCAGGGGTGGGGGGCTGCAAGGGGCTGACGTGGGCACCCACTGGGTGGGGACACCCCTGGTGGGCAGGAGAACCCAAAAAATTTTGACCCCTGTGTAAGCAGGGACACATCGGGGATTTGGGACCCCAAAAATTGAGACCCTTCAGGGTGGGGATGCCAGACTGGAGGTGCCATCCCTCCCGCCAAAACCAGCCCCTGAAACCCCCCAAATTCTTCTCCATCATCCCATCACTCCCAAATTCTGCCCCAAAAATGCCTCCCCTATCCCACAACGCACAAATCTAGCCCTGGAGCCCTAGAATTATTCTCCTAATCTCAGCACTCTCAAATCCAGGCCCTGGAGTTCCCAAAATTACTCCCCCCACACCACAACCATGTCCAGCCCCCAGCTGGATAAACATGTCGTGTGATGGGTGAGCAATGGCTCACGGGTCAGGCACGGGTGACAGCGCCTGGGGTGACACCAGACTGGCGACTGTCACTAGTGGGGTCTGCAGGTCTCCACTGTCAGCCCTGTGCTCTTCAACATCCCCATGAAGGACCTGGATGCAGGACTTGAAGGAATAGTAAGTAGAGTTTGCAGACAACACTAAATTGGAAGGGGCTCTTGACTCCCTCAAGGGCATAAAAACAAATCCAAGAGAAGGACGATCACCGACCATATGGACTTTAACAAGGCTGAAGGCACTTTCAGGACACCCCATAGCAGTCTACAGCTTCCCCCTGAGGGGCAGTGCAGGAGAGGCACCAATCTCTGAGCTCTGCTGAGCAGTGACAAGACCCGAGGGGATGGCTTGAAGCTGTGCCAGGGCAGGGTCAGGCTGGAGATCAGGAAAAGATTCTTCCCCCAGAGGGTGATCAGGAACTGAGATGCTCCCAAGGGAATGGTCCCGGCTCCAAGGCTGCCAGAGCTCCAGGAGCATTTGGACAATGCTTTCAGCACAGGCTGGGATTGCTGGGGTGTCCTGTGCAGGGCCAGCAGTTGGACTTGATGACCCTTGTGCATCCCTTGCAGTTCAGGATATTCCATTATTCATTGAAAATCCCTGGAGGAAGTGCCATGTTCTAAAGCACCAAGGGCAGTTCCTGGCTCCTGGGTGACAAGCAGACGCCAGCTGCCCGCTTTGCAGTTAGGGATCCCCATGAAAACATTTTGGGTTTCTATGTTCTGAGAGGTGTCACTGCCTGCAGAGCAGTGTGTGGGCCTTCACTTCAGCACTTTTTGTGTCTAGAGTTGAGCCAGGAATGTCCCACGGTGGGGTGCTCCTTTCCTACAGTCACTTCCTTACCAGGACCAGGCCTGCAGTGTGGGGAGCAAGCTCCAGATCCAAGCACCATCCCCTCAAACCACAGAATATTAAAGTATCTCCTCGGGAGTGCCAGAGGAAGGAGAAATTTGGGACAAGGAGGGACATGGCAAAACCTCAAAAAGCCACCCAAATTGTCCCTCTGCCCTCCCCAAACCGGCCCATGTTTACCCTATAACCCATCAGCCCCAAACCATCACCCTCCACCCACCATCATCACCCCAAACCTGAATCACCCCCCCCACCCATCACCCCATAACCCATCACCCCCAAACTGTCCCCATAATCCCCCAACCCATCATAATCACCCCAAAATTCACCACACCATAAGCCATTACCCCATAACCCATCACCCCCACCTATGATCACCCTCACCTATCATATTCGTACCTCAAAATCCATTACCCCTCACCCATAATCATCCCAAAATTCACACCCCACCCCATAACCCCTCACCCCCCACCCCTTACACCCTCAACTGCCCCACACTGCGCCCCCAGCTCCGCCCTGGGGCCGCAGTCACAGTGTCCCCTCCTCCTGCCCACAGAGCGCAGGTACTGCTGCAGGGGTGGC
>VWZP01007227.1:0-25997 GCA_013396995.1 Dicaeum eximium
AATTATTTTTTTCCTGGTTGAAATTATGGTAAATCTCCTATTCATTCCAACAAAATTATTGCATGGTCAGTACTTAATATATAGCCTTAGGTTTTTATTTTTCTCTGATTCTGACCATCAATTAACTGTTGAGAATTACACTAGCATGAGTCTTACGCAGTTTAGTGAAACATCAGTGCTAAATGCATATCCCACTGTTATCTCAGCCAGAGAATTCTTTGCTGCAAAATTTTCTAGGTGATGGAAAATCAAATAGCTATGATTCATACGTTGAAATCCTTTATACTCAAAATCAGTAACAAATTTAAAACCATTTCTCTCTTCTCTGTTTCTGTCTTCTTCCAAAGCTGCTCTAGTTAAAGGCTAACAAACATATATCACATTTACTAGTTATTTTACAATTTTTCCATACCTCTACAAGGCCCTGCAAGATCCTAACGAAGATGACACATCCATAGTGCACTCTGGCTGCAGATGGTATTAGCATGTTGAGGGAAGATGTCAGCAGAATAGCAGCACCAAATACTCTGAAAAGGTGGAAAAAAGTAAGCGACTTAAGTGCTGTCCCAGTTCACTTGTTCTACATATGCTCATATATCAATATAGATGTTCCCTACATGTGTTCTTTATATGGGGAATATACTGACTGGACTGGATAAGTGTCTACTTCCATCAGTGTAATAATCTGTCTGGTAAGACCCAGACCAAACACGGATGTATTTATCTATTTAGCATAATTTCCTAAGGTAATATAATATATCTTATGCAATCACAGGTATAGATATTACTTTCCCTATAAACACCCACTTTAATTATCACACTAATTTCAACCAAGTCTGATTGAATTTTCCACCCTCTGGAAACAGAATTAGAAATTGTCTCCAAATGGTTTGCTAAAACAGATGGTCAGAAAAGAGTTTTTCATGTGCTTTAATTGTAAGAAAGTGACGCCATGCATTCACTCCTTATAAAGCAGAAGAGAATCCACCTTCATACAGGCCAAAAGCATCAGGAAGAATTTTAAAGCTGGGATTTTCTTAGGCGCAAGAGTTAATCAATCTGGAAACACCTATCTGTAGAAAACAGATCATTCTTACTGCTGTTTTCTCAGAGGATGCTCACTGAAAATTGCTCATTTTGATTTCACAGTATCCTATCTTGAAATAAATCACATTACAAAGTCTAAATAGGTGCATAAAGTGGTGATGCATTTTCAACTCCACTGATTTGACTGAATTTTTATTTGATTCAATTAATATCCACCTCTCGTAGGAGGAAACCTTTTCTCCAGCATCATTGTGTCTTTTTTTGTATAAAGCTATATAATGCAAATATAAATTTGATGACATATGACATCACTCTATCTGATGTGGAACTGATTTGACAGAAATCTTTGACCTTCACTTGTGTTCTTCAGAAACTGGTACAGTGCCGTAAGTCAGTAAGAACAGACCTTGGGCTAAAGATGCAAGATGCTTGGGCTAAAGAGGCAGGGTGAAATTTCTCCTTGAAGACACAATATTCCATATTCTGTATTTAGAATCACAGTCTGAAACAAATCTTCAAATAGCAAACTGAGTATATGCCACTTTTATTTGACACATAATAAAGGGCACGGTAAGGAAGCTTTGCTAAAGAGGTCTAATTCTTGTCTCTTCATTGTGTTCCCTTTGATCTCCATCTCAAGTTAAACAACATTTAGCTGTCTGTACAGCGTATTTCTGGCTTTGTTAGCATGTTCAATACATTTGCTGGGACTGCCTGAGCACGTAATTGTGTTGCACTGTGAGGACTATTTTGACCTAAATTGTCTTCTACTCTTGATTTCTTTATAAGTTTCTACTCCAAAACTACATGCACTTCATTTCCTTACAATTTAATACCTCCTTATGCTCACATAAACTCCAATGGTGTCTTGTCCTGTTAAAATCATGTGAAGATAAAATATTAAAAAATGCCATCTCTTTATAAGGATAAGATTTACAAAATTGTTGCAATAGGTAACGGTTTCTTCAAGGAAATTTACTCTAGTTTTTTAATCCTGAATCTGAAATCAGCTTCTATTTGCACACAACTGAAAGCTATGTTTCCCAGAATTGCCTCTGTTCTCATGTTTACTAAAGAGAAGCTGCTTCATTGAGTCTATTGCTTCTAGAAGACAAAGAAAATGTAGCTGAAGGAATGATCAGAAACATGCTTCTTCCAGATTAAAATCTTGCCTAAAGCATATGGTACACAAGTACTGGTGAATATTCAGTTACATCAGGGTGCAGATGATGAAATAATTCCGCAGCATCATTTGTGAGTCAATTCTCTCTCTGAACTATGCTTTTTAAGTATGATTTTCTCTCTCTCCTCAAAAATCTAAGGATTTAAAATCAGAATAAGTTAAATTATGATTCTTGCAAGAAATGGCTTTTTTTATTCTTTTTGAGAGTCCCTATTAAAAGTGATGTCATGAATGGCTATTTTAGCCATTTCCTCTATAACTCTTAATCAAGAGCAAATAAATCTGCCTATATTTGCTTTGCATTTGTCAGCGCACAGTCATAAGTATAATAAATATTTCTCCTGCATACTCTTTAATCTTCTTATGTGTATTTCCACAAATACTAAATTCTATCCAACAAAACATTGCTGTTTTTTGTAAGAACTTACTCTTTTGTTGCTTTAAATATCTCACTTAGCAATATTTTTTATTACTCAGATCAAGTAAAAATGATTTTGAGCTACAGTCAATCAAAATATATTTGAATGCAGCTCACATTTTAATATATCTAGTTGGGAAATGGAACATTCTGATTGTTCCTAGGGCATTTCTACACTGTTTTGCTGACTCATACATCAAACTCTCAAATTGCAAAATGTTTTTTTTCTGCTTACATTTTTTTCTGTCTATTAAGCTAGTGATTTATGATCCTTTATGTTTAATTTCTGCACCTTGCTCAATTTTTCTACAACATTAACTCCAGCAATAGGTTAGAAAGCTTAGATTTCTTAAGTGGTCATGGCAAATTGAATGTGTGTGTGGTTCCATTGTCTTATGCACTGATGGTTAATTTTCATTCTCAGACAGATATAGTTCCCTGCAAAACAGTTTCCAGCTTGTTTAGGAGAGTTCATTCCTCTCCACAACCCATTGCATTTTTATACAAGTACCTGTTTGTCCTCTTGTAATTCTGATATCACATTGAATGGAGAGGTGTGGTCCTTATTGAACACACAGATTTAAAGCTGCTATGCTGTGTTGTACATTTCTTCAGTTGTGTTTCCACAGCTGGGCTCTGGAGTGAGGCAAGCCTTGCTGCATGATGTCCCTTGGGCTGAGCTCAGCCTAGGAAATCCATGTGGCTGCACTTTCATTCAGAGGTATCCTTGAAAATCCATTTCATTCTGGACACACCCCAAACCCCACAAAATGTTTTAATGCCATGGCACAAAGTAAGAGCTTTAGTAGATTGAAGGTAAACTCTGGGAAAACTGCATTGTATCACGGAGATAAAGCAAGAGAGACCAATGACACTGCCATAATTCTTGGCCCTTGCATTAGGATGGAATAAAAATGTCATGACATGTCTTCAGCAGCCCCTAGCCTCGCAAAAAAAAAACCTTTCTGACTCAAAATAGCAACTGTGCAGCTGTATCTGGAAGAAAATCACCATATACAGATAAAGACAATAAATATAGTAGTAGTATGTCAAGGAGAGGGGAAAAACCTCAATAAATTCTGGTCCTCATAAGTGACCAGAAGCAGTCCTGAAACAAAAAATTATGCTTTACTTATCTGTAGCTGAATTTCTGAAGGAGCAAAGACATGATTTGCTCCTGGACTAGTTGGGCAACCCAGCCTGGTCCTGGGCAACGCCTAGTGAAGAAAAGAACAGCCTGGGCCTGAGCAAGGCCCAGTGGAGAAGAGAGAAGAAAAGAGTTTGTGGTGCAGTTAGAAATTAGCTTAAGGTATGCAGAAGAATAAAGTAGATAGTGTGTGTGTAATAGATGTAGAAGTAGGATTTAGTACCTTCACCACCTTAAGAGTGGAGGTAGGCAATTTTTGTTTATGTTCTTTTTATGCTGTATACCAATAAGGGAATACATAGAAATATAAACAATATTGAACGCTATATAACCTGCCATTTTAAGCAAATAAAGGAGAATGTTATATCACCGCATCAGTGTGAGTAGCGTTACTCGGCTGGCTCCCCACAATTCTGGGGAACTTCCCTCTTCACTTATCTATTTCTATTTCTAGACTGAGTAGACTCAGTCCCAAAAATCAGAATCTAACATTGATCTTCGGTGTTTTGCTGACACTGGCCTCAAAGGTCATGAACTGTGACTTAATCCTTCTGTAATATGAGTAGCAATAATAGCAAAATCATATTTGAATGTGAAACATTTGGGATGGGAGAAGAGAAAGAAAATTACTTTGACGGCTCAGGAGAAGTGCTTAGAATGGAATGAGGTTGGGGGGGAAGTAATCTGTTTCGTTTCAAGTCAATTGGCTCATTTTTCTCTTTTGGACAAAAGAAAAATGTATTTATTTTCATTTCTGGATTTCTGGATTATCTGTGCAGCAGCATTATTGTTGTCTGCCTTTGTCAGGCAATTCACATTACATGAGCATTCTGCAGTGTTACAGATATTGTTACTCAGCTGGAAGCAGTGTCAGCTCAAAAAGTGAGCTGAGCACAGTGCACTTCAAATGCTGAGTGCCAGATGGATGACATATCAAGTTACATATAGGATATCTAAAAGTGAGGGGTCCTGTTTGGAGGCATCCTTTTACCCCAGTGACTGGGAATAAAAATTGCTGCAAAGAATTCATAAAACTAAAGACCCTTTTAGATGTGTATGTGGTGGAATCAATTCCTCATCTGAGTCTCCTGTATTTTTATTTATGTCAATTTTTAATATATTTGATAAATTCCACAATTATCGATTTCTCTATTTTCTGGACAAGTAAAGTCACCTTGAGCAAATGAAACTTATAGATACTGAATGTCTTTTCTAAAGCATAAGAAGTACCTTAGCTATATTTAAAGAGGATTAAAAACATGAGCTTTCTTGTGAAGTTTTCCCAACCTAGTATAAAGAATAGATGAAAAAAAATCTGCCGTTATAAAAGAAATGAAATTTATTTGGATTCAAGTCGGTGAGCTGTTTTGCCATTTTCCTTACAGAAATCACATGAAATATGTTCAACAAAGACATATATAAAAACTTGTGCTGGGTTTTGACTCTCCTTTGCTTGTCTTTCTTGAACAGTGCTTCTTTGGGAGAGTCCTAGCGCAGCAGCAGGCTCTATGCAGCAGAATATATATCACATAATGTGACTTTTTAGACTATTCTGTCAGCCCAAGTTTTCTAAAATGTATTCTTTGACTCTAGCTACTGTCTTTCATCTGTGACACATCTTCTCCTGCAAAGGGCAGCAACACAACATAAACATCCTTATGTTATATTTTATACAACCCAAAGAATATTTTGTCTGAGAGGAACTGCAAGGCTCAATGCTGTATTAAACACTTCATTTTTTCCAGTAAAACACAATGTCTAGAAAGAAGCAAGACAGGAGCTAACTGGGATGTCTGTGGGCTTATAGCAGCTTTTCAGAATCTTTTCTTCTGCAAATGTTGCTGGCAACGACACTTTGTGATCACCTTCTTAGCTTAGATTTTTCTTTGAATACATAGAAATTTCAGGTGTTAACTGACACTTAACACTTCCCTCCTTACAAAGCATATCTCTACCTATATCAGGTAGATGAGGGCCTTCTAAGACTTTGATACAGAACATGTACATTTTGATGACCTGAATTTGCTATGGTTTGATCTGCCAGGTTAGAAAATAAAAAAATCCCAAAATATTCATGAGACTTTTAGGAAAACAGAGGATACAAGCTACTGGGTCAAGCATCAGTGTGAAATGCTATGCAGAGATTAAGTTGAGTTGTATCAGCAACCCAAAGTCGTTTTGCTTTCTGCCTTCTTCAAACCCCACTGATGCCACTGACTCATATCAAGACCCCAAACACTTTTCAGGCTGCGCCTTCCATTGCTTGTTTGCAGACCTATTTTTTGATACGTCAATGTGTATTTTATAGAAACTTGGGCCCTGTTGGGTGACAGCATCATTGGAATTGATGCTGAATATAAAAGAATCCTGGGTCATTAAATTCAAATTGTTGTTCTTACCAGCAAGTGCATTAAATTATTTTTTCATAAGCAGATCAGGTTCCATCTGGGAATAAGCATTTGCCCTACTTAGTAGTAGTTTTTCCTTTCCAACTTTTTACTTCAGATATACAGTATATGTCTTCTACCCATATTGCTTTATTTTAATGGTTTTAATCTCTTCAGTTTCCACAACTGCTATCTTCTTTCTTTTGCGTCACTAAGTGAATCAGATCCTCTACACCTTGTCTGCTTTTTTCCTTCATTCATTTGCTCACTCTACCAATCCTCTCTCTTTCCTGTCTGAATTCAGCTGGGGAATCTCTCAACCTGCAGTTTCATTTTGCAACTCATTATATCTATATATGTCTAGATAAAGCTCTGACTCATTCCTTCTAGCTCATTAGCTTTGGGACAGCTTGCTCTTTAAATATGTAATCTGCTAGATGTTTCAAACCAGGACTATCTCATTCAAATCACCTTACCAACATGCAAGGCTTAAGCTGTGTTTCAACTGTCTCTGCTGATTTAGAGATCTATAACACACTTATCAAAGGCGTCATCTGTAGGTTTAATTGTAAAATGTTTTGTGGAGTTGTTTGGGAGGATAACTACTATGTGTTGGACTCAAAAGCTGGACATCTGTACTGCTTTTTGGAGTGTTTTCTGATATATGGACCACATGTTACAGCTGATTATATCAGAACTGCTCAGAGCTGAGGCAGATTCCTTCAGAGCAAAATGACAGTGACATTAGTGCTTTTATGCAACCAACCTAGATAACATTTTATTGCATAAAACCCGGTGTACAAATTGTTTTGGGCTGAAGTAAAAAAGCAAGTAGATGTGATTAAGGATACCTGTTCCACAGAGTGCCTGCAATTAATGGTCAGAAGCATCCCTGGGTTTTGTTTCAGAGACTGTTTTATTTATTAGATACCACTGTTAATGCAGTAAGGATTCAGGAAAACTCAGGACTAGAAGAGAACTGGGAGCAAAGTTATTTGACAGCATTGACATATCTGGATGATATAATCCTAATAAACAAGAAGTTTCTTAATCAGCTTGTTCTGAAAAGGGGTGTCATGACATGGGGGTTCAAATGGGGTGACCTCTAAGGTCTCGTCCAAACCAAACCATTCTAGGATTCTCTGAAAGTATCTGGTGTAATTTTATGTAAACAGTGTAGTGAATTTTATACAGATAAGGATTTCAAATAATTTTCATCAGTGGAGGATGGAAAGCAAAAAATAAGCTCAAATTTCAAACATAACCCTACTTCTGTAGTTATATCTCAACAAGGAGAACTAAATTCTGAAAATTTTAGATTTAGTCCTGAAAAAAATAGTGAAGGATAAATTTGGTTCTCTGCATTTTGTGTCTTGAGGATTACTTCCCTTCTGTATTTAATTAGTTCCAAAATTCCACATTTCTCAATGTAGTGTTATACAGCTGCTTCTCAGTACCAGAGAAAATAACTTTTTTGCCCATAATACTCTTGCCTGAGGTGCCTTGAAAGCTAAAAGTTAAGCACTGTTAATGATGGTTTACCTGCTTGCAATGTATGTAAATATAAACTGTGCTCTTACTGACTCTGAAAAGATAATTTTTGCTTGATTTGTGATTTTTTTTTCCTTTTTTTTTCAGCTGTTCCCCATGCATTTTCAGCTGTTCTTCACATTCATCTCCTTGACTGCAAACTCTGAGTAGCCACTCACTTGGAAGACTTACACTACCGGTATTGATTTTTCTTTTAAAATTATATACCTATCATGTCACTTGTTCATCTCTTTTGTAACCTAAATTCTCCCAATAATATTTGTCTTAATCTAGTTGTCTTTTTCAGTCTGTAATCATGCTGATAACCCTTCTTGGGATAACTTTTACTTAAGTTTATGTATTTCAAATTAAGTCGAACTGAAGCCATTAAGGGGAGACACTGTTCAGCTGTTCTGTGGCATAGTCATTCTGACTTTTGTCTAGTACAGGCTAGTTTCCCAATGATTCTGTTGACTCCTCTACTGTAAACATATCCCTGTAAAATGCTTACCCTGACAATTTATGTTTTCCTAAATTATAGACAGAATGTAGTGTTTTTTTTAGAATTGGGCCCTTAATTTGCATAAAACAGCACAGGGCTAACAAAAGTGGGATTATCCCATGAATATTGGAGTGGTAGATGAACTCAGCTGC
The DNA here is from genome assembly GCA_013396995.1 of Dicaeum eximium. Lineage (NCBI taxonomy): Eukaryota > Metazoa > Chordata > Aves > Passeriformes > Dicaeidae > Dicaeum > Dicaeum eximium. The sequence goes on from VWZP01007227.1 coordinate 8,367, forward strand.
CCAAAAACCAGAGAATAATCTACCTTTGCCATTAGAGATTAACACTAATTCCCGAGCACCAGTCCTAGGTTGAACATGCTTCATAGGAGAATGGCTTAAATCTGAACCTCTTTAAAATCAGTCTGTGGCCAGAAGCCATAGTATGACAACTTTATTTGGCTTTCTTAAATTGAGATAAAACAGGTTATTTTCATTCATATGTGTATATGGGAGAAGGGGCATGTGTCTCTGTGCTCTTCATACTAAATCCTATTATAAGCCCTTCATGAAGCATTAATATGTAAAAGTCAACCTCCCGCCATCTAATCTAGTATAAGGGCTTGGATACATTATTAATTTTTGTCACACATCTGAGGCCCCCTTTTATCAAGCAAAACCCCCATCTAAATCCCTTGTTGCATCATTAAATTGTGAAAACAGCTTCATCATTCATGACAGAAAAATGGAAGCACCCTGAACCATATGGCAGAGGGAGCAGCAGTACCAGCTACCAGTTTCCCCAGTCTCCCTCTTGGAAAGATTGGTGCTTAAAAGAATCCGCAATGCAGTAGGGTGACAAAATCATCTTGGGGTTTTTTGTGCAAAATTGGCTTCTTTGCCTGGAAACAGATGAGCCCCACACCAGTGCCAGGGATCAGAGACCAGCTCAATCTGCAGGATATTGGACTGAATATGAAAGGTGGGGTTGGCAAGTGCAGCTCTGGGGGGTTTTCCCTCACAATCCAAGGTCAGTTTAAGTCCTCAGAAGTTCAGAAGTTGGCACTTATTCAATCATCCACTAATCCCTCACTCATGCTGTGAATGAATCATTGTTTGCAAATCAGAAAGCACACAATATGCCTACCTGCTAAAGAATGGAACAATTTCTCTTTTTAAAATAGAGAAATGTAAAGATGTGAACTTTGGGACATCTTTCTACTTGTATTTCTAAACCAATACTTTACCTTAAATTTTTTATGCTTGTTGTCATTAAGGCTGAGTTAGAGAGATTCTGATTTCACTGACATGCTAATGACAGTTTCATTGAAAATCTGTGGGATTCTGAGACATGAGGCACTGACGGTTGTCTGAAATATCATTAATTTTATTCATACAAATAATCCTATCAGATTACTTGCTGGGAAGAAGGATTTAGACTTTAATAACAAGAAGAATGGCACTTGAGAAACAAAGATTAATTTGAAGTGACATGTTAATTTGTATAATTTCATTCAGATTAGAATGACAATGATTAAGAGTTCAGCATAGATGAAAGATAATTGCATTGTAGAGAAATTTAGTATAGCCACGTATTTAGTATAGCCATTTTTTAATGTGAATAGTGCCAGGATTTGAGCTTTAACAGACAATAGAAAATACATGTCATTACCATAGGTGATTTTAATTTTTAAAAAATTGGCATTCTATTCTGCCCTTTGGGTCTCTTTGTGTCAGAAGGTTCTAATGTTTGAGTATACACAAATGAGCTAAAATGGTCACTCAGCTTTGTTTTATAAAAAATAGTCTGTGATTATTGCAGATTTACTTTTGAAAAAATGCTTGGCACATACAGTCAAAACTGGCATTTCTATTTTAAATATATAACTGCATTGGGAATTGATCCTATATTGTGTAATCAAATAATGCCCTATTAATTTCAAAGAATCTTTCCTGATTTACAGTAAATGTTTAAACAGTTCACTTAGGAAATCAGTGAAGAAATACTGCCACAGTGTTTTAGTATTGTTTTTGGTAGGGCAAGGGGTTTGTTACAGATTTCCAACATATAGGATATTTAAAGGGTGTATCAGAAAATATAATGATATTCAAGTTATCTTGAGATGACGTGATAAAAGTGAGTACAGTTTCACACCTTTCTGTATGTGTGTGACAGCACAGCAGGTGGTTTATTCACAGACAGCTGCAGTAGCATGAATGTTAAATAGGGAGTATTGATTTGAATTAAATTATTAAATTTCTAGATTAAAAACAAAACGTGCATACTTACAGGACCACATAGCCTGAAATTCACTATGGCAATAGCCCTTAACACTTGATTCTGCCTTATATTTTGCTTAATTATCCCTCTACTGCAAACATTTCACAATAGCTAAAATATAACTTCCATTATAGGAATTTAAAACCCAATGGAAAAAACTATCACATCATTTCTCTGGTTGTATCAGTGATGAGTAGTCATTATGGTTACTATTTAAGTTTATTTTTATGGCTGTCAATTGCTGATTCTTGTCATCTCTTTCCAGAGGTCTAAAGCATACACTTCTACCAAACAATTTTTCCAGTGGAATTATATGCATACTTAGAATCAGATTACCTCCTAGTAATCTTTTTATATACATGTATCCTGAATACATAGTTCTTGCTGTTTCTTTCACTAGGCATTACTTTATACTGTCATTTTTTGAAGCAATTAAAGATCTCTAAAGCTAATCTCTAATTTTTCAACACCCATACTAATATTAATGTGTCCAAATTACCCACAAAAATACAAGGTCAACGTCAATTACTTAAATACACTCATTGCACTAAATAAAGAAAAATAAACATTCTAGGATTATCCTGATTACTTTAGTAGGGAATCATGCTGGAAGCCTGTGATGTGTTTCTAGTCCCACGTGGCTTAAGATCCCACTCAGTGAGACTGCTTTTCAGAGTGGTCCCTCCCTCTCTGATGTTACTTTGCACTCAAGTGTCATATATTGAACAGAATTCAGTCAGCCAAATGTTTAATATATCATCTGATCAACTGGATCCTTTTTTACCCTCAAGTTCATCAACACTTACACATATTCCCCAAGTGACTGATGAAATGTGAAGACCACAGCAAGTCTCAGCAGTATCATAATGGTATCTGAATCTTTGGAAGGTTCATAAATTCTAGCCAGGCAATCATCAGTCTCCCAAAGTGAAAAATGTCACTCTTCCCCTTACAGTCACTGACTTGGTTGTGAAAATCACACACACACACACACACACACACACACACACACACACACACACACACACACAAGAGGTGCCCTAACACACTACATGGAGNCACACACACACACACACACACACACACAAAAGGGGTTTCATCACACTACTTGGGGCAGATACCCCAAGTAACCTGGGTTCCCTACAGAATATATAGGCAGAGAGATGCCTGGAAATGATACAATATACCCGAGGCATGACATGCTTCCACAGGAATCACTAACTAGATAAACTACACCTATCTTAACTGGAGTAGTCCTCAGTTATTTTCATTGTCATAAATGTAAATGTTTGTGAAGAAGAGAAAAATCTGATTTGAACATGACAACTTCTTCTGCTACTGACTTTTCCTGGCAATGTGTCGGTTGTCGTCCCGTGCTGCCCCGCCCCCCNAAATCTCTGCAGTTGCATCACTTTACATGTGAATTAGTTCAGATGGGTTTTCTGATGTTGTTTGGGTTTGGAATGAAGACAGCTTTTGATCCTCTGCAGCCTTTACTCAAGAAAAACTCTAATTAATCCTGAGGAATTACAGACTGTGTAAAGATGCAAAAATTATTAAAGGAGGAAGAAAAGGTAAACAGTCCTTCAAACGGCTGTTAATGGCTATTTGAAAAAGCCTTTTACATTTTTAAACCATTATCAGAAAGATGGCACTTGTAAACAGAAAGACAACGGACACCCCAGTTTAAAAATTAGATGTTTTGATTTTTTGTTTTTAAGGGTCGGATATTAGTGTTTTTTCAGCTACAGAGCATTTCTCCGTTTGTAAATACTCGTTTCTGCTGTAGATCTATCTAAAAGCTATTTATCTTGAGGAGACCATTTTTTGCTTTAGCCACACTCTCCTTCCTCTCAGTCTCAAGCACACATAAGCCATCTTGCTCATCAGGCTAAGCCTCTCTGCCCATCCAGGCCTACCTTACATGTTGCCCACTCCTGAGAAGAGTTAAAGGTATATATGGCTGAATTTAGTATCCATTTGCACTTAGAGTGGTACTGGTTTGAAGAGTGGCACTAGGACCTTTGCTGCTTCTGCAAACGATGAGCCTGTGGCATTAAGCATGGATGTGAAAGCCTCATGTGTCTCGAATACTCAGTGGATCTAATTAACAGGTAGAATCGCACCCTGGGTGCTTGAAAGATTGCCAGACACCATAGAAACGAGTCCTTAAGTCCCCAGACCATCTGCACTTTCTTTTCATTATGGAAGTCTCATTTAAACCTGTTTTTCGACCATTCTAAATTCATTTATGCTTCAATGAAAAATTCCTGCTGACGGTTTTCCTTTTCGTTAAAAAAAAACCCCATAAAATTCTTTAACTCAGTCACAGGAAGAAAAAACTCTTTCAAGCTTTGATGAAATAATGAATCTTTGAATTTGCTTCTGAATACGTGTTGTTTGAATATCGTTGCCACAACCTCCTTAAGTGACTGTCTAAAGGAAAAGGAAGCCAAAATGATATATCTCCCACAAAACTAGGGGGATGCTGGAAGGAGGGTGGGCAATGCACCATCATAGTGGAGTTCCCGGTTCGCATGCAAACGGTCTTTCCCTTCCTAAGGCCCTGCCTTTGAGCGGGGAGGATTAAGTTGAGGGGTGCAGGGGAACCCCGGCTGTCGGGAGCTCAGCCCCACACCTTTGCTCCGCAGCCCAGCCCCGCTCGAGTTCGGACGGGGCCTTGGCGCTTTTTAAGCGCTGTTTACCTGTTTGCTGCCAGCCGGGATGAGATGTATCCTCCGGGGATCTGGGTGATTATGTATCCCCAGAAAAAAGAGCCGTGGATCATGCCAACTGTTTCAGGATCCCAATTAAACTTCGCTTTCTTCCAGTGCAAGGGACCGGGATAGAAAGAGAGAAAGACAAGAGGAAGGCTGTAACTGCGTCACTTGAGAGCTTTCACCCGCAGTAGCTTCACCTGCAGTGCAATCGAAGGGGTCCCGGTACCGGCTCTGGGCTCTGCCCCGGCACCCTACGGCAAGCGCTCGGATTGCCCGCCAGATCAGCAAAACAAACCCAGTAACAGCAACGGAACCAGTACTGCCCGAGCCTCCCTGGGACACGAGAGGGCCAGAGGGACCCCGTGTGCCCCGAGGCAGGCAGGACAGAGCCGGACAGCGCTGGGAGCCCCGGCTCACAGACACAGCTCTACGCGGGCCGGGGGCGCACAGCCCGCACTCACCTCTTGCCTATGCGGACAGCAAGCCGTGAGGGGTTTGTCTGTGGATTTGGGTGTTTAAGATTCATCTGCATTTGTCACATCTTTCTCACCACGCTTTAACTCGCTTTAAAACGGCTCTTATCATTTAACGCCTTTTGTCAAAGCTAATTCACCCTGGTGTTTTCAAACATTCCTGCAAAACCCCCCCCGCCTCCTGTACGGCGAGGTGCACCCACTGACAGCTACTTATTCGATGCACTCCTTCTCCCATCCCCTACGTTTATTTTAGGAAATATCTGCGTTTTTTTCAAGGCTTTGTGGAAAAGACAGGGTGGGGGCTAATTGTCCGCCCAATAATACCACAAACTGGGGCCGGGAACTAAAATGAAAAAGTAGAAATAATCGGTAGAAATAGTTTCTGCGTCAAGAACGGGGTTTCCGTCCTTCGGAGAGCGTAGCGGCGGTGCCCGGCAGGGGGAGGGGCGCTGCCTGCCTCGGGACGGAGGAGCATCGGGGCTCAGGTGGGGGGAAATGCCGCGAAACTACCCAAAGGCCGTCCCACCTTTGTTGAGGTGTTTGACTGAGAGTTGTATTGGGAGGATGTGGGATTTACGAGGGAAAGGTTCCCACCTCTTTAATAATTTTTCCTCCTCGATGTATGGTGCTGTTATTGACCATATCCACGATGGCCACTCCCAAGTTACATCGGATCCCGAAGGAAATGCAGAATCCCAGTCCACTCATGATGGCAATGATGTACCTCCGAGGCAGCCCGAAGCAGGTACAGTCGCACAACGGGGCTTTCTTTTCGGGCACTTCCATGGGCTTTCCATCTTCAGTCAGCTCGATGGTGTCCCCGGGCTTCTGCCTCTTCTCTAGGACTCTGCCCGACACAAGAAGGAAAAGTCAAGGCCTGGCCGCCTGAAGCCACAACAATTTTGGGAAACTGGAGGCTTAAAATCATCGTTCCCCTTGCTCGGGAGGCTTGGAGATTGATTTGAGGATTTATTCCTTTCTTCCCATTCACCTTCAATATTCTTTAGCAATGACCTGTGGGAGTCACAATTAGTCATCCCCAACTTCCCCCGCCACCCCTCCGCAGCAGCCCAGGGAGGAGCTCTAGCTGAGAATTGCTCATCTATCATTAAAGACTTCTGCCCAAATATGTAGGACGCATCAAGAAGACAGCGTCTGTAACCACTGCAGAGGCGCCATGTTGGTCAGCCCCAGAGGCACAGAAACAGAAACAGGCTTCTGAAGGTTTTGTTAAAACTCCTTGCTGTATTAGAAACACCAAGGGGGTGATCTTGGTGTGCACCTCGCTTTAGGTCTGGGAACAAAAGAAATGTTAGGAGAAAAAGACGGGAGGGAAGAGCGAGGAGAAGGAGGAGTAGAGGGTGATATTGCTATTTATTTTAGATTTGCAAAATGGCTGTCACATGCAGTGAAAGAAAACATGACCGAGAGCCGGCATCTTCAGAGAAGGCTTTCCCAAAGATCTCAGTCTCAGCTGCCCGTTGGAAGCATGTGATCACTTAGCAGGTTTAACCTTCCCAGGGCAGCTTTAAGCACTATCTTCTTGCCCTCATTCCCTCGGTTTTACTTGAAAATCGTGTCTCCTAGAAAACAATCTGATGGAATCTGAAGGGAAGTGGTAGTTTGCAGCTATTTCCAATCAGCTGGAAAATACCACGAAAGGTGATTTAGAACATTCAGAGGTTTTGTGGGGGGTTTTTTTGTTTNGCTGTGTCGGTAGCAAAAAAAAATCAGGTTTATACAGCATAAGTGTCCCATACTGAATCCCTAAATCTTTTTCTGAAGTCACTGAGATATTTAAAAACCAGAAAATCTAATCAATTATGTCGTCTTGAGAAGCAAATATGTGACCATTTGCCGACACTCTCGTCTCTACAATTGCTGCCCTCACCTCTGCTGTAAAAGTGTTTTCTCACTCGGAGGAGCATCTCTTTCAAGTTAACTCATCCGGCTGATAGCGCAGTAACAATTAGCAGAATAAGGCTTAAAAGGTTATCTGTGTTCGGGAGAAAATACAGGGATTTTCTCCAAAAACGGCTCAACTGAAATTCTCCTGATTTTTCTTTTCTGGGCGTATTATTTCCATGCTCAAATCTTAACGTTGTGAATAAAATAAACCACCGTGGGTTTATGTTCAAAATTCGTTCGTGTGGATAAAGGACAGGAGTGTTTTCTTCCTGAATGGGCGTCTTGTCTCCGGGAATAGACTGGAAATCAATGTGTAAGAGGCAAGAAAATTGTTTAGATTCTAAGAAGAGTAAACAAAGTACTTAATTGCCGTGAGCTGAAAAAGATTAGCAAATCGCGCGTTTGTTAGTCGAGGTGTGAATTCAAACGGAGTTTTGCTGGAAAATACAAACACTGTTTCTCCATTATTCACTGTGTGACGACAAGTAGTAGAGATAATAGTTTTATTTAAATTGTGGAATCTTTAAGAAAGAAAAACAGGTGGTTTTCCTTAATTATATTTTAAACAGTAATTTTGGATTATCCTTTCTTCTTATTATTAAATTTCAGCAATTGAAAATTACTTAAATATAACCAAAAACTATAGGAAATTAATTGCATTGTTGATGACTTTAATTTTGCTTTTGGCTTTTCTTAATGGTATACTTTCTATGAAAATGGAAGCCTTAATTTTGTCTTTATCACTTCACTGATATGTCCCCTTCCCTTAAAATGGCAGCAGAAGTGACTCATGCTGTGAAACAGCCTGGTGTCTGTGCCCAGCACTGCCGCATAGATATGGAAAAAAGATTTTTACGTGACCTACCCTGGGCAGACAAATCCGCAGTTGCCTTATAGCTGCAATTCGGGCAAAAAAACCAAAACCAAAACCAAAAAACACAAAAAACCCCAAAACAAAAAAAAAAAAAAAAAAACCCCCCAAACAAAACCCAAAACAAAACAAACACAAAAAAAAAAAAAACCCCACCAACAAAACCCCAAACAAAACCAACACAACAAAAACAGACAAACAACCAAAAACCAAACTGACAAAACCACCCCAAATCAAAACAAATATTTCGGGGTAATTTCTAGCAGAAAGTACAATCGAAAATTTATTGGAATTTCACAGACTACTCAAACGTTGTGGAGGTCACTAAAGTCACCAGATTGGATGGAGAACGATGTGTGAACTTTAGTGCATGCACCTCGTAGGTATGCAAGAATCTGCGTTTATTTATCTGTGTGCACAGGGCTGGACGACGGTGGAAATGTTCTTTACACACAGAAATGTATGAGTGATGCTTTTGAGTTTAGCAATTGCAGCTGTATATAATTTATAGGACAAGCAGATGCTTCTAAAGGCAGATGGATAAATAATTAAACACTCTATATGTTTCAGCTTCAGGAGAAAAAAAATCGTTCATATATCAATTATTTATATATCTCCATGTTTACCTTCAACTGACGACGAATTACACAAAGGACAAGACTAATCAAAACCAGAATTTTTTAAAAAATATATTTGCTAAGGCCAGGGGGCAAGATCCTGTGAGTGCATTGTGAAATTAAGATGGAACAAAAATACAGGTTGCTGCTCTCTCCTGTTTATGATTTCAAAATGAGATCCTGTTTTTGTGGAAGAAAGGTGAGGTAATCTTTTGCTACATATTTACTGACACCATCGACGAGCCAGATAGAGAAGTTATGAGGGTGCCATATTGAGCAGCTTCAGCATTAATTTCCAGGATCTAGATTATATCCAACAGAATCGCAACAGCTCCCAAATCTGCCACCGCTAACCTCCCCAAAGCATTCGACCTCCTGCAGGCAACGGGCGCTTAAGAAAAGCTTCCAAATTTTTCTGGAAAGTAGAATCCTACAAGAGATACCGGTCTTACCTGTAGAGTTGACCAAGCGATTTTCCAGCAAAATTCTTCAATCCCTCCTTGCCGGGAGTCAAAATCCTTTGTTTTACCGACTCCATTCCTGCGGGGATGCTCTCTGGATAATGCTCTCCTCTGGATACGGCGCTGCTACGAGCAACGATGGTTCATACTGGTTTAATCTCTTAACTTTTCGTCCTCATTCAATGGCTATCGGTTCGCCTACGGGTAAAGGGAGAATGAGAGGAAGAGTGATCGCGTATGTGTGTGAGCGAGGTGGAGACGGCGTGCGGAGTCGGGGGGGCGAGGGCGAGGGAGCGCGCCTGTGTGCGGCAGCGAGAGGGGCGTCGGAACGCGCTGCAGGCAGCCCCCGGGGTTCCCGGCAGCACGGACTTGCCAGGCACAGTCAGAAATTCTCCTCGGCCTCGCAGGGTTCAGATGTGGCGGGAGGAAGCAGAGCCATGCCCAGCACGGAGGGGACGAAGGTCTCCGTGCAGGAGCGTTTCGAGGCAGTGCCGGCTTTGCGTGTCCCCGGCCGCAGCGCTGGCGGGGGCGGGGTGCGCTCGCCGCCCTGGGCAGACGCTGCTGCCCCCGGCGCGGCCGCGGCTCCGGTCCCCGGGCGCTTCGCCCCTTCAGCACCGCGGCCAGCGCCGCGCCCCGCCCGCGCCGCTCCCGCCGCGCCCCTCCGCGCCCCGCGGCAGATCCTCCGCACCTTGGACGAGCGCCGCTGTTCCTGGTATAGTGCGCTGTGCGGAAAGGACGTGGCCTTCGTGCAGCCAGTCCTGCTCCCGGGCAAACCGGGCACAGCTGCAATAATGCTGCTCTAATGCTATAAACAGGTAATGCCGTTCCAAAGGTATATTTACCTCTATGTCCACGTTTACTCACACAGCTTATTTTAGATCATGTTAGGAATCCATTAGTGACTGCTTTCTCTAAGCATTTAATATTTGCCATCTCTTTTTCGTCCTCTGTTTTCATGCCTCTGAGTAGGCCACTCTAACACTCAACCTTGATTTGTGGTATTTACAGCACTCAGCATATTCTGAACAGAATTATCTTTCCTTTCAGAATCTAATAATAACAAGCTTTTATCTCTTTGAAGAAAATTGCAGGTGCAAAAATCGGTATTTCTTTCTGAGTCATAACCATTTTATTTCTCTTAGATTTAATTTTCATTTTAATCTTAAAGTTTCTGTAATGTGCTACTTTTAAAAAATTATAATTTGTGTTTTAAACAAGTCTTTCTAATATTATGAAGCTCCTTCACTTGTCCAGTTGGTAACTAAATGCAAACTATATTTTCAAAGATTCCCTTACGAAAACATATGTTGTAGTTGCAATAGCCTAAAAGCAATTGCTCTTTTGGGTTTATAAAAATATAAAAATAGAAAGAAATATAAAAATTTCTTTCAGATGTTGCCCTCTGCTGGAGAGTTAATGAAGCTTTACCATGCCAAACCACATTTATACAAGACCAATTATTTTAATATTGAAATTTCCATAATGACTGATCCATGCAGAATTTCAATAATTCCTCTCAAAATTGTAAAAGAACTACAAAGTGCTAGAGTAGAAAATAAATTATAAATAAAACATATGTAATTGAAATGTTGCTAATTAGAATCATAACACAGCCCTGATAGCTGTGTAGCTATTGGATGTGGTTTACAGCATTGTCACTACCATTAAAAACCTGAAAGGGTTTTTCCCAGAAGAGGAAAAGCTGCAGAGTTACATAAGCACATCTTCCCGGTGTATCATGGCTCCACTGTGCCATTGCAGATGCTCAAAGGAAACCCATATTAATAGATTTTTCTGAGAGGCAGCAGGAACAGAATATTGTTTTGCAGGGATGCATTAAATGGGATTGGATTCTGTAATTCAAGCCTTTCAGAAAGGTCCTGAGCCCTTTTCTGACTTGGAATTTGAGGTTGTAAAGCCTGCTGGGTAAGGATGCTTTGTTTATTTATGTCGTGCAAGGAGCTCTGGCCCTTTTTTTAGAAAGCTCAGCACTGGCATGGCTTTGATGCTATGGCTACTAAGTATCAGCAATAATTATTAGCAAAATAATAGCATTTAATAAATAAATGATGATTGATTTGTGAAAGATAAATAATTCATCATATCATGCCAAAATAGAGAAGAAAAGTGTAGACGGCCCATTCCTGGTTGTTTCCCTTAGTAGAGGAGAATTAGATAGTCCTTAATTGCATGAAATATGTAAAATAGGAAGCAATCCTGGTACAGTAAAGTGACTAGGCTCTGCTGCTGTAGCTATCTGAACTAGAAATTTTATGTCTATCAGATGATACATCCAGATATTACTGAGTCACATCCTGATCAAGCTCAGCTGGTTTGGCTTCACATGAGAGCAGTAGATAGCTAATCTCATTAGTTCTACAAAAATTGTTAAGTTTCGTCAGCTTTTTAAACATAATATATTAAGTATTTAATCTTGGTAGTATAAGCCATTTCTAGAAGGAATGGCACATAACACTCATCAAAATTGTTATCGATAATTATTTTTATAACAAACACCTGTCACAGACAGACCACTCACAAAAGTGCAGTCAAACTTCAGTGAAATCACAATGAGCTCTTTCCACTGGTGTCAGTGGTAAAGAGAAATAGGACGTTGTGCAGAACATTCTAGTCCAGATGACCACTGCTAAATGTTCACATATTGACCAGGAGGAAAGAGATTCAGCCAAAAGTTGCTAAGTAAAAACTGCAGCTCTGAAATGGTTCAAACAATATCTGTGGGAGGATATGATGTAATCCAAGATGCTGCAGATGTCTGTGTTTTTCACATAGAACAAAAAACTTACTGTTTCATCCTGAAATCTTGCAATTAAATGCAATTTTCTTCACGTCATTGCATTTTCTTTAACTTTTGCCCATGTGAAGACTAAAGGATTGAATCTTTACCTGCCCTTTTATTTCTATAAATGGTTCATTTTTACAAAAATGAGCTATTTCAAACTGAATAATTTCAAGAAGTGAATCTTTTTCAGAGGTGAAAAATTACAGATTTGGTTCCTAGCTCATTTTTTCTTATTGCTAAGTATCTAATCTCAAAATTTTCTACAATAACACTCAGAATAGTGCTTAAATGTTGTATTACTCATTTAGAGAAGTTCAAAGTCAGTACACCAATACAAATCCCTTCTCTCTAAGTTTTACTCTTTCTGAAGAAAACTACACAGTAAGCTAAAATTTTCATCATGGTACATACCAGTAATTTAAAAATAGTAATTATTTAAATTCTAATTTTGACCTTATTGTTATTCTGATTTACTGAAAGATGACAAAATACTGCTCTCAATAATACAGTGTCATCTTCAGGAAAAAAATCATGCTCAAAATCTTAGTTATGCCATTAAACACCTGTATGTAACAGTCTTCTGGTAGAGAGGATAGCATAAACATGCCTGAAAAAATATGAATTATGATCTAATTATTACTCCTGTTTACGGTAGCTGTCCGCTAAATCCCATGGAGTTTTGTCACCTGAAGAACAAAGCAATTTTTTACCTTCTTTGGGACTTTGGAACTGCAAAATCACACAGCAATTCCAAAATAATCATCATGCTTGCCAGGCCACCAGAAAGAAGGTTTTCTGGAAGAAGCAAAAGCTTTGTAAATTCTTTTTTAGTAAACTGTTAATTGAAAAAAATTCAACCATTACAAGAAAATATTGAAATAAAATCTTGTGCCGAACCTTGACTTAACAGGCAGAAAAATGCGACAAAAAGATTGTTTCAAATCAGGAATTTTCTCATTCTCCCTGAAAATTTGCAAGGATCACTTCCTGAACAATTTTGGTGGGCTTTTGTCTTATTCTCCAGAATTATGATTCATTGCTGGACAAGTCCCTTGAAAAACTGCACAATATGTCACTTTGAGGATTTAGAGGCAGTGTCCATGTGTTGACATATTATAGATGTGTTTATTCTGAATTTTGCATGCCAAGCTGTAAAGATTCCTGAATCCAAGTTAAAACTATGTGAAGTTGGGTTGACAACACTTTATAGGTAATTTTGCCTTTTGGAGGCCTATCCATCAATGTCTAAACCTATATTTTATGAAATGGGCTGTGCCTATAGCTCCAGACCTAGGTTGTGAGCGCAATGTAGTTATTATGCTTTTTTGGGAAGTGTATTACACAATGGTGTCAAAAGGAATAGCTGTCATGTGCTGCAATACTCACAGAACTTCTTTCTGCTTCCTCACAATCTGTGATGTTTACATCTTGAGTAGTACTTTAATTTGCTGAACTGTGGGCCAGATTGGTGCTTTATATGTCATACAACAAACATGGCAGAAGTTGAACTGTTGGATCAGATCTTGGCTCTGTATTACCACAACAACACACTTATCTTTCTTATTTTGTGTCCAAAAGAGAATGCACTTGGACTGAAATATGCTAAAGAATGCATGTGTCTTGGCAGAACTTACATACTCACATCCTTACATACTCACATCTGGTCTCTTTCAACCAGATTGTGCATTTTGGAAATAGAAATCCAGAACTTCGGGCCACAATCACAGGGACAAATACAAAAGTCTAGCAGGAAGCTGGCCACAGAGGCAATATAAAAGTGGCTGCGGACTGTGTCAAGCAAAGCTGAATAGCTTTTCCACTGCTTCATTTAAGTTTGATATATGGCAGCTTAGTGCTTGCAAATTGGGTTACTCTTTCAGATGCCCTTATTCAGTTGCTAGAATGTTATTACATTGCTTTGCTAGTGGTCTAATAGGCACAAGAAATGAGATGTAATAGAGTACAGGAGCTGCATATTCATTTTTCAGGGCAGTTTCTAGTTTTAAACCAAACTGGAGGTAATTTGCTCAGGGATCTCTGCACTGGCATAGATGATTAAATATTCTAAAAATATGCAACAAATTCCAGGGGGTTTTGTTGTTGTTGTTGTTGGTTTGGTTTGGTTTTGTTGGGTTTGTTTGTTTGTTTGTTTCTTAATTTAGGAATATCTTGTTTCTAAGCATGTAAATTCTTACTGCCTAATTATCAGATAATCTAGCTCATGTTGAAGCTGTTCCTTCAGCCCTCTAGTGGTAAAAGGACTCTGTAAATGACTAGAATTGCTATTGCTATTGCAGATTTCACCGTGAAAAAAGAATCATGAGATGACTTGCAGTTACTATATAGGAGTACTCCATGCTGGAAAATTTTCTGTTATGTTACAAAAAGATTCATTTATTTTCCCCATCCTCCCTTTTCTGTCTAAAATCTAGTTAATTTTTAGTATTAGCAGATAGATTGTTAAAAAAATCAACAAACTAATAAAAAATCACCTGACAGCAAATGTCTTTTAAATAATGAAAGCAATGACATTACTTTTATTATTTTTTTTCTGGTATATCTGTGGAGAAATTTAACAGCATTGAATATATTTATCTTAAAAGTAAATGGAGATGCTTATATTCCTCCCACATATTACAGGAACATCTGTTCCTTTGAATTCCAGCACTTTTCCATGAGTTACATACAAAGGATCCCAAAGGACTGGAAGCCATCTGTCTTATTACACAGACAGAAATAAAATATTGCTTGTTCTGTGAGCACAGAAACATAGAATCATAGAATCATTAAGGAATGAAAAGACCTCTAAGGTAATTGAGTCCAGCTGTTAATGAATGAATCTGACTCCCTGAGGCTTCCTGTCCTAAGTAATCCTGGTTTTCTACTATCCTTTCCTTACATCAGGCCCTGGTCAGGATCCATAAGAACTCAGGTCCTCCCCTGCATGTTCTCCAATGCTTTCCTGTCAGCATACTTGGTTTCTGTCATGTCATCAACATGCCTTTTTCTTCTTCCTTATTTATTTTCTTTTATTTTGTGCCTCTTTTATTTTCTTTTACAACACTGCTTTTGGTAAATTATTTTTTTGAAAATTGTAGGGAACTTGCAATTCTGGCACATTTATATTTCTGCCAAATGGGACCAAAATGGGTCAAAAGTGATTATGAAAGGAAATTAACACACACACAAAAAAAGAAGTGTAAGGCTCATTTTGTTTGAAAATAGGACTGAATCCATCAGTGTTAGATGCTGTTGGTTGTGTTGATCTCATGTTTCATTAATAGCAGAAGCTATCTTTGATATTGATATATCTTTTGAGGGACCATGTGCATGCCTTTTGTAAATCACAAGGTCTAGCCTCTTTTATAAATACTTCAGAAGTGCTAGGTACCTTCTTTGGACAACATGGCCATGGGTTTGAAGGTAGAAAAGTCCAAGTATTCTTGTTCTTGCAAAGGAAAACCAAAGACTGTAAAAGATTTTAAGGGAATCCAAAGACAGAAATGCTATTCTTGGTGATATATAGAATATTTAAGATGTTCCTTCTCTCCCAGAAATATTAGAGCAGCACATAAATTAAGATGACAGGAAAATATCTGCTTTATTTTAAGGCATTGCTAATGACCTCAACGGTGGTTGCATTGTGTTCCACAGGAGAGGGGGGAGAGATCAGGATGTCACATAGGTAGATTACTTCAGGCCAAAGCATTCAACATATTAATTTAAAAATACCTGTGATCTCTAAATGTAATTAAAAACATCAAGTTCTTGATTCAGAGACCTTTTCTAAACGTCAGCATTGAGCTGAGATTTCATACGCATTTCATTTTATAATCTGGTGTTTAAGTGTAAATATTTTACATCTATTTTTTCTTATTTTTGTTATAAATAAATCATCACATATATGGTAGATCAACTAACTGATTCTCCTGGAGGAAGTCTGTTGATTTTTGTGTGACTCAGTCTCTGTGTGACCAGTTCTGATGTCTTTAGCTATTCCAGTATTTCTTCTACGGGGGAGGTGAATTTTAATTATGTATTTAGTGCTCTATTTGCAAGACTTAGAAGATCAAAGAGTTCAAAAAACTTGTGTTGAACCTTCTTCTCTTCCCAGGCTTATGGTTTCCTTGTCTGTCTCTTAAGCTTGTGTATTCATCCTGAAAGCCAAGAGAAGCATTTCTGTCTTTTGGTTTCCTTTCCAACAGCCCTCATCTTAATAGTTGACATCTGCTGGGCCTCTACCATGGACTTTTATTGAATTACATCTGATTATTACAACTCATTCTGCAGTTGAATCACTTTCTGACTCCTCTTGGGGCAAAGATTTACTGGTTGCTTCCTTTTTCTACCCAAGGGGCACTCTTTTATGGCTTTTTTTCATCCTAGAGCTGGAGAAGTGATCACTAGCACCACTAGTGCTATCCCTGTGTTCTGTGAGAAGTGATCAGTATTGCCATTAGTGCTGTCTCTGTATGCTGTGGTGTATGATCTAGGGATCCCACTCTGTTTGTCAAAGCCAAATACTAAAGTGCAGATAAAAAGCTCCTATAAGACAATGCTATTTATTCTGTTTTAGTGCTACAGAAACTTCTCAATCTATTAGAAAAATAACAGCTGGAAGGAGGAAAGAGACAAATGCCAAGTGTCTGCTTGGACTGTATTCCTACGTAGTGGAACAAGAGGCATATCTCTGCATAATATTCAGAAAGGAATTCAGGATTTTCCCATCTGTATGGAACTAATTTAAATGTTCCTGGGGCATTCTACCAGTTGAGAAAGATTCCAAAGAATTTTCACATTCTCTATGCTCTCCTTTCAGAAGTAATGCCAGTTTCTCAAAAAATTGTCTTATCATTTGTTTGTTCTGAAGCCCTGTTGAGCTATTTCTTAGATATTAAACCTGCTTTATCCATGAAGACTGTCCATCATGCTACAGCCAAGCAAATATCAAGACTGAGATATGAATAAATATGTAAGAAAAGGGAGGTTGCAAACACAGTTTTGTTGCTGTTTGCCAGATGTCCAGAGCTCACACCTGGGGGCTGTGGCCAGATAATTAATGTCTGCAACACTTAAGTTATTAAATTTGTTTGTTTTCTTGTTCTCTCACTTCATATTTTCCTGTATTTTCACACTGTATGTCTTACTTTGTACATAATTCCAATAAAACCACCATTGCTATTTCCAGAACAAAGGACCCAAGTTTTGTTACAATGATCTGAATGGTTTTTTGTACACATCAATTTTTTTCTCCTTATCATGATAGACTGAATTTTAGTTGCTAGTTTTCCCTAGTTTTGTTTTGTTTTGATGTGTCTAGTAATCAGTCTGAGACTGCCAATTCATCCACACTTCACACCTACCATGATGTTATATGTTCCCTTTTTTTTTTTTTTTTGTGGATATGTTCTGGCTTCTGAAGTGCTCAACACATCAGAAGCATTACAAAGGCTAGATTTAGTGCCTTTACAACAACAAGCTTCATATTTTTTGGCTTTCTATAAGGAATAATCATATGATTATCAAAGCTCTTGTCCTAGGGTGACATTATGATGCTTGTATCCCCAAATCCTCTGTTCTGTTTATGCTGGATATTATATTCTGTGCCTTCAAGACTGGGTCAGAGAGTGAAGGCGGGCAGAAGCAGCAGCACGGAGTTTGTTATCAGAGACTGCCCTCACTCCCGCACATTCTGCTGGACTGTGGTGTCTGGCACAGACGGAGCGGAACAGGGCTCTGCTTCTGCTTTTTAGTTAGTTTAGCTAGCTGAGGCAAAGAAGTTTCCCTGGACTGTTTT
>VWZP01007227.1:26354-57976 GCA_013396995.1 Dicaeum eximium
GGAGGGGGTGGTTGGGGGTTTGGTTGGGGGGGGGGGGGGGGGGGGGGGGGGGCCCTTTTGGAGGTTTTCTCCCAAATTTGCCATAAACCAGGACAGGTTTGAAATAAATACATATCCCCAGATTGAAAGGATGGAAAGCAAGTGGTCTCTAAAAAATCTATTCAGTCATGTCCTCTTCACTTCCAAATCCTTTTTTACTATGAGGCCTCACTGGCTTATGAAAACACCTTCCCCTGGAGGAATCTTATCTTAAATAAAAATCTCCCTTGAATCCATGCATTAAATCAGTCTCATGTTACTGAGTCACTCCTTGTGCTTTGAGATGATCTTTTGCTTTCATAGACAAATCTCCTTGGCAGGTTGCCTGTTTCTTTCCATTTATGACAAGAATATTAATCACTCTCTGATCATCAGAGACACATCATAAATAATTGAGAGGTACTTTGGCAACTGGTTAACATTACACCTAAGTGCTTCACACAGCACATGCTTTCCCCATCTACATGAGCATCTTTCCTTCACTCGTGTTTTGCACCTTGTGTAGTGTTCTCCAAAAAGCTTCATAAATTGATTGCTTGTCTTTCAAAATCTGCCCTGTACTCTCCAGCACTTCTAATAGATTTCAAAATGATCCTCATTAATCCTTCTTCACTGAAAGGATGCGTGACCAGTCACAAAGCCTGAGGGAGATGGAAAAATATGACCAGTGAGAAAAAGAGAGAGGAGGATCCTCTCTTAAATCCATCTGAGGCACAGAAGTGGTCAGATAGTATAAAAAACTAGCCCAAGTTTCTCTAATTGATCTCAATCTCAAGGAGTATGACTTTAAATACAACAGGACTTTCTCATGAGTGCCAGCATTTTGGCAGGAAATCTCACAAATTTTTCATATTCTGGAATTCCTTTCTCATACCACAGGCAGGTTATCAGCCTGAGAGCAGACTCTCACTAAGCTTTTTTAAAGGAGGCTGAAGGCAATTTCTGTTTCACATATATATTACTGTTTTTCTCAAAATGCTAAATGCTTCATCTACCACATTTCCCTGCAGAAGATAATGAGCAGTTTACAGATCCCAACATTTCAAGGAATGTTCCTTTCTCAGCACAATGGGATGGCACATGTACACGTCAGCTATACCACCTTCTTCTCTGTGCTTTTTCTAATTTTATTCTTTGCTATTTCACAAAAGGTTATAGGGACATAAATAGGACAACATATTGTTCAAAATCAAAGTTATACTAAATAGCTGATAATTTTGTAAACATTGGGGCCCTTAATAAATACTTAATAAATACTTGACCTTAATAAATACTTAATAAATACTTGACACTTAATAAATACTTGACCGAAGTGTAACTCCATTTTATTTGTTAGTAGCTGCTTTTTTGTTAGTAGACAAATCAGGTAAAGAGATTCTTTGTGCATCAGGAGGGAAGACTGAGCAAACTGAGCATGAGCAGTAACTTTTTCTTCTTAAAAGTATTCAAATACCTGATACTTGTCAGGATTTTTTATTTACTAATTAGTCTGAGTTTAATTCTCCACGTAGTATGAATAGGTAATGTAAATAGGTAATAAAATTAATATAATTAATTTCATTAATGATTTTTTTTTTTNACTGTGTTCACAATATAATCTGTCTGATACTATAGTTACACAATAACTCACACATGTATGTATCTGAAGTGAATGCAACTTGAGTGTGGTAACTGGTAACTCAGTCTTGCAGAACAAGATGAAAGACTCAGAATTGCAAGAAGTAGTAAGCTTTTTGCCCTTGATGATAGCAAAAAAGGGTTAAAACTTCCATTCTTAATATTTTAAAATATTCCCCAAATATATTTAATAACCATTTAGAAAATTTTCCATGGTTTAAAGCTTTTTCAGTTACAAATCTGTTGATATAGATGTTTAATGAAAAATTTTACTAAAAAGTTTTGTTAAAAGAACGACGATTCGGTATCACTCTCTTCTTATGCTAAACAGCATCAATCCCTTTTCAGGTTAGAGGCTTAATTATAAAATTTCAGAATGTATGTGAGTTTCGTGCATTTGTATACCATATATGCACCAAATAATTGGCACTTATTGCAGAATGAAGAAGCTTACCAAAGTAGCCTTATAGGAAGTTGTATTTGTTCTCACCACAACAGAAAGTTCCCTTGCTCAGCATTTGCCCCATCCTCATCAGACACCTAAGGCTTGTGGAAAAGCTTTGCTCCTGCGACCGTCTTTGTACCCAGGAATGAGCTCAGTCCCTGCAATGACAGATATGTGACAGTCAGGGATGAGTGGTGTGTGCACGGGAGAAAGGGGTGGCTGCTGTATGCGCTGTGACGTATCTGGGTGCTCTGGGTAGACATTTAAAACAGAGTTTGTCCAGCATTGAAAATGAAGAATTTCTTCACAGGTAATTTCTTCCAGGTGCAAAAGCAAAGAAAATCCTGCTTTTCCCTTCTCAACAGAATCAACCTCTCGGATGTCCCCTTCCAGTTCCTGTATTAACTACTAATAACTACTAACTGGGTCCCCTCTCCAGACTAGCATCTACATTTAAAGGCTTCTTCTACACACCTGAATATCAAAAATTTCTCTACAAGTGCTGGCTTTAAGCTTCTCTGGTACCTCTGCTTTTCTGTCTTCTCCAGTTCATAAGGCCTTACACTTCTGTTTATTCACCTTCCTCCTTCTGAAGATAAAGTCATTAATAAAGGCTTCACAGTTCCTTCATATTTTCAGTTCCCTCCACATGTTCAGCACATAACCCCAGCATTCTGAATTTATAGCAAAAGTATAAAATAGGCTCTTTTTCTGCTTTTATTTCCACTACCTGTGTCACTTCACTCATTTCTAATCACAGCAGTGACCCCATTAACTAGATCATCTTTTTACGAGTCCCACAGAGAGTACTTTTAGTTGATGAAAAAGTTGGATGTTGGTACCTGGTGATTCCAATATATGGTGGCATCTTTTAATTAAAACACAAGTCATTGTGACAGGCAGGTTGCAGCCATGGAATAATTTGCCTTTTCCACCTAAATCAAACAAAAACCCAATGAAAAAGCACTTACTGCTTACCATGAAACATACAGGATCATTCTCCCTTACTCAAAATATGAGACTTTTTTTGCTGTTGCCTCCTGTGCTGCTTCTGAGAAAGCTAAAAAGCTGTCATTGACACAGAGGCAAGCAATCCTATGTGAAAGGGGAAAACAGGGAATCCTTCCTGATTGCTATTATATGGTGAGTTGTATATAAATCTCTTGGCCTACCTATTTAATCTATTTGGGGTTTTTTTTTTCTGGATCTTTGTTACAGAGATGTTGAAATCTTGGCCTCATCTGAAAATAATAGTACACTTTATATTGGAATATATGGAGACAGAATTCTGGTTGAAGAATAATATATAGATGCCACCACCAGAGAACAGGCTTGCCTGTTTGCAAGTAAACAGCATTAATGTTTGCTGGCACTAGTAATGGGCTACTGTCAGCAGAAATGTTTATTTGAGATAACCTGACAGCAAAACTGTCTGTTGTGAAGAGGTAACATGGCAGGGAATCCAGCCTTCCTACTAGTTTTTCCTGCTAAAACCTTCTGTCTGGAGTACTTTTATTCCTTTTTGAAAAACCTATTAGAAGAGCTATTGAGCACGCAGTCCTGGAACATTCTAGCACTATTTGTATTACATTTCACCAAGCACTGGCCGAAAAAAATAAGTAAAAGCCACCAGCATTGGAGATGCAAGGATCTAGGAGCCATCTGAGCCAGATCTTTTCTACATTTCCAACTTTTCATTGCTGAGGATGGCGTAGGCCAGATAGACCCACATCAAGTGCTTCAAACAGACTGCGGTTAAGGCAGGGCCAACGTAACAACAAGGCTCATCTATTTAATGCCTCCTGATGACAGAAGCAGTTACTATGGCCTCTGCATCTTTCAGTACAAAAACTGAAATGCTGAATAGTGTTGGATGCTTTAAACACCCAAGGGTCAAGCAAGGTCAGTTAGTGATTTAAATACAAATGTTTCTGACAAGCTAACAGCACTGGTTTGTTGAGGAGTTGAAAAGAATAATTCAAAAAATCCTACCCTTATCAAATGGTTCAGACTGACTCATTTCTGACTGAGAAAGCATAGTCACTAATTATTGCAGGGGAATCGTGCATATGCACCTTCCAAAAATTTATATGGCTGCTGAATTTCACATCTTACTCATCATCTCCCAGATTTCTCAGTACTTGCTTAAAAAAAACCCCTTCCTGAGTTGTATCTGAATAATGTAACTGTTCTGTTAAGACAATGATTACTTAAAACCAGAATGAGATTTGATTTAGGTATTCCTTTTTAAGAATGCCAAGGCAAGAATTGTTATGACCACCTTTAACAAGGCAGACAGACAAGAAAAAGTAGCTGTGGCTTAATGAGGTGACACAAATTCATATAGTCTGGAAATTATTTTGTTATCCTTCAGACAGTAATTATCATCCTTCTTTCCCCCTTTACTTCTTTCCATCTGTTTAGGGAAGGAAGGGTTTTTAAGTAAGTCCTTTGTGAGGGTTCCCTTTATCCTCTCTGGATACAATCTCTTGCCACACCAGATGTTAGGACCCCTGATCCCTCCCCCGTGTCTCCTAGCAGTGTATCCTAAACATTAAGGATAGTATTTTCAGAAACACTGTTTTTTTAATAATTTTGAACATTCTGAGGAACATTAGACAAGATTTTATTTGTTTCAGAGCTTACACATCTCAAAAAAATTGCAGACTTCAGATGCTGGCATATTCTTTCTCCCACATCTTGCTGTTCTTTCCCACTAATCCACTGGTGAATGGGTTACTTATTTTTCTACTCCAGTAAGACAAGTATTTTACACCATTTGAGATGCGAATGTTGGAAAAATGTCTTCTATTTCAGTGGTCCCTGTAATTATTTTCTTTGTATAGAATAAACATGGACTTATTTTTAGAAAGACTCTTTAATCTGGGTAGATTATATAGATGCCTTAACTATTTTTCTGATCCAGAAAGTAGAACCACTGAATTTTGGTGCACAAGTTTAATGTAGGAATTGACTTTTGAAGGGTAGCTACAATTTCTAATCATGCGGAGAGCCAGGTTTGTACCAGAATTTGTGAATGTCTTCTCACAAGCTACCATGCTACTCTTTTTTATAAAATATACTTGGCTTTGGATGACATTGTACCCCCAGTTAAACTTTAAATTTAAATTACCTGTTTGCCACAGGCCTCGGTGGAGGCAAGGTTTAGCCTCCAAGAGCAAAGCTTAAATGCACCTGAAAACTCACAACTTTATATTATATATAAATATTCTCTATATCCTGTCTATCAACAGTACCTTTTTTTCTCCCTCCTCTCTTTCTTTTGCTACCAATTTCTTTTCCTTTTTAATATTTTTTCATTTTTATACTTAATTAAGTACCCTATCTCACCTTAGTAATAAGCACAGTGGTACCATATTATATAATTACACCTTGCTTGTTTTGGAATTTTTTTCTTCTTTTCCAATACAGAGAAGATTATGTTATTCATCTTATACCTTTCTTTTATTTGCTTAAATTGCATGTGTCTGAGTTTAAAATTTCAGAGTTACAAAGGAAATTATCTACCAAGTCTGGCAGGTGACCCTGTTCCCAGAGTCCTGACAAGGTGATATAACAGGAGAGGTGACATGCTCAGATAAAAACATCTGTTGAGAGCAAGTCCTAAACTTCGAGCCAGATTCCCTGTGATTTAATTCAAAGTCCTTCACCGGTCCCAGAAGTGATTTTTAAAAAAGATTAAAATATGTATTGTAAAATTTTACCAGTCACTTGGGAAAGCTTCAGCCCTGACATATTTTCCAGTATATATACTCAAAGCTATTTTAAATGCATGTAAGTGAACCACTTGTACTATGTGTAGAAACTGCATATGTGACTGAGAACTTGAGAAGTCACTTCAGGTCCTGGCATTGGAGGAATAAAAAGTGTACCCAGATAATGCAGGGAAAAGCAGCCTGGCTGCAAATGGATCTGTATGAACACAACATACATGAGTTGCAGAAATCTGTATGAATATTCTCTTCCAGGAGGTTCTCCAGGCATGACTCTCTAAATTCTTGGAATTTTCACACACAAGTTGACAGCACATTAAAAAAGAACACAGCTTTATTTGCTAGATTTAGATCTTATTAAATGTTAGCAGAATGTTTAAAAAATTTATTCTGCTGTTAGTGTATCATATACATCAGCAACATAGCAGACAAAATCGCCACTCAGACTACATGACAGTACAAGTCAAACAAGTGGTACATGTAGAATAGTCAGAAACTCTATCTATTTTCACTCCATTCTGTTGCCTCAGACGGCATTACATAAAAACATAAAAGCATAGTAAAAAAATCTCTAGAAAAAATAGGATAGTGTCTCATAGTAGCACTCTTCTTTTGCAGTCCTTTGCTTAGAACATACCACACTAAACCTTCCCAAGGTAAAAAACCTAAATTTTAATTGCAAATAAAAAAAAATCCCTGACTGTATTACACCTGAAAGGTCAATGTTGTTTTGTGTAACTAATTCTAATGAGGCAACCTATTGTTGCTTAAATTACAGTAATTGCAACACAGAACTTTATTCACTTTGGTTAAAGGACACTTTTAGATACTGAATCACATCAAAATGAAATATTCCAACAGTAAGAATCAACACATCTTCAAACTGACCAGGCCTTCCTTACTTTTGTCACTTTTCAAGAACATTTCAGGAAATTCATGGGAACCGTTATAAACCCAACCATACTGATACCTTTAGTCAAAATACTGCTTAATGGCAAGCAAAGGCAAACTATTACGTAAAAAGGTGTCAAGACTAATTTTTTTATGTGATATTAGCTTTTAGTATGACAACAGATTCTCTTTTCAACAGTTTCTGTATACAAAGAAGTAATGCTATGAAGTGTAATGACTTGTTTTTAAGATACATACATATTTCTTTCTAAATAAGCTGATCCCAGGGTTTTTTCCACTTTCTATTGCATAATACAGCATATACAAAACACCTGTTTGTACTGCATTAAATAAGCAAGTGATCTTAAAAAATAAGTTTGTAAGAAGCACAAAGTAGAAGTCAAAACATCAATTCAAATTCAGGGTCTGCACATCAATGATGTATCCCAAACAAATGTATTTCCTTCTTTACCTCCATCTTCCTTTTGAACAGCATTGTTCATTCACAACACACCTATTTTACTGATATATTTTCAAAGGTAGTATATTAGGACACTTTATTACTTGAAGAAACTAAACTTTCATAAGCAGAAATAGTGCATCCAATGCCGAATTTCCAAATCTGTTTTCAGCTTCAGTCAGGTTGTACATTTTGCACAGAAATACCCTTTTGTATCTCATCACCTTTCTGTTTGAAGCATCTGTTTGCCTTGCAAACAGTAACAAACCCACATCATCTAAAATAAGCAGTTTAATTAACAGTATATGTGCAAGATGCAGCAGTGCTTTCATTGTGCAAATTGTGGTGTTTGGTATGTGATTACGACTGATGGCTATTACTCTTCTTTGGCTTACACATTAAGCAGCAGAGCTAATTTATTTACAAATTCATTTCTCCAACAGATCCATTACTTCAAATATATCTGAATATTCAAGAACATGATCATTGCCAAAATGCCTGATTGATCAAGCAACCTTAGAGAATGAAGGTAAATAACTTACAGTAACGAGAAATGTACATCAGCATCAACTCCTTGACTGGCAGCCAAACTGTGTGATGTGTGCTCGAGGTAGGCACTTAATATTAATCCTTTTGCTAATAACAACAGCTCCAGGACATTGATTTAAAATGGTTACAACATTAAGGTTACTCGCCAAGTACTCCAAGATACGGGTGAGGTTTGGTAAAACAAAACACCCTAAGTTGTGGTACTAGTAAACAGTATCTCATTCAGCTGATATGGAATACAAATCTCAATTTTTATGTGTATACTTGCGAGGAAGTATAACTCTCAAAGTGCAAATAGAGCAAAATTTTCTAATCTTGTCTACCTTGTGTATTGCATGAGAGAACTCAATAATTTGGTGTTACAACAGTCTGCAGTCTAGGCATGAACTGCTCTCCAGCAGTCCACATGGCACTGAAACAGAAGTGTGCCAAAGCAGGATGGTTTGGTAACACTGAACAGCTCTGTCTGCAGGTTCCCAGTATCTGGATGCCTGCAAGCACATTTTGGAAATAGGCACTGCCCTGCAGAGATCATTTTCACACTTCTTGCCAAATGCAAAGAAACAAGCCACTAAGCATGGAAGCGTTGATATGTTTTAAATATACAGCAAAATAACAAAAATGCCTACCTGCTTCAAACTAGAAAATGAGGACACATTCTTAAACAGCTGGAAGCTACTTTGCACAAATAGTTATTACATATTTATATACTCAGTAACTTTGTAGAAAAGCCACCTAACAAAAAAGAAAAAAAACCCTTCCCAAAGATTCAAAAGGAAAAAAATAAAACCAGAACAAATATAAGGACAATAACAGACTATGTATAAGGACAATAAACATAGATTATTTAGCATACTTAAAATCTTTTGGATAAAAATCCAAGACCAAACCATTCAGCTAAATCAACTGGTATGGTGGTCCAGCTCCCAATCCACTATCATAGAATGCAGGCACACTCCATAGTATACATCACACACAACTTTAGCCCTTTGCTGGCATTCATTGAGAATCCAAATAAAGAAATAAACAAATGAGCAGCTTTGGCCAAAAACAATGTCAAACATAATCTTCCAATGGTAGTTTTTGAGAATGAGAAATTAAATAACTGTTATTCTCCAAATCACATACACCTTTTCAAAACCCACTGCAATTAGGTGATTCCACAATATATGCACTTAGAGAGTAAACTCTTCCATAAATTGTATCTTTATGAAAATAAATTATGGCTTTTTTTCCCCTTCACTAGTATGTATTAACTGAATTTTGTGCCTATAAATAATTCCAAGTGGAATTAACCAAATATATCTTTAAAAATCAATTCCTTCTACAAAATGTATAGAAATTCAAACCAATGTTTCATAAGACATAGTGAATATTAAAAAAAGCCCCAAACCTTAACTCTTGCATCAGGAGTGTTCTATTTAAATTAGACATAATAAAAATAATTCTCAGCATTTTCCACAGCAGTGGTCCTCTGTGGTATCCTTTTCAGTCAGCTGAGATACAGCCTGGAATGCTGCAATTAGCAACAGGGAGAGGGCTCGGTAGTAAATGACCTTATCATGTCCTGTGAGCCCTTTGAGGTTAACAGTCCCTATACCAGGAGACCAAGGTCTAGGATTACAAGATTTACTATTCAAAGTCATGGGTAAATAAAAACCAGTGCCAAAATCATACAGTTAAAGTAGATTTCCTAAACCTTGAAAGCTCAGTAAAACTTTTAAAGAAAATTAAAATCTTTGGACTGAAAGAGAAGCGTTGAACTCTCCTACAGCTTTCAACATGATGCATACTGTGCAAACCACAAATAAAAAAGCTAAAACAAAAAAGCTAAAATCCCAAAAAGTTGGGGTTTTGGCTACATTGCTCTGGATAGCTCCATTCTCCCTTCTGTGGCGATGAACTCTTTTTCTGTGGCTTGTTTATCACCTTGGCACAGTCTCTTCTTCAGTTTTTCAAGTTCATATTCATGTAGGATTTTTTGTGTTAAATACTTCTCACGTTTTATTTTGGCTTTCACATCTGCAGGAACATCAGGGATCATCCAGGCTACAAAGAATTTGACGATGAATACAACATGCTAAAAAAAAAAAAAGTAACAACTCATTACCAAATGAAACAGCTCTTGTTTTATCTGACACCAAATAGGTCACCTTTTGTTCACAATAAAGTACATTTAATTTGGCTGTTCTGGAACAATACACACCAAATATGTGTCTCTAAGATGCACATGAAGATTAAAACCCATCTTCTTACGCCGAAATTTTAATTCCAAACCATTAAGGACTTAGCAAATCCAAGAAGGAGAAAGTGTCAGGGCCTGTATCTCAACCATCACGTTTTAACTCCTCTGTGTGGTTTGTTAGACAGTTCACACAGCTGTGCTGATAACACTTAGCTAATGAGAGCTGATGAAACACAGCAGAAAAAGTGATGAGATGAGCACTTGAACTACTTACTCCCTTTTCCCTTCATAATTTGCAAAGCAGTGATGTACACTGATGTGCCAGTTATCCAAACTATGAATTTAGCTGTTTTTCCAGTACACATCACTGCAACACACTCATCTCACAAATTCATTTCTTTAATGAAAACAAGAGAAGTGGAAGTACTAGTCCTGGTGGTTTTCATCTCTTATACTGGCACCTTTTTCATTTTGCTGATTATTTTGATCAACATTTGAAGTCTCCTCAGCCATTTTCACTTTTCCTACTCTGAGGTCAGCTCACTAAAATTAAAAGGCCTAGTAACAGCAATCATTTAGAACACAAGTACTTGGTATTACCTAGAGAACAAATTATTTTATACTCCCAGCAATTCTATTTTCTGTAACATTAGTAGCTATCTAGAGAAATCACAAGGTACCAATGTCAGAAAGAAATTCTCTAGGGAACATACCTCCATAATAATTATAAAGGCCAGTTTTGCAGCAAGGATGTGCCAGAACTGCATAGTGTGTAAGTATTTCCTCTCATGATCTGGAGGATATCGATAGTCTCTGTACCTGTTGGAATGACAGACATGCAAAGGTGAAATGTCACATTCAGCCTGGGAGAGACTACAAGCTTAGTGACACTTACAAGCAAGTACAGCTGTCACTTAAGGAACCTTTTCTTGTTTAAAATAGTCTGTTTCCTTTTGCAGAAAAAGGTTGCCTCTCAATTTGTTTCTATCTTAGTGTTTGCTTAAACACCCTCACACACAGAGCAACAGAGCAGAGATGAGGATGTGTGATGTGAAACTTGGTACACAGGTTACTTGTTTTTCAGGCAATGATCAAAAAATAGAGGACAAGGTGACGGGATGTATCACAGGGTAATGGACATGTATTGAATAAATGTGACAGACATAAGCAGATTATGGAATGGACAGATGCAGGGTTTCATGAAAGCACAGACTCAAGTGCATGCTCTACACCACCAAACAAATGTATCTGTTTCCGAAAGCGCTGGGTTGGTTGGTTTGGGGGGTTTTTTGTCTGCTTTGAGGTTTTTTCATCCAATCAATACTTTTATTTTACCATTTCCAAAGTTCTTTTGCAATTATTCTAGAACCTCCAATGCTTCTGCTAGCAAGAAAGGACTACTTTTTAAATGAAAGCAGGATAGGTCTGGTTTTTGGTCTGATCAAGCAAAATAAGGATTGATTTTAAATACCGTATCTCATTTTCAGCTTTGGGATCTAAACATCTCCTTTATTCTGCTTTTTTGTCCACTTATTCAGACTAAAAATCTTTGAAAATACAGGCTGAAGTTTGCAACCTTAGGGAAACAAATTTCATTTCTTACTCAAAAATCAATAGTGTAATCAAGTAAACAAAATATCCAATGAAGAAAAAGGAAAATGCAAGTTAGCCATGAGACACTTAGTGGTGATTTTTTTTTGAGGTGATTATTTTTGTTATTGGCTTGATCTCTTACCACCTCAAGTATTACCTTATCAATAACCTAAATATTACCTCTTATACTTCAGAATGATGAGAATGACATAATTTATTTTCTAATGGACTACTTAGAACTGCATTGATTTTTTTATGCTGTGTTCTATACAAAGTGATAAAATACTATTACACCAACCTGCATATTACAAAGTTTTCTGGATTCTCTGTAGGTTCGTTTCTCTCAGGAAAATCTGAGATTAGAAACATTGACAAACTGTTGTTTATGTATCCAGACATTGGTGAGTCTTCATTTTCAGAATAGGCATAGTAGTAAACTAAACGAGGGATCATATCTGATGTGAATGCAACAATAAAAGCCTGAAAAGAAATTGGAAAAAGAAATAAGGAAAGTGGCACATAAAATTTGTGAGCAGATTTATAATGGGGTTGTGGTTCTGTGACTCTGGCATTACCCAGAATCTTCTAAGAAAGGGTGAGAAGCATGATAAGGGCACTCCACCTTGGTAAAAGATGCTGACTGCAGCCTCAGCACATTTTGCCTGGAAGCCTGAGATACTTAAGGTTCTGAGGTATCGTGCTACTTCAGCAGTACCTGCAAGTGGGTTTGTTGCCTGAGACACGCTAAAAAGAGGCATCTCTTGTACTAAAAGAGGCATCTCTTGTACTCAGTAGTCTGCTTTACAGTATTTTTCTGATTAAATACTGGCATACCATTTAGTTACCAGTTTATAAACAACACTTGGAGCCACTGTTCCCACAGGGGCATCTAGAAGCAGAGAATCCCCATGGAACATGCCTCATGGCAACAAGGAGGCCTCATGGCAACAAGATGCAAAAATGCATCTGACCCACAGGATTCATGCACCTTTCCTGTACCCTACAGTTCTCTCTGGGCAATCAGTGTTGCTTCACCAGACTAAGCTTCATACTGGCTTACGCCATTTCAAAGGGCTGGAAAACACATCGACTGAATGAAAGATTATGGCCAATAGAATGTGGATCAGGAGCTGCACACTGTCAACATATTGACAAGCGAAACCACTTAAATGGTTCCATGGTATCTTTGTAGGTTAACACAATACAGTGTTGACGAAGGAGAAAAAGCATCAGCTGGTTTTTAATTCTTCACTTTGAGTACATGGAAGAATCAGTGTTGATGTTGAGTGTTGATGTAGCACAATTAACATACTTACATTAGTGACAACAGACAGGATGGCCATACCGTTGAGGATTTCCTGCCACACTCCTATGCTATGCGCTTTTGCAGCCACAGGTCTTCTGTACTGAGTGGTTAATTTCCAGGAGTCTACACGAATCTCCAGAATATTATTCATCAGAGCAAGAAGAGGAGCCAGGGGAAAGGATGCCACAAAGAGAGTAATGAATCCAAACTGAATGACTGCAAGAGAGAAAAACAGTGTCAAAATTTGCCCTCTCAGAAGTATCTTCAGAGTGATGAGGGTCAACCACTAGCGGACATGGCAAACCTCTGCCAGGCTGCACAAGTCATCTTCAGCCCTGGCCTGAGCTACGTGACAATCAGCCCCAGTCCCAAGGCTTCTCCAGTCCCTTCAGGCTGCCATTCAGCAGCACCCATTGAAATGGGCATTTGGGTCTTGTGAAACGATGCTGCTGCCAGCAGTGCTGAATACCAATCCTTTCAGGATGCTGCAGTTCTCATATGAATGCTGTGTAACTGTAATGGAATTGGGATGTATCCACCCATCAAATTTCTTAATTGTTATCAGGCCAGTTTTGTTCTCTTGCAATTTGTATTATCTTGTTCTTCTTTTACTTATCAACTACACACTTCACAACCTTACCTCCACCTATTGTTACTGATTTAATCAAAACATTCATAACAATTCTATATGCAATAGTTCCATTGGGGAGTCTTGACAATAGTTTAAGAATTGTGAATAAAATATACAAATGATCCTTTCACTTGTTACCAAAATTAAGTATCTCAGTACAGAATGTGATGATCCTCAGCACATAGCCAATACTGCCATTATATTTCAAATAAAGGAAATAGAACATTTTGTCTGGTTTAGATAGTAGATAAAAATAAATTTCCATACACCAGTCAGTCACTCATCTATGATTTCAGTGGTAAGTTCTTCACCTCAGATAAACAACAAAATTCCTACTAGCTTAGCAGTCCGGGGACAATGCTGGAGCATAGTTCTGATTCTGGAAGGACAAGGCTGCAAGGACAGCAGGGACATGGCTGGCAACAGTGATTGTCCTGAGTGTATTAGTTTCACAAGACCACAGCACTGTATCAAATGAGAGTGATAATAATACTACGCATCTCTAGAACACTTAAAACTATTTCTGCAGCAATAAAACAATAAAAAGGTTCATTTTTCAACAAAACGTATCCTTGTGATAGCGAAATACTAACTTCTTTAAAGTGTCCTTTAGATTTAGCTTAGCTTGAGTTTTATTCCAGTTTCTCAGGTTTTGTAAACTACTGTTATAAGCCGGCATGCACACGTTACCTTTGAAAATCCGTATTCCCTTGCCCACACTCCCTCTTGCTGGTCTAAAGGACTGAAGGGAAGTACTGATCAGTGCAAGACTAAAGTTGAAGGGATTCTCCTCTAGCCCGTTTATAGATTTCATGTCTGCAGTACCCATCCTTACAGCACATTTGGCACTCATCCCATACTTAAAATTTCCACTGCCATCAGCTAAGGATATGCTTTGGAACAAGAAAAGAACAGACAGAGAGGCAGCTGGCTGCACTGAGAATAATGCTCCCCATTCAAATGAGGAAAACAAAAAGTCTTTGCAGTGTTTCTGTGAATTTCCCAGCAGTTCAAGATGCAAAGACAGCTTTTTTTTTTTAAATTGGGCTGACCTATTTAATGATTTCCAGCAGTTAGTTGTCCTATTATGCAGATGAAAATGGTGGCATCAACCCACAACAATCAATCAAGAAAATGTTCTTTTGGAAGTGCTAGTACAAGGTGTCCTGTCCTCAATTCTAAATGTGTAATTTTCAACTTACCCATTTCTAAATATTCATAGAACAGGCCTAAGGCCCCAAATGTCTGCAGGTCATGGTCTTGCTCCCAACGACTGTATAGATTTTCGGGATTATTTCTGGCTTTCCGACGACCCCACCAGTTACAAATCCAGCTGTATATGCAGGAAAAAGTTAACAATGAGAGAAGCAGATCAGACTGGCTCACTTGGTTAGTGCATAACACCAAGCTTGTGTTAGTCCCTGTACAGGCCATTCACTTACGAGCTGGACTCAATCCTTGTGGGTCCCTTCCAACTTAGAATATTCTGTGAAGTCAGAATCACAGAATGTCTAGGTTGGAAGAGACCTTCAAGATCATTGAGTCCAACCTAGCCCTAACACCTCAGCTAAACCATGGCACTGAGTGCCACATCCAGTCTCTTTTTAAACACATCCAGGGATGGTGACTCCACCACCTCCCCAGGCAGACCATTCCAGTACTTTATCACCCTTTCTGTAAAAGACTTTTTCCTAATATCCAACCTATATTTCCCTTGGCACAGCCTAAGACTGTGTCCTCTCTGTCAGCTGTTGCCTGGAGAAAGAGACCAACACCCACCTAACTACAATCACCTTTCAGGAAGTTGTAGAGAGTGATAAGGTCATCCCTGAGTCTCCTTTTCTCCAGGCTAAACAACCCCAGCTCCCTCAGTTGTTCTTCGTATGGCTTGTGTTCCAAGCCCCTCACCAGTCTTGCTCCCCTCCTCTGGACACGTTCGAGCATCTCAATGTGCTTCTTAAACTGAGGGCCCTGGAACTAGACACAGCACTCAAGGTGTAACCTCACCAGTGCCAAGTACAGGGAAAGAATGACCTCCCTGCTCCTGCTGGCCACACTATTCTTGATATAGGCCAGGAGGTTGTTGGCCTTCTTGGCCACCAGGGCACACTGCTGGCTCATGTTCAGTCGGCTGTCGACCAATACCCCCAGGTCCCTTTGCCTATAAAGCTGCAGGGGGTTACTGTGACCAAACTGCCGGACTCATCACTTGGACTTATTAAACTCCATCCTATTGGACTCTGCCCATCCATCCAACGGTTCCAGGTCTCTCTGCAGGGCCATCCTACCTTCCAACAGATGGACACACGCTCCCAGCCTAGTGTCGTCTGCAGATTTACTAAGACTCAATTCCCTCATCCACGTCATCATTAAAAATTGAGTCAAGGAGTCAAGCTAGGAATTAAGGGGTCAAGCTAGGAACATGACTAGGATAGTGAAGATCTTAAATTAATTAAGGCGTTGAGTTAGAAATGTAGCTAGCAAGGACCAGGTGGGGACAACTGAACCAAAGCTAGGAATGACAGGGGATATATGAAGTATTGTAAAAGAGCACGAACCATAAATACAAATAGCTTCTAAGAACAATCGAACTATGAGGGGAGGCTTGGACTGTGACCAGCAGATCAAAAAGTCCTGCCAACTGGACATTGGTGGAGAACTTACATCTTACTTCCTCCCCTTATCAGCCCACTGACTTATTTCAAAGCCCACTGACCCAACCAACTAAAAAGGACAATTCACAGTCGTAATAGATATTTAGCTAATTATAATACGAAGCAGGGCAGATAATTATTATGTATTAGGCATCTTGGATAGCATATTGGATACTATATGAATATGTAAAATCTTTTTAGATAAATAGAGAGCTGGAGTCTGTGACTCCTTGCACATGCATGTGTCCAGCACTGTAATAAATATACCTTCTTTTCAACTTTAATTAGTTGAAGACTTGTTTGTCTGTGCTACAAAATATTGAACAGAACTGGCCCCAGCACAGACCCCTGAGGGACACCACTAGTGACTGGCTGCCAGCTGGATGCAGCATTGTTTACCAGCACTGTCTGGGCCCGGCCATCCAGCCAGTTCTGAACCCAGCAAAGAGAGCTCCTGTCCAAGCTGTGGGCTGCCAGCTTTTCCAGGAGTATGCTGTGGGAGACAGTGTCAAAGGCCTTGCTGAAGCCCAGGTACACAACATCCACAGCCTTTCCTGCATCCACCAGGTGGGTCACTTGATCATAAAAGGAGACCAGGTTGGTCAAACACGACCTACCTGTCCTAAATCCATGCTGCCTGGGTCTGATACCCTGGCCATCCTGTAAGTGCTGCGTGATGACACCCAGTATAAACTGTTCCATTACCTTACCAGGTACTGAGGTCAGTCTAACTGGCCTATAATTACCAGGATCCTCCTTCCCTCCCATTTTGTGAATGGAGTCACATTGGCCAGCTTCCAGTCATCTGTAACCTCACTAGTGAGCCAGGACTGTTGGTAAATGATGGAGAGTGGCTTTGCAAGCTCATCTGTCAGCTCCCTCAACACCCTGGGATGGATCCCATCTGGCCCCATAGATTTATGAGTATCTAAGCATCTCAGCAGTTCTCTGATTGCCTCCCCTCCTCCTGGATAACAGGAGGACCGTTCTGTTCCCTGACACCAGCTACCAACCCAGGAGTACAGTTGTCCTGAGGACAACTTCCCACTAAAGACTGAGGCAAAGAAGGCATTAAGCACTTCCATGTTCTCCTCACCTGTAATTACTAAGTTCCTGAATCTAGTAGAGAACAAAGGTTGGTCTTACCCTTCCTTTTGCCATTATTACATTTGTGAAAACATCTTTTATTATCCTTTACAAACGTTGCCAAATTAAGTTCAAACTGAGCTTTGGCCTCCCTTACTTTTTCCTGTGTGCCCTAGCAACCCCCTTAAATACCTCCTGAGANGCTTTGGCCTCCCTTACTTTTTCCTGTGTGCCCTAGCAACCCCCTTAAATACCTCCTGAGAGACCCTCCTTCCAAAGATACATCCTCGTTTTACTCGTAAGTTCCTTCAAAACCTCCTTGCCCATCCAAGCTGGACGTTTGCCTCATTGACTCATCTTTCGGCACACAGGGACAAGGTGTTTCTGTGCCCTCAAGATCTCTGTTTTGAAGCACACCTGCCTCTCCTGAACTCCTTTGTTTTTAAGGGCTGCTTCCCAAGGAACTCTCTGAATAAGTCTCCTAAATAGGCCAAAGTCTCCCCTCCCAAAATCCAATGTAAAAGTCTTACTGATGTTCCTCTTGATTTCACCAAATATTGAGAACTCTGTAATTTCATGATCACCATGTCCCAAGTGGCCTAAAACCACATCATCTCCCACCAGCCCATCTCTACTTGCTTTTGCAGGTCTAACATAGTCCCTCTCCTTATCTGAGTAAGCTCCTTAATACAACATGATTTTACAAGCATGGCTTTCACAAAAGAGGCTGAAAGTCTTTATGAACTAAGTGTTAGAATTTGTGCTTAATTTACAGAATTCTTATCTGCCTTATATGGCAATCAATCCTACCAAGAATTTCCTCTGGCTATAAGATGGGCACCTCAGTGTCAGAGAGAACTTACGGAACAATAGCCTCTTGGATATTTCCCCAGATCTGTTTGCCAGCCATGACTATGGTGAGCTGTGTTGTCAGTTCTATCAAACAGCCTGCAGGATCACACTGGTGGAGACAAACTGAGTGTTAATGGACATGAATAACGGGTATCACCCAGATAAACTACATTCTACTACTGTATAATTACAAGAAAGGAGATCTTAAAACTTGTAAGGACAATACTTTATTTACACATGGACTACCAGCTAAGTCACTCTGTCAGGAAGGCTGTTACAGAAGTGCTTTAAGTGTTTCAAGTGTAAAACACACACCAAAACATAGCAGCCATATGAAGACAGTAATTCAGAGACGCTTCAGCAGAACCTGTGCGCAGCACACACCCTTCAGCCCCAGCAAGGTGAATCTTTTCACTCAGTGAGCTCTCAGCACCAGATTTTTTTTTAAGACACATGGTTAGACCCACTGGTATTTCAGGAGAATTGGGACCAGAAAAAGCTTTATGATTTTTCACTCTTGTGACTGACAGATTTTCACTGCTGGTATTTCCCTGACTAGCAACAGCAGAAAGAGTCACTGGAGGCCTCAGCATCAGCTTCAGGATAGCCAGCTGAGGTCTAGTTCAGTTCAGACCAAGCTTGGAGTTGGAAATTTATGATTGTGTGGGTTGAAGTGAACAATCAACCTTAATATCTTACCTCTTCATTTCGCCAGCGATTAAACATGTATGTGTAGGCACCTGGGTAACCAACAAACTTCCCTTTGAAGAAGGCCACATAGAAGCAGGATGAATAGTAGTTGACAAACTGGAACAAAAACATTTTCATAGTGAGCCTGTTCTCATACTCCATATGAGTTCTGGGGATCTCTGTGAAACCAGAAAACAGTAATGTTCCTTTATTACCTTTAAAAGGATACAGATTCACAAATATTCATCATGCACAGTGACCTTAAAGGAAAGAAAAAAGAAAAGAAGAACACCTACAAACACTTCAGCAGATGGATTTCCTGCTTTCAGACACCCTACCCTTACTTTACAATGCAACGTTTGATGCAGGCAGGCAAAAGAAATTAATATTTAAAACTTCTATAAAATTTAATTTCCCCTTCTTTGTCCTGTCCATTAGCATTTATTTGTCCCCAAATGTTACACTATTTTAGAAGATCTGAGATGAATCTCAAAGAGGAACTAGAAGGATCTCCTGTAGTATGAAGATTTCACTGTTGGCAACACTGATTTTTTTTTCTTTGTGGTAGAGAAGTATGTTACAATATTTTTTTCCCAACATACTGCACATGCCATTCATCAAAATAAGCAGAAACTGCATGGCCAATGTGCCTCTGAAAGATGAGGCACATAATGGGCAGAAGAATAGGGGAGAGTACAGGCATCTTGGAGCTACTGTACATCACCAAACCTTTGCTTAGGATTTTGCTGCCTTTTGGTGCTCATTGTCTATCACATTTATATTTTTGAAGGCAGCAGGAAGCCCTAAGCATATTATTGTCAAATGTCCTGTTAAATGATAACATATAACCAATTCAAGTTGGGAAGTATCATAACAAAATACACTACAAACATTCAAGTCCCTCTGAATTGGTCAGGACCTAGCAGACATGTTGAACTCATCTGCCTTATTGTAAAGTTGTTTCATATAACTGAGTGAACTGATGTTTCCAAGCTTGGTGTAATTTTGCATGTCAGAAGAACATGAGGTATTTACTGGGAACCTGACATCAGATTGTAGGACAGAGGAGGCAACACGCAGGTGAGCCAGTCTGCCTAGCTTGCAGCTCTCCAAAATATTTTTATTTTCAGTGAGCTGTTAAAATACTGATGTGAGGCACACAACGTTCAGGGCATCAGAGGCATGTTACACCTGCTTGTCTGAACACCAAATCTGGCCTAACCATTTCAAGGAGTTCAAGAGTGAATAAAGTTTGCGCAGACACTCCTGACAGCCCAGACCACCCAAGGAGGGAAGCAGTACCCCCCACCAGTGAACTGTTATGCTCTCCCTGTAACCCCTAGCCCCAGGTAGTGCTGCTGCTTGAGAAATTATTCATCCACACCTGCAAATCATCAAAATAACACTGCTGAGCCTTCATGCTCATAATTCTTGCTCCTCAAGAAAGAAAGGTTAAAAAAATTATGATTTTCTGTTTGTTTCTGTGTTTGTTAGGGGCAATTTTAGTTACTACTTGTTCTGTTTCAGTGTGGTCTGATTTGGCCAAGAGAGATAAGCAGTACAGATCTTAGAGATGGTCCATGATAAATCAAAATAAACCAAATGCAACATCCCTTTAAGTTTCTGCAAGGAACACCTTTCAACTCTTGACTCAACTTGCAAGATCTCACAAAAAAAAGATCAACCAACTGTTTTTATGACAAGGTACTTACAGAACAAACTGTAAGTACCTAATATTTTCAGCTCCCCTCCCCAAGCTGAATATATTCTGTAATTATTTCTTTCTATAAAACACCTTCAGAGACTTCTATCTCTAGATCATTAAGGACAAATAAAATGAAATAAAATTTTTTAAAAATGTAAGAAGGGTTCTCAGGAATGATATTTCCAGTGTGCAAGCAGAAGTCAAACATAAAATACACTACAAAAGTAGTCACTCTTTCTGGGCCTCTAGCTCTGGAGCGAGGGTACTGCTATCAATGGCTACTGCCCCAGTAACACATCTTGGGCACAGCTTCTCATCCTGCTCAACCTCTGCCTTCCATCTTTCTAACTCCAAATCTGTACAGCCAGAGCTAAAGGAAACAACACTCAGAAAAACATGGAAAATGTACTATCTCATCCCATTTTTTCCCCCAGACTGAGAGTCATGATTATTTAGTCTTTTTTTCTTGTAAAGACAGTTGTGATTTATTTTTTCAGATATATTTACAGGATTTGTAATTGAAATACTGCTAGTTCAAGACAGTCTGATGTTACTTTGGTGACTCAAGATGATTTTTAATTATGTTCAGGTCTGTGATTTGTCTCTGTAGACTAGTTATAATATAAACAAGCATTGTATGAGGAGAAACTAGGTTATGAGAACTACTGAAATGCAGGGAAAATGTTCAGTATGGCCATGGATACACCTGACTCATTGCTGCAAGCTACTGCAAGCTACAGAGCTCCCACTGTGCCTGAGCTGAGAACAACAGCACGGAACACCTTGATGGTGTTCAATGGAATCTTGAAAGACTCCTTCCAAGTTTTGCCTTCAAGCACCCCTGCTTACCCATATCAGTAATCCAGATGGCTATTCTCTCATAGAAGAAATTCAGTATCATGATGATGACAAAATTGAGGCAGGAGGCTGTGACTGAAGTTGCCAGCTGCGGGGTCAGTAAGCCGCTGATGGGCTGCAGCGTCTGAGTGTTCTCCATGAGGCTGGCGAAGGCAGCATACACTGCAAGGCGATACACAATCACAGCTATCATGCTGGCTATGATCAAGGACACCTGAGGAAAGGAGGGAGATTTGAAATACACTTGCAGCTTAGTATAGCTATACATTACAGCTATATGCATGCAGCTTTAAAAACAATATGTAAACCATCATGCTTTATATTTTTTAAGTTTCATTCTTTGTGGATATGAGTTCAGCAGCACTGAAATGCAAAGTACACAGGCAAAAATACTTTGTTTTATTATATACATTAAAACCAACAAAATTATTTTGTTAACATATGAAAAGCCAACAATCTAATACTGATATCTGAGAAACTGCAGAAGAGTATAGACAGGAGATGAGAAG
This sequence comes from Dicaeum eximium, assembly GCA_013396995.1. Taxonomy (NCBI): domain Eukaryota; kingdom Metazoa; phylum Chordata; class Aves; order Passeriformes; family Dicaeidae; genus Dicaeum; species Dicaeum eximium. The sequence goes on from VWZP01007227.1 coordinate 48,159, forward strand.
GACAAATCAGATTAAACTGTCCACTCTGAAACTCACTCTGCATTCATTGTTGTGAATTCTTTTTTTTTTGTTTGCCTTTACTACAATTTTTTTGGTATGTGTGTTAACATCAAGTAAGTCACAGAAAAAGTTATCCCCATGCTGTCCAATGTCCAGTTCTCCCCAAACGTCCAATCAAATTACTAATTAATGACTAATTAACTAATAGATTTCTAGTGCCTTTTTAAAAAAAAAATTATCAGAATTGAAGTGCACTTTAAATGACAGCATGAAATCTGCACAACAGTAATAAAAGCATGTGTTAACATCATGGTTAAAACTAATTTGTGTTAATGTGATGATTAGCAATGACAAGCATCTCTGATATATGTTAAAATTATATCTGTTAAAATGATTATTCAAAAAGATGCTCACCCAGAACAACACTGTAGCTCCTGAGATGCAGAATCGTACAGCCTGGCTAGTTAAAGGCAAATAAGGCTCCATCTCCTGAAACAGTCGAGTACAGCACAGTTCATTGTTAATCCCACATCTTACTCCAACACCAAGCAGCACACAGAGCTCTCACCAGCTGTGTGAAAAGTGCTCACATCCAAGGGAAACCATCCAGAACCCTGCCCCTCTCAAATGGTAGGCAGGACATAATTTTGAGTGTGCTGGGGGTGGAGGGGGACAGGGCAGGGCAAAAAGATCAGGACAAAAGCAGCCATAAAACTGCTACTGAGACAGTACCTGGAAAGAATGGTTAAACTTTCACAAAATCCATCAGTAGCTAAAGGAAAAAGATCAACTTCCTGAGATGAGCAGGCCGCTATTACTGTAATGCTAGGTTAGCTGTCAAACAGCTATAAATCCACAACTGGACTCAAGTTTTATAAATTCTTCATGCCAAGATTCCTTAAAACTTGTCATTTGGATGTGCCAGTCAAAGAGTGCTCTTCTCCACTACTTCAATTTAATTGTTTTTTTAGTTGAAGAAATGGCTACGAATGTAGCTGCCAAGCCCTGCTGCCGCACCAGGCAACTGGGTCTTAGCCATGCCAGTACCCCAGACAACACATGAACAATTTCGAATGCTCATTTAGTTTGTGCAACCAATTCTAGTTCCTAAAATATCAGAATACATGTTTTATGAAAGAATCTTCTCTTTAAGAACTAATTCCAGTGGAAGAAGATCTAGTGAAAAATAACTGGAATTTGATAAATCTGTGGGACAAGGCACTGTAGAATGCTTAGACTCCCCTCGAGCAAAGTGGCACTGAGTACTACAGATGGCTGCAATCCCAAATGTAACAGACACAGCCTAAGTCTAAATCCATTATTTATGTAAATTAGAATTCTATTGTGATCACCAAACCCAGATTTTAGATATGATCTAGTTAGACAGTTTAGCACCATGAACAAGTATGTTAATGATAGCCTCAAGATCAGAAATTTCAGTTTCAGTGCACTTAAAACTTTGAATCATGAATAATGATGAAATAATTTTCTGAGTGAAGCAAAACCAGCTGTGGGACACAAGAAAAGTCATTGTTCTGTACCCACATATCCTTATTGGTTACTGCAGAATTAACTTATTTGAAAGCACTGGCCTTTCACATGTTCAGCACAGGACATGCTCTAACAGAATGAAATTACACCACTACTATGTGTATGTACAGGTTAGCCTATAATTAATTGGGTACTGATAAGGATCACTGATAAACCCTGCTGCAAAAAAGTTTCTGAAAAACCACTGAGATGGTAAATTGAAGTGCTATAAAATAAAGGCTTGCATAGTCATTGAATTTTTATGGCAATTGTTAATGCATACTTAGAAAGTACAGAGGAGTGCAGTATCTCACACTGAGATAAGAAAAGTGTATTACAGTCCATTTCTGCTTCCTAAATAAAGTTCACAAAACCCTATCTCACCTAAGAAACCTGGATTAATTTAGAGACACAACAATCTTCTGCCTCAGGGCAACTCTACAAGCACACCTAAGCCTTTGGCTGTGCTCTGGTACAGCTGATTCACCTCACCAGGTTACAGGTTTTGGTCCATACTGTACACAGCCACCACAAACTAGTCAGCCCACTACTGCCCTGTCCTAACATGATCACCCTCTCTTGCAGAGCACAGAAGGGCCAGCATCTGCCCGCTGGACAGAGCTCCCCCTGCTCTCCCTCAGCTGCAGCACAACCACTGCAGTCTGGCAGGGTTTGGGCCCTGTACAGCCATGGAAGAGGGGGGGATTTGAGCCTGAGCATACACAAGGATGCAAACCAGCAAATAACACATAACTGGCAGGCATGTGTTTTCAATTAGTAGAGCTAATAATGAAAATTGATTTACCTGAACCTGTTTTCCTGAACATGCAGAAATTAATGCTTCAGCAGAGCTACACTCTTAAACATAGTGCACTGTTATCAGAGAGCTCTGTGCAAGGTACACAGCACTAGTTACAACAGCAGAACTAATGCTGTGTATGTGGACAGGGAAAAACTCTCATGAGAAATAGGATTAGTTTATGTATTTTCTAGTGATTAAGGAGACAAGCCCTGAAAGACAGAGCTACTGTTTACAGAACAAAGACTCTTCCCACGTTCTGGCTAAGCATTTATTTGTTTTCCGAGGACTATGTTATCTAAGTATACTTAGGACTAGCGACAATAAGCTATTTATATGCAATTCTATGAAAGGGAAAAGATGATTTAAAAATACATCAAATGGGTGTGGTAGATGTCATGCTGGAATGCAACCATCATCAAATTTCATCCCGAAATTTGTCACATAACTCTTACCTAAAATAAAATTAAATTAAAACTATTAACATCTAATATTTATATAGAATGTTTAACAGCGTTAAATAGGGTACCTAATTGTATCTCAATTACATTTCAGAGAAAGGACTTCGGCAACCTTCATCCTTCTGGTGATCCCCAAACAAAGTGGTTGTGTATCAGAAGCAAAACCACAGCTAGACCACCTTACCATTTTAGATCACGGTGACTGCTCCTTCATAAGTTGTGCAGGGATAGGACAGAGTGGTTTTAAAGGCATGAAAGTTTTAGAGACTGCTACCCTGAACTGTGAAAGATGCTGTAAAAGTGTGTGAAAGCCATAAACTTTGCCTGTATTTTCCTGATTTAATATATCAATTTCCATGTTACAAAACTTTCAGCATACAACTGAATTTACATCACACATCATTACACACATCAACACACCATGTTCATACCTGAGTTATGGGATTCTTCTTCTTTTGGGTACATTTTGCCTCGTACTCAGGCCTCAGCTGGAGCTGTTGCTGTTCCTCTTCAAAATCAACCAAATCCCATTCATATTTCAGTCTTGCTTGCCTCCTCTTCCAAAACTCCAAGAAAAGTGTAACTACAATTTGCAAATGTTAAAATAGAGTCAAGGAAGAAGTGCACAAGTTCATGAACCAAGTTAAACATCTGCACTGGGCTTCTTTTCTGTGGTTTATTATTTATCCTTACAGTGTGACTAACTTATTTTTACTGACTACCTACTATAGTCCACAGATAAGACCACAATATGGATCCAGTGATTTATTAGCTATTTGAATTCCAGAAGTAGATGACAAGAAAGATACCAAGACAAGATGTGGTATTTCCATGGTTATGGTGACCATGTTTAATTAACTACTCTATGTATGCAAAAAGCAACATGGAATTAAGAAAAGAGCCTGATAATTTAACTAATTACTGTGTATAAACCTATAACACATAAATAACTATTACAACAAATAAGCAGAATAGCTTTTAAGTAATATGGTAAAATATTTCTGTTACTTTTTGATGCTTATTTGATATCATGGTGTCCTAGGGTGACTTCATGATCCTGAATTGTTATCCCCATTTCTCTCTTTAGCCCAGAAATAAGTTTTGTGCCTTTAAAACCAGATCTGACAGCAAAGGGGGGAAGAAGGAAAAGGGGTGGAATTTTTTCATGGCTGTATTCAAAACATGCAGGTAAGAGCTTCAGCTCTCTCTCATGGACTGTGTTGTCTTCAGCACGGACAGGGAGTGGGAGAAAACTCTCCTTTGCATTTAGTTAATTTTTTTAGCTAGCTGAGAAAAGTTCCCTGCACTGTGGCTATTCTTTTTCTTGGAACTGATCAGCCCTGCTCTGGACCAAAAACCCAGAAAAACACTGGGAGCTCACACCTGTGGCCCACTGGGGCCCAGGACGCAGCATTTTCAAGCACAGGAGGGACTGATAAGAGACTGAGCGACCTGAGCTACAGCCCACAAAAAGGACTTTCTGAATTTGCCATCTCTTCAGAACAATGAGAGCTTCCATTATTTAATATTATTCATTTTTTATGCTTGTGAATACTTTGCTTGTTAAATAAACATTTTTTTTCCAATTTTCTCGAAGGAGATTTATATGTCCCGAACTGAATTTGCTTTCTAGAGGGACCCTTTCAGAGGTTTCCTCTCAAATTTGCCCTAAACCAGGACACATGGTCATTTTAAAGACAATGAACATCTGATGATTTTCATATGATCAAGAGCTGGGCTGACCTAAGAATTTTTTAAGACACTAGAGGGAATTGATTTTTTATATAAACAACTATAAAATTTATAATACTATATAACATTTTTAAAAGCCCTTTATAAACTAGTTTAAAATGTGAACATTTTGTAATCTGATTGTTCTTATTTGAACTGAGGAAGTTTTACGGTTTAGACAAACACAGGAAAGCTTCTCTTCTGCAGTCCTGAACTCTTTGGCTGGTACTTCCTGAATGACTAAACCATGTCACTGAAATTCTAGTTCTTAGAAACCAAGAGAAGTTTAGTAAAACAGCCATAGAACAAAAATCTTATTAGATTTTAAAAAATAATTCTATATGAAAGGAGTGGTCAGATCCTCTAATAAACAATACATAGGTTTTCTATTAGCACACAAGAATCTTTGTGAGTTATTGAAATAATCTCTATACAAGTTGAACATTTAATTACGACATTTCATACAAACAGTATGAAACAAGAGAATTGTATTTAAGGAAATAAGCAATAACTATGTTATCCTGAATTTGTAAACCTTCATAGAGTTGAAGAAAAGAACATGTATTCAATACAATGTTCTTAGAAGCCTGAAGAAGTTTCATTGGTGTGAAAGTATGATTAGAGAGGCCAGAAATCCACCTATTTCTACATCATAAAAACATACTACAATGTATGAACTTCACGTAGAACTCAACGAATTTTCTCATTCCAAAAGTACAGCTAATACAGTGGCAGTGATGGACCACCATCCATTCAGTGAAAGGACACAAAACCCCCCATTCCTGCACTGGGACACTGATGATGTGCAGGGCTGAGCAGAGGGGACTCTTATATGAGCTGCGTAAGTTTGGACCCTTCTGGTTACTATGGAGAGAATCAAATGTTAGCAGTTAAGAGTACAGAATGCTTATGATAATCTTATGGTATCCTAGATGCCTGCTTGGGTTTTTTAAAGTCTTAATTGTCTGTAACTTTAAATTATTTTCACTTGTTCATCACTTCTGCATCTGAGGCAGGATACTAAGATGAAGCCATTATTCTCCTTCTTCCCTTTCCCGTGTCCCTCAGCAGTTTGGCCAAGATCTCCTTATTGCTTGACACAAAACTTATCAAATGTACTCACCCCATATACCCATGAAAATGGCAAAAAAAAGAGTTGCCACGTTGTCAAACAAATGGGAATACTGCAAGAGAATACCCAGGAACAGGTCAGTTCCAAAACAGTTTTCAGGATGAACAAAAAATGACAAGTGGCTGCAGAATCAGATACACACCTGTGAGGACTCACAGGTGGTGTTTAGTCTCCAGTATTCACAGTCTCGGTCACAAAGTGGGCACATGATGATCTCTCCTCCAATTGCAGGGTCACAGATTTCTTTGCTAAGGAGGAAAACATTGTAAAGTATCTGTTTCCACAGCATCTTAAAAGCCGTTATATGAAATTTATTTAAACAATAAATAGGAGCTTCATTTGTTCAAAGCTGAACATTTGCAGCTTCACAGCAAAGATGCCACATCTTGTCATATTCACTGGTGTTAACCAGTGGCTGGTCAGGGCAAGCCAAGAACAAATCAGCTGCTACAAGGAATAGAATTAATAATTCCCTTGATATGTGCTTCTGGCTCTACCAGCAATGAATCAGGAGTCTGTCAGGAGCTGTACTGCACATGCACTACTTTCAGGCAAGATATAAACCATGTTATTTCTCATCAGGTTAGCAATGACATCAAAACACCTTTTCTAAAAGCAGAGAGACCACTTCAGCTTTGATATCTGCAGTGAAATTTGCTACTTCAATTTAATGACAGCGGGTAAAATGTAGAATTCTATGATAGTCCTTTGGTATCCAGAGAAATCTCAATATGTATAACAGTATTCCCAGATGAATTCTTAACCTAGCTAAAATACAAGTCTCAAAATCACATTATTCAAAAGAAGAGATGACACTTTTAACTTGTTAGTCAACCCTCTTTTTCTCTCCGCACCCCCAATCCCTGAATACAATAAATCTTTGGACTTCTGATAAAACAAATACTATGCTTACTTAAAAAAAACCCACCAAACTGTGGATACTGGATCCCTCTTTGATGGGAGAACACTGCTGATCTGTTTTACTCATACTTTTGGTTAGTACAAATGATGACCTACCAAAAAAAAAAGCAGACTGCTCTGCAAGATAGATTAAATAGACGAGCTTAAGGCAACAATAAACACTTAAATAATTTTGGGAGATCTAAGGGCTACTCTTAGGACTTCATATATTGCAGCTTCTCTAATACAGAAAGCTATGGCAAACAAAATATTGCTTTTCACCTACAAGTTGAGTCTTACTAATTGATAGCCACAAGTTCTGCATTAGTGGTCCGCCACCTTTTCAGTCAGTAAAGACAGCTGAACAACAAATTTGTCTGCTCTGACAAGCTTTAAAAGCTTGTTACCTGTTGAGTAATGACAAGAATAAATTTTTTTTGCAAGAATAAAATTTTCACATTGCTTAGCTTTTCCCCAGGAGATTTTCAGCGTTATACTTACCTGCTCATATTTTCATCCATTGTAAACAATCCATAAAGAAAACAGATTAGGCCAACAACTGCTGCAAGGAATAACATCTCAGTGTAAAATCCTAGCCAGGCAAAATAGATCCCAATCTTCTCACCATAGTACTTTCTGAATAGAGAAAAAAAAAAGCAATTAAGAGCAACATAAAACAAAATTTAAAACTGTAATACAGCAAACTGGCCAGAGTAAAGGTGAAATACTTGGCAAAATTCTCTTTTAACAGAAAAGTAAATGCATTGAAGTACTGTGGAAAATGAGGGCTGAAGCTGGCCCTGAGAAGTTACTCAAGCTGCATGAACAAGGTGAATGATAAAGAAATATGGCCTCTTTTGCCCCTTTCTTCCTCCTAGCAAACATTAAAATTGCTCTTTTCTCTTTTCTACAGGACAGTGTAAGTGAAGATTTACTTTCTGATTTTTCCAAGGAGTTACACAAATGAAACAGCAGAATAGTTCGGACCATCTGGTTAAAACAAATAGGTTATCCACAGAAACACAACCACTTGTGTTACAAACAAGGAACTATAACCTATGAACAAAGCAACATTGTCGTATCACATCAGCTGAATCAAAGAGATCTTAAGTTTAAATTTGGGGTTAGAACTAAGAATCAAGCGTCCAAACTGATTTTATCAGTATGTTTTCAAGTCCATGTTGAAATGTCAACATTTCAAATGAATCTTTAACATTTTTTTGCAGAGATTAATTAAAAAATCTGAGGTATTCTATGTATGTGTTTCTTTACAGCTGAATTATCTGCAATATACCTGACCCCAGGAGGACTGGCTAGACGGAACAAGACTTGATTTGAGATAAAGCATTTTTCCACTTCTCAGTAGAAAGCTGTGTCATGTCCTCCCAGGACACAGTGCCCAATTAATACCCAGTTCTCAACTGGATCTTGTAGATATTCTCAGTTCAGTCGAAGAAAAGAACAGAGATAATTTCTCCCAGGCTCGGCCTGGGAAACTTAGAGAAAAGAATTAAAACATTATTATCTTATCCCTTGCACCTAGTGTTGTGCAGGATGTTTACAAGTAGGTGTCATTCCTTTCTTGGCCAATAGTGCAAGAGGAGTCTCCTAAAGACCAATCAGGTCTTAGGTTCACTATGCTTTCTTACAAGAGTGTGATTTTCTATTAATAAATGCCTTTTATGGCTTTGGAATCACAGAGTCAATATGTCACCTTCGTCTGTCCCCTGTATCACTCGTGTAACAGGATCTTAAAAGAGGCAAAGATTTCCTGATGCCTTAAGTTTTAGCTTTAATATTTTTCAGATTCTGTGCTGCTTTAGTGTGTAGTTCTGAGCTTCATATTAAGGGATAGTAAGGTCTCTTCACCAAGTAGGTAAACAAAACAATTCTTTTTCTAGCTGGTGACCAAGGACAACTATTACAAGTTTCAGACCCAAGAGCACAAACAACAGTGAACTGAAGACAGAAAAACAAGAAGGATGGGACTTCATGACCTAAAGCTGTAATTGGACAATTAACTCCAATATGCAAATGGATCAAAACCTATAAAAGTGAGAGACCTCGTGACCGGTTGTCCATTTTTGTGACCATTTTGGGTTCATCTTGGGTGTTGCCCTGGCCAGGCTCTTGTACTGCTCAAGGTGTACCCACTGAGGCCTTTTAATAAATCGCTATTTTATTCTTTAACTCTGTCTAGCCTCTGTTCTAGGTCAGCCTTCTCAAGGCATCATTCCTAGCAGGATCAAGTTACAGATGAATATACACTGTGTTACAGTGAAAAGGAAGGAAACATAACAACCCCCAGGCAGTATTTCACCTGATAAGGACCAAAGGCTGCTCTTTGTAGAAGCGCAAGAAGCGGGCCCACTCCATATAGAGCATGTACCTCTCGCTGTCACAGTTTGGGTCGCTTGCCTTCTTCCAGTACTGGCACTGTGAGCAAATCAGAGTAAGGGGAGAACACCTCATTGACAGGCCCAAATACTACATTGAAAGAGACAAACAGGAATGATGATGCACCACTTTTAAGACTGTGGTGTTGGTCATTATCAGGTATCTTAACTGTCAAATGCTACAACATCACTTTCCTAGAAATCAAACAGTGTAAAATAACCACAGTTTCTGACAGCTTTTGCAATATTATTCTGTGCCACAGAACTCTGCTTCTAGAAATACTTGGCTATATCAATTATTCACTTCTTGATCTTGGTTTTCCTTTTTTCTGAATTTCCCTCAATCACAAAGAAAAGCGTGAAAATTGTTTCTAAATAAATAATCAATAGAAGTTTAGGCAACCTAAAGTCTGCATTTTGAAAATATTCTGAAAGACTAAATAATTAATTTTAGACAAAGATTTTTGAGTCTGTCTCACAAGTTTTAGAAATTTTTCATAACATTTCTTAGCATTTGAAGTTGGTTGTAGTTGTGTAGAAGAGATCCTTGCTTTTTACTGTCTGTGGTTTTGGTAATCCCAACAGTATAAAGTACTTCTCAGCCCTGAAGAGCATTCTAGATCCTAATCAGCCAAAATTTCCCCCTGAAAACCTGGGGAATGTCCATTCACTCATTTATTTTTATTTTCCAAGGAAAATAAAATATTTTAAAACATTTAAAAATATAAATCTGTAGTAGGCACACAGCTTGAGGTAAGTGGGAGTGGGACTGTGGCTGAGCCTCATTCCTAATGGGCTACAGCTGTGTAAGACAGGTGACTGGTATTGAATGCAATGAGACATGGCGTGCTGAGGTGCACTGACCAATC
>VWZP01007229.1:0-18875 GCA_013396995.1 Dicaeum eximium
AGTCTAGAATATTTTCCCAATGGAAGTGCTACGATGGATCGGGTCAAAGCCATCAGACCATTGTACACACATGACCATGTAATTTCTGATGAGCATTAGGGTGAGATCAAGGTCCCTTCCCCACGCTCAGCCTTGCTTTGACACCTCCCCTCCCCTCCCCTCCCCTGGGTTGTTGCACAGCCGAGGAAGCTCCCTGCACCAGGGTGTCTTGCACAGCACAGAGGTACAAGGCACTGTCAGACACCTGCACTGCCTCCACCTGCAGGACACTGGATCTGCCCGTGGTGTTCAGGTGCGTGCTGATACGGCCGCTGTGCCTGCGGCCACTCCCTGATTGATAGGAGAGCAGCTGTGGGGCTTGGCCTTTCTGNNTATTTGCAGGTGGTGTGGAAGTGGTGTCCCTGCTTCACCATGACTTGACCATCTTCCTGGGTGACCGAGACCTGCCCCGTGGTGCCTGGAAGAAAGTCAGTGTCAGCAGCTCCACAGGGAAGGACTGTAGGCAGGAAAAACAAAGCGGGTACACAACCCTGGTGGAGAAATCTCTCTGCCCTGCAGGGAAGTCCTGATATGTGCAGACAGACAGGCGAGAGTGATTTTGGGCAGGATTTCAGAGCTTTCAGCACAGAAGGATCCTGAAAAGGGCTGGGCTGTGTCCCTGCTTTTACTTCGCCTGCTCAGATGACCCAGGGACAACCTGAGTTAGTGTGCTCAAGCAGGCTGAGGAGCCCATCGAGGTACAGCAGAAGGATTCATCCTGATTCCATATCCCTGTTTCCTCTGAGGGTTCCTCAGTTCCTGAGCACACACAGTGCTGAGCTTGGAAAGAGAGAGCCCTGGTTGTGCTGCCAGCCCAGAGGAAACTGGAATCCGTGGAAGAGGTGTGTCAGCCTGGAGGCAGAATGGGACTGCCTATTAATAAAATGAAATTTAAAAAAGGGAGTTGCCTGGAGCAGGTTTGACACGATCAGGGAAATTACACTAAAATAGGAAGAGTGTGGGACTGCATAGACAGCTGAGATCTCCCGAGGTGACTGCAGGAGGAGGAGAACAGAGAGGCAGAGGAAGACGGATTGAAGGAAAGAAAAGACAGAGAAGAGGTCTGAAGTTTCTCTTCTGTCCCTTCCTTTTCCTTTACAAATCGAAAAGCTTCTTGAGTGAACACTTGCAAAACCAAAAGGAGGAGCAGATTTTTCTCAGCCTTTTCCCTCTATTCAATGATATTTCCCTATTAAGTCGTGATAGGGCTGTTGAGGGTTTCCCGGGACAAAGAAGAAGAAAGAGAAAGGTGCCTTGGGGAAGAGGCAGGACTTACCCAGGAGCTGGCCCAGGAAGACGCTGAGGATGAGATATGCGAGGTGCATGCCGAGCCCGAGCTGCGTGTTCGCTGAGTGAGGCAGAGTCAGAAAGCACGTCCCAGCCCCGAGAGAGCAGAGCTGCCGGAAACGACTCTCGGGGCCAGCAAAGGAAGCAGCAGCGGGAGCAGGCAGAGAAATGACCTGTCCTTGCAGTGCCTGAAATGCTCCTTCTGCCTTTGTCCCTCGTCCAGCAGCAGCCCCCGTGGCTCCCTCAGCCATTGGCATTGGGAGCATTCCGAGCCTCTGGGCAGCGCCCCCTGCTGGCCCCGCCCGCGGCGGTTCGTGCCCGGCCGCAGCCCCGGCTCCTCTGCCCGTGGGCCCAGCGCGCAGTAATACACGGCCGCGTCCCCGCGCCGGGGCCAGCCCAGCCACAGCGCGCTCCGACTCCGGTCCTGCGACACCCACAGCTCTCCTGCCACGGCCGGCACGTCCTTGGAGCCTCTAGCAGCGAGTGCCAGGAATTCGGGGCTTTGGCCCGGGAGCTGACGGTAGAAATGGATGAAATCCTCGATCTGTTTTTTGGGATGTGAACAGGTGATGTTGATGCCGGTGCCCTCGGTGGTCTCCAGCGACATCTTCTGCTGCACCTGGGCTATGACCGCAGCCACTGACGGGGAGAAAAGACATGACATACCTCAACTCCTACATTGTCCTCTGACTGGAAGAAAATTCCCCAGAAGCAGTCAGGAACATACAGAGATGATGAGGAGAATAGTTTGCAGAGGATGTCATCATGTGCAGGAACGGAAATTTTCATTAATAATAATAATAACTGCATAAAATATGCAAAAAGACACAGAGGTAAGGAAGATATAGGAATGGTTGGACAAAGAAGAGAGAGATGAGTTTTCTGAGGGAATAGGGAATGGTGCAGAAGAAGCGATGGACTCGAGGATGGTTATGGGGCAGAGGTCCGTGAAGAAGCCTAAGGGGACGGTAACTTCCAGGGACGTGCGGGGTCGCCCCAGCCCCGCGCACCGAGCAGCAGCGCGGGCAGCGCCGCCAGCCCCGCGCCCCGAGCCCGCCGCATGCCGNTCCCCTCCCCTCCCTCGCCCCGGGGCTGAGCCCTTCTCCGGTGCCGCTCGGGCTCCCACCCGGGCTCAGGGCGCCCAGGGCTCTCCACGGGCACAGCTTGGTGTCCTGGCAAATGGACTCTCCTCCTCATCCAGCAAGGACATCCCAGCCAGAATCAGCCAGCACAGCGCCGGCTGCAGCCTGCGGCAGCAAGAGGGGCCTGAACCAGGAGATGGAGCAGCTTCCCCGAGCTGTCTCCGTGCTCAGAGGCTGTGAAGAGCAGCCAGAGATTTTCTGCAGGTGGCAGTGAGGAGGCTGAGCCCCATGCTCCAGCAGTTGTTTGTAGCCTAGTCTCCTGTTGAAGCGAACTTCCAGAGTCTAGTCTGTATCCCCTGTTTCCTTTGCACAGGTGTTTACAGGATTTTCTGGGAACAACTTGGGCAACAGAGGCCAGTTCACTACCTGTTCTTGGTTGTTTGATGTCACCTCCTAACTTGTGGAGAGTGTCCCCCTTCCCACTATTCATGACATTCATGATAACATGCAACACTAGTGGTCCTACTGCTGATCCCTGAGAGACCCCAGAGTTTTCTGGGGTTTGAAGCAATGGCCACAACTCTTTGGGCTTGGTAGGCCAGACAATTTTCCACTCACCTTACCACTCTCTTACTGATCCCTTTTGTCACCCATAAGGTCACCTAGGAAGGGTGGCAGAGGAGGCCACTGCAGGTCTGTACTGCCCAGTGCTGCATAAAGGGGAGCAGTCACCTCTCTTGAGCTCCTGGCAACACCTGGTCTAATGGAACTGAGGATACTGTTGGACATCTTTGACACAAGGGAATTTGCACTTTTCCTTGTTCAGTTGCATGAGTTTCCCATCAGCCCATTTCTCCTGCTTGCTGAGGCCCCTCTGGATGCTGACCTGACTCTCTGATGCGTAATCTTCTCTTTCCAGTTTGGTGTTGTCTGCAAACCTGCTGGGGGTCCACTCTGTCCCATCACCCACATCATCAATGAAGTTGATAAACAGGACCCACCAAGTCCTGACCATTTGGATGCACCACCCGTCACTGGTCTCCAACTTTAGTTTGTGCTGCTGATCATTGATCCCTGTGCCTGGCCAGTCAGTTTTCATTCTACCTCACTGTCTGCTCATCCAACACCAACAGCTTCTCTCTGAGGCTCCTATAGAAATCCACACAAAAGTGTCAAAGGCCTTGTTCACATCCAGGTAGAGAAGACCACCATTCTTTCTTCCTCTCCTGAGCCTGTCACATCACCACAGCACTTTATCAAAAAGATCAGGCATAACTTCCCCTTGGTGAAGACACACTGACCCGCTCCTGGTGACTTTCTCATCACTGGCATGCCTTGATTAGGAGAGCTTTCCAGGATTAGTTGCTCCATCACCTTCTAAGGGGCTTAGAGTAGCTTAGAAGGCTGTAGCTCCCTGGGTTCTCCTTTTCCCATTTTTGAAGACAGAAGTGGTGTTTGCTTTGCTCCAGTATCCAGTTACCCTGCTCAGCTGAAGGTAACCAAGAGTGACCTGGAAATGACAGAAGCCAATTCCCTTACCACTGGTGTGTACATTCCAACAGGGCCTAAATATGTGCGGTTTGGTAAGGATTCACCGACCTGATCTCCTTCCATCAAGGGTGTGTGTTCCCTGATCCTGACTTTACCCTTTACCCCCATTTGGGATTTCTTAAGGCCAGTCTTGCTAATAAGGACTGAGGCAAAGAAGGCTTTCAGCACCCAGCTTTCTCTCTGTCCTGTGTTACCAGGGCTCTCGTCTCATTCAGCAGCAGTCCTACACTTTCCTTACTTTTCCTTTTGTCACTTTTGTCCTTATGGAAGCCCCTTTATTATGTCATTTACCTTTCTTTCTGACCACTGAATAAAACCTTCCACCTTTTCTTCCCCTCTCTTCATCCCTGGTGCATGACAGGAGGAGGCAAAGCCAGCCACCTGAATTGTCTTGAGCTCTGTGTTTGGTGGGATACAGTCGAACCCAGGAACAAGGCAGCTTCTTTGAGACAAAGGCCCCTAAGATCCCAGTGGAGTGACCCAGACAGACATAATTTACTTTAAATGGACTCCTGCAGCATGTGGCATGAGTCCTGTGCTGACGCTGATGTGTTTTGATCCAGAAATGCTTGGGCCTCTCATCTTGTCATGCAAAAGATGCCTTCATTGAGGAATGTGCCAGAAATAATGCAGGAAGTGAAAACACAGCCATTTAAGAAGCCAAACCACACCTCACAGCATTAAATTAGATGTCTTGCATTCAAGATGAATTTGCCAGAAAATGATCACCTCCACAAGGGATACCTCTGGCAGTCTGGGGCAGTAAAAATCCTGGTCATGATAAAAGCCAACCCAGCTCTTTGCTCTCTCATCCCCTTCTCTTGCCTCATTCTCCTTGGGAATCAGGTGAGGCTAAAACCCTTTCTCCTTCTTTGCTTTCTCTAGAAGGAGATCTCACCTCAATGGACCTCTCAGCTGATTCCAGCTGTCTTCTGTGCTGGCTCTTGGGGCTGTTTGTCATGGGAGAGAGAGGTGGGGGGAAGGTTCGAAGAGCAGGGAGGCTGGAGCTGTGATCAGTTGCCATCTGGACTCGGGGCCTGGGCAGTGGCTGCATAGGAGCTGGTGGCTCTTTTTAGGCCCTGGCAGGATGAGGCCAATGAGCCCTCATACACCTCTGCAGAGCCTCCACCTCCCAGCCCTGCATGTTGGCTCACTCCTGATGTAGTGACAGGCCACTCTTCGTGTATCCCTGTGCTTTTCTTCCTTCCTGCCCTCTCTTCAGGTGTCCTCATTCCCCAAGAAATGTCCTGCATAGAGAAGTGCCAGCCCTGTGGTCCCTGCCAGTCCTGCAGCCCCTGCCAGCCCTGCGGCCCCTGCCCACTGGCCAACAGCTGCAATGAGTGCAATGAGTGTAACAAAGTCTCCTCAAAGGCTTGTCTTCTCCAGGCTGAAAGAACCCAATTGTCTCAGCCTGTCCTCATAAGAGAAGTGCTCCTGCCCTCAGATCATTTTTGTGGCCTCCTCTGGGCTTGCTCCAAAAGGCCTGTGCTGAGTCCCTGTGCTGAGGGCTACAGAGCTGGAGGCAGTATTCGAAATGAGGTCTCAGTGTAGAGGGGCAGAATCAGGAAACAGTTGGCTTTCTGGGCTGCAAGAGCACATTTTCAACTCACATCCAGTGTTTCATCCACGAGGGAAGATGTCCCTAGTTATTCCACTGCCAGTGGCTGTCAGTCCTTGCCTGGCTCCATCTCCTCTCAGAACTACCACTTGGACCTGAAGCACATCATACAATCAAGACTCCTGAAAACTGCTGTTCTCTGGAAAAGAACTGCAGACATGTGGGAAGCCCTGAGGAGTCAGCATTTCCACAAGTTCTTGGGGAAGAGTGCTTCTCCTGCTTTGTGTGAAGCTGTGCAGGGCAAGAAGGCTCACAAGCCAAAGAATGGCAGGAACTGGAAATGGGTTAATAGCCTTGAAATGGCCTACATTCCCTACTCCACTGCTTCGCTCCATCCCCTGATCCAGGGGCCATGGTCAGCGTGCCTGGTCACGGGCAGCAGAGACAACTTCCCTGTGCAGCACAGCCTCCGGCCTGGCTCACCTGGCTCACCTGGGGCTGAGGTGTTCCCAGGGCAGCAGTGGGATCACCTACGGCAGGCCCCACGCTGGAGTCCCCTCTCCCTTTGAACCAACACTCATGGAGTGAAGCCAGCCCCAGGACAGGGAGAGGTGGCAAACACACAACAGGGCTTTGTTCTGCCTTGTCTTGCCCCAGGACAGAGCAGCTTCCCTGAGGCCCAAGAACTCTACAGCCTCACAGGTGTCACAACCGAGCCACAAGTGCACTTCTGCTCCAGACAGAGTCTGTGGGAGTCAGAGCAGAGTCAGCAGGTAACCCCAGGACAGGGAGCACCAGGACCAAGACCACCTAGACCCAGTTCAACCATGGGCTCAGCTCCACCTTGGTCCCTGCCAGGGGCTCTATGACTCCAGGCCTAGCACAGGCCTGTCCTAGCTCTGCCCTCTCAGTGCCTGCATCTGGCCTGAGCTACTCTTGTTTTCCTGGCCTGGCCAGGCCCCTTCACCACCCGCAGCAGTCACAGGATGGATCCTGTACATGGGCCTCTCTTGAGTCTGGCCTTGCCCTGAGCCCCAGCACCAGCTCTGGCTCTGGCACTCCTGCCCAGATCTGGCCCTCCTGGCACCTCCTGCACATCTGCAGAACAGATTAGGGCAATAATCAACAGATACTTCAGGGGCAGAATTTTCTTCCAAGACAGAGGTCTGAGATGGACAAGATCTCTTGCGTTTTCTCAGCAGAGAACTACACCAAGAACATATTTCTAGGCACTTCCCTCAACAACTGGCTCCCTAAGGCCCACATTTCCTCAGGACTGGTGATGAATACACATTCTCAGCCTGGACAGCACTGGCCAGCACTTTCCTTGGCACATCTGAACTCTGCAAGGTTTCGACTCCTATGGCTTCCCTCTGAACAGAGTGCCCTTTCCTGAAAGAGTCATGGCCTTTTAAAGCACATTTCTATGAATATTGCATGCCAGAGGAAGTACTGTGGCATCCCTCCTCCATGGCCTGTGGGTACCACTGTGTCTTTTCCCTGAGCCACTGTAAAAAGGGTTTTCTTTTTGAAGAGATTTGCAAACTTCATTCTAGCAATCCAGATGAAAAATTATTGGATGCTGATGCTTCTTGAAAAATATGAAGATGGATCTTTCCCATGACCACAGCTACCCAAAATATGTTTCAGAAGATTCAGACTAGGATCTTTTGCAGCAATTTTCCCTAATATGTTCTTTAAATAAAACTTACCACCCAACTCGAAGTGTGTGTGTGTGATCTTTCAGCTCAGACCAGGTCAGGCTGCTTCACCCCACTCCATTGCGTTTTTTAATTGCACATTAAAAATAAAACAGTTTTAAGAGTTTTTTTAAATACAACTCCGTTACCCCCTCCACACCCCTTATAGTTGAAGGGGTTGGATTGGATGACCTTTTAAGCATCCCTTCTAACCTAAACCAACTTATGACTTCTCAATTCTATGAATATTTTAGTCTCACCAGGACACATTACAGTGTGTGCCACTGTGTTTAGGGATTTTTCTTTTATTAGGTGCTGTATGTGATACTTCTCAGCCCTCATCAGTCACTTTCAGTTGCTCCCAGAAAACCTGGTTGTTGTCCCATGACAGAAGATGTGACAATCATCACGGGTTTCCATAATTACACTTGAATCTCTTGGTGTTCTTGGGCTCAATGGGCCACAAGAATGAAAAGCACACTGGACTAAATCAAGCAGACTGGACACTTTAATACCATCTTGTATAAAAAATTTCAATTGTTCTTCCAAGAAGAAATACATCTGTGCTGCCCTTGTTTACCCAAGACCACTTGATCATTCTTAGAATATTGTGGATGCTGCTTTCAGAGGGATTTTGACAGGCTGAAGAAGTGGCCTGACAGGAACCTCCTGCAGTTCAGCATGAGGAAGGGCAAAGTTCTGCATGTGGGGAGGAACAACCCTGTGCATGTGTTGGGCACCCCTCAGCTGTAAAGCCCTTTTGCAGAAGAAGACCTGGGTTGTCCTGCTGGACATTGAGTTGACAATGAGCCAGCAATGGGCCCATGCCTCAAAGAAAGCCAACAGTGTTCTGGGCTGCAGTGGAGGAAGTGCTGCCAGAAGGTCCAGGAAGATGACTGTTCCCCTCTATCCAACACTGGTGAGGGTGCTCCTGCAGTACTGGTTCCTGTTCTAGACTCTCCAGTACAAGGGGGCTATGGAAGTGCTAGAGAGAATCCAATGAAGGAACAAAAAGAGGATCAGTGAACTCTCTTACAGGAGCATCTCTCTATAAGGAAAGGCTGAGAGAGCTGGGACTCTTCATTACAGAGAAGAAAAGGCTTAGGTTAATTTTACCAACATACATAAACACCTGAAAGGAGGGTGTGGTACTTTGTCACTGGCTGGATGCCAGATGCCCATCAAAGCTGTTCCATCACTCCCTCTCCTCAGCTGGACAGAGGAGAGAAAATACAAGAGGCTCGTGGGTCTAGATAAGGACATTAAAGATCACTCACCAATTACCCTCATGGGAAAAAACCCTCAGATTGGGAAATTAATTTGATTTATTGCAATTCAGTCAGAGTAGGGTAATGAGAAATAAAATTAAAATCTAAAACCACCTTCCCCTTCACCCCTCCTTTCTTCTTCAGCTCAACTTCACTCCTGATTTTCTCCCCTCCAAAGGTATAGAGATTTGGAGTTGTGGTCAGTTCAACACATGTCTCTGAGCTCTTTTGTCCTTAGGAGAAGGAACTCTCACACTCTTCCCCTATGCCAGCAAGGGGTCCCTCCCATGGGAGACAGACCCCCTAACCTTCTCCAATGTGAGTTTTTCACATGGGATACAGTTCTTCACAAGTCCTGCCTGCAAACCTGTGCTAGCATGGGCCTGTCACTCACACAGCCACAGGTCCTGACAGGAGCCTGATCCAGCATGAGCTTTTATGGGGTCACCTGGAACAGCTCCCTCCCCTCTTCACTGAGACTGGTGTCTGTAGGGTTGTTTCTTTCACATCTTCTCTCACCTCTCTTCTGGCTGTGGGTGTTTCCTCCCTTCCTAAACGTGTTATCCCAGAGGTGCTTCCACCATTGCTGATGAGCTCAGCCTTGGCCAGTGGTGGATGAGTCCTAAAGCCATCTGGTGTTGGCTCATCCACAACCAAAACCTTGGCATGCAACCCAAATCCAGAGCGTGCAAGGCAAACAGAGCCAGGCACTTCTCTGAGGTGCCCAGTGACAGAACCACAGGAAGCAAGCACAGGCTGGAACACTGGAAGCTCTGTGTGAAACATAGGAAAGACCTTCTTATTGTTGAGGGTAACCAAGCACTGGCTCACATTGCCCAGATGACTTGAGGATTCTCCCTCCTTGGAGCTATTGGAAGGACATAAGGAGAGCTTTAGGAGCAATAAAATGAAACATGACAGTGCAGCCCAAATGCCCAAGATTCTGAACACAAACAAACACTGGACCAAGTTGGGAGGTGTGGAGGAAAGAGACATGGCATACCATTTTGCAATGGTATCATGGCATATCTTTGGGTGACCAGTCAAGGGTTGAAGTGCTGGGAGCACCTGGGCCCCTTCCAATCAACAAGGCCACGGGCAACACCACCAGTGAGCTCCGGGCCAACCTCACTTCCCTGCACTGCACCCATCAGCACCTGAGCAGAGGATTCCACAGACACTGACACATTCCTGCCCTGGAAATCCTGAGGCGTCTCAATCTCAGCACTCAGAAGAAGCCTCCATGAACAAATGTCTATGACATAAGCCAGGAAATGAAAAGGTGGCAACACGGAAAACAAGCACCCAGCCCAGGTCATTAGCTGGGATGTTTTCCATACATCATGAGCACCTTAGGAAATCACCACTTTCATAGAAGCCACCTCTGGGCCTGGGGCAACTCAGAGCAACCATAAAAGCCAGCCTGACTTCATCCACTCTCTCATCCACTTCTCCTGCCTCCTTCTCCTTGGGACCCAGGTGAGTCTGAAGCTCTTTCCCCTGTCCTTTTCTGGTGAAGCAGATGTGTGTTCCTATAGCCTGTGAGAGGTCTTAGTGCTGCGGCTGCTGAGGGGTCAGAGAAGAACTAAGGTCTGAGCTAGTGTCAAGGATTTGGCTGAGGGAGCTCTTTATTGAAAAAATAATGGAACACTTTGCAGTACTGTGTCAGGATGAGGCTGAAAACACCTTTCTCTCATTGCCCAGTTTTTCCATTCTGGCTTAAGCAGGTACCATTGCAATTCTTGCAGTGGGATGATGGACTCATGGCTGATGGCTCCTCACATGTGCCTATGCTCTGCTTCCTTCCCTTTCCTCTCTCACAGGTGCATCTCCAGCCCCCAGACATGTCCTGCAACACCCAGTGCCGTCCCTGCCAGCCCTGTGGCCCCACCCCGCTGGCCAACAGCTGCAATGAGCCCTGTGTCAGGCAGTGCCAGGACTCCACCGTGGCCATCCAGCCCTCGCCCGTGGTGGTGACCCTGCCTGGGCCCATCCTCAGCTCCTTCCCACAGAACACCGTGGTGGGATCCTCCACCTCTGCTGCTGTTGGAAACATCCTCAGCTGTGATGGAGTGCCCATCAACTCTGGGGGCTTTGACATCTCCTGCATCACCAACCGCTATGGTGGCAGCAGATGTCGTCCCTGCTAAAGCCACTGGTGCAGCCCTCACAAGGACCCCCAGGAATCCAGAAGCTGATGCTGGACTGAGGACAGAGCTCCTGGCCATGGAATTCAGAGATGCTGAGCAACCAATGCTGCCCTTCTGAAGGAGGGCAGCTGGGAGTCTCTGAAACCATGGCCAATGTTTGCTTTCCTTGCTTTACTCTCTCTCCCACCTCTCTCTTGTCTTCCATACTTCTGGAGTGTAAGACTTTTAGAGCCTGTCTGGGGATCTGCTAACTCCAGCCCACACACTGTGGGGCAGGCAGATGGATGCCCTGTTGGCCCTCCAGTGGCTCTCCAGTGTCTGTGCCAAAGTGGGCCCAGACTTTCTGCAGTTGCATGTGGTCTCTCACCACCACCACTGCCAGTAGCCTCCTCTATAAGGGAACTAATTTCCCACTTCAACGACAATAAAGCTTTCTGCATCTCATCCTCAGCCTCCATGTAATCCTTTTCTGGTGTCCTCATCTCCAGTTGCTGAGACCAAATGGTGTTGCCATGGTTGGTGGAGGAAAAGGTGGGGACACAAGTAGACCACTGATTATTCCCAGAGGAAGGGGAGGTTGGAAAACACAGAAGTGAGGCCCTTCAGGCACTGTCCCTTGGAGATGAGGAAGACATCCCTGACATCTCCACAGACAGCAAGGGATCAGGCTCAGCCTTCCAATATTTCTGCTCAGATATGACTTTGTGGTCTCAGAGCAAGTCCTACAGATGGGGAGTACAACCCATCTTCAGGACCAGATCTAACAGACTCTGTAGACTCTTTCCAGAATCAGTGATGGGACATCAGGTCACCCAGGGGACTTACCCCATCCCAAAGCAGGTGTGCCAGGAAATGGCAAGAATCATCTTTCTGGAGACACAGATCCTGCAGCCTGACCAGTGGTGGCCTCTGAATTCCCCAACTAGGACAAGCTCACAGCAGGGCCTGCATACCTGGTCATGTGTGCATGGCTTGCTTCATTAAGCGATCACAAGTGAACCCACAGGCTCCAACACCTCCATCCCATGGCTAAACCCAACATCCACGTCCATGGATAGGACAGATGGGTAGTGGGGAGATGGCTTCATGGTCAGAAAATAGGCTCAAGCTGAGAACTTTACTCCCATTAGCTGCATCTCCATCTCACACCAAGTACAGGTCAGTTTTCTCTCAACCTCACTGAAGCCTGGGACACAGGACTTGCAGAAAATGTCTCTGTCAAGTCCAACACCTGTGTGGTGATCCTAGACAGGGCAGACAGACTCTCTCTGGAGGTGAATCTAACTCAAGATGTCTAGAGGAGGAGAAGCATGTGTATTTCTCTGTGTGTGTGGTCTAAGCCACCTGATTAGTTTATCTTCAATGTCAACAGAAGAAAAATAGGTGTCTGTAAGGCCTGTATTGCCTGATCTGTAAGAGATCATTTTTGTAAGGGTTGAACTAAGGCTTGAGAGTGTCTATTTCTCTCGGCTGATGATGAATGGAGCAAAGATGAGTATCTCAATAGAAGACACTTTTTCTGGAGTCAGGGGAAATCAATTTTCGTCTACTAACATCTTGTCTGATTTTGAACTTAGATCTTTACTTAGTTCGTCAGTTAAAGCTGAAGACAGAGGTCTTAACTGCATTTAGAGGCTCTGAAATGAGGTAGGTGAATCTCTTGTGTTACAGTCTCTGTATTCATATGACCATAGTTGCCTTTAGTTACTTTCTACCCTGAAGGTTTCATGGCCACCTTAGTACCCAGCACCAAATGCTTGACACCAGTCTCTTGGAACTTGACTATTTCAGACATCTCTATGTCAGCTGAGTTCCTGACAAGGTTCTCATACCACAGCTGCAGGTAGGAGGCAAACACCCAGCCTAGCAGCTGCTTAGGGAATTGCATTGCTGTTCTTTAATTGGCCTGTGTGAAGAGAGAGTACTGCTCATCTCTGACAGGCCCATAAGGCCTCCCAGAGGTCAAACTCCCTGGGGCTTACCAGAGGGAAAACAGAAAACAGTCTCCTAGGTGTGGCCAGCTGGAGCTTCATTGTGTTAATGAGGTGGGTGTGGGGATGTTCTTATGCTAATGATGCTGGCGACTCTCTGGTGTATGATCTCACTATATGAAGCTAAGCTGAAGAGAATTTACACTTTGTGTGCGTGCACACAAGGCTCCCTTTAGTGGAATTACAGTGGTGTCTGTGAGAGGAAGAAGATCAGGAGTGGAAGCTGTCAGATCCTACTGGATGGAGGGGAAACCAGGTCAAGCAGTTGCCATCTGCTTGAAGTGAGTCAGCAAAGGGAAAGCTGCTCATCCACATAACCTTCACCTGAATCCAGAGTTCCCCCCAATAAATCTACCTTTTTTCCAATGCTCTCCATTAGCCAAGGGGACCATGGCTACCGTGGGAGGATGGTGCATGAAAAAATGTCATTTGGATCACTTCCACTGGCAAATCTGGTGAGTGAAGCCTGCCCAAGACATATAATAGCACAGACTTTCAATGCCTGGCATGTTTAAGGAGAGGTGGTTTAAGGGATATTTATTTACTCTTTAAGTACATGAGATTTCTGGTATATGTTACTGTGGAGGAAGATAGAAGAGAAAGAGATTATTCAGATGGTGATTTCATCCATCTGTCTTCCACATCTACCTAAAAATATGTTCTCTCTAGAGAACTGATCAAGAATGCTCCCTTGTCTGCAGGAACAGTTTAGCAGAGCTACCTTTAATGGGATTAAACTCAGAGAATTTTGCCTTCAGTTGCTGAGGCTGAATATCTCTGCCCAAGCTGAGATGTCTAACATGCAGGTGCTTACTAGACTCCTGTCTTAGACCTCAGAGACAACCTGGCATTTCTAGAGGGCTTTTAGCCATGCTTTTAAGACAAAATGAGCCATGTCTCCCTCATGCTTTTTCTGTCTGTGAGGAAACAAGGGGGGGTAAGCTGAGGAGCTGAGATAGGAGTATTACACCATAGATACTTCAGCTTGGTCAGCAGAAATCCTTCCCTTGACTCTGAAATGGCAAAAATTGCAAAGAGGAGACTCATACCCCTTGTAGCTATTCTGAGAAGAAGACATCAGTGAGGGAAATGGAGGTATTTGCAAAAGCTTCCTGTTCTGAGGCTTGGAAAAAAGCAAGTATAGAGACCTGGCATACTAACACGCTGCCCTGTGTGTCTGCAACTCAGTCTCAATCCCTTGTAATAAACTGACATAGAAGAGGTGGGAAAATCTCTTGCAGTGTCACATTACCATGACAGTATTTGTATTCCTCAGTTGTATTTGATGATATTACATCTCAGTATTACCTGCCTTGGAGACTACAGGTTATGTTATTCCCTGCCTACTTATAACAGCTTTTCCCATAGATGAAGTGCCTCAGCCTGCTGTCCATAGTTTCCTAAGTAGGATTTTCATCTCACAGAAGTGACTGCATTCCCCAGGCTGTAAAGGAGGTGCATGATCTGGTAAATACTTCTCCAAATGTGCATTTGTTGGGGTACGCCTGATTTTCAGGGTTAGGTCTAGTTATCCAAATGTGTTTCATCAGGGAAGGATTTCTCTGACAATTTTAACCTAGGATAAATGCCATTTTCCCATGCTGTGCACCTACTGCATTTTCAGGGATGGTGATTTTTTTTTACTACTTGTAGCATCTGAAGGACCAGCACAGGCATGCAAACTTTCACAGAAACTTTTCTTTCTTTCTTTGCAGACAGACACCAGCCTTTGGAAGGACATGGCAAATGGGACAAGTGTGAAAGAATTCACCCTTCTTGGCTTCCCAGGCACATGGCAATTCCGAGTCTCCTTTGTGGTGGCATTTGCACTGATGTACACCTTGACAGTAATAGGTAATGCATCCATCATAGCCCTTGTGTGGAGAAGCAGTAACCTACACACCCCAATGTACTTTTTCCTCTGTAATCTCTCCTTTCTGGAGATCTGGTACACTACGGGTGTTGTTCCCAAAGCCATAGGAGTCATGCTGGGGACTAGCCAGACCATCTCCTTCAGTGTCTGCATCTTCCAGTTGTTCTTTCTTCTCTCTCTAGGCTCCACTGAGTGTTTTCTCCTGTCTGTCATGGCCTATGACCGCTACCTAGCCATATGTTACCCCCTGAGGTACAGCTCCCTCATGAACAGTGTCCTCTCTGTTCGGCTGGCACTCAGCTCCTGGCTGGGAGGCTTTTTGGCCATTTCCCTGCTGGCCTTTCTGACATCCAGGCAGACTTTCTGTGGGCCAGATGTCATCAACCATTTTCTATGTGATATAGATTCCTGCCTTGCCCTCTCCTGCAGTGACACATGGCCTGTGGAGCTGGCAACCTTCCTCATATCCATAATCGTTGTGGTGGCCTCCTGTGTGGTCACCCTGGTCTCCTACATATACATCATCTCTTCCATCCTGCGGATCCAGTCAGCCCATGGCCGGAAAAAGGCCTTTTCCACCTGCTCTGCCCATCTCAGTGTCGTCACGATCTGGTATGGCTCCACCATGTTCCTGTATGTCAAACCATCAGCCCAGAACTCCCTGGATCTGAACAAAATCGTGAATACCTTTAACACAGTGGTAACTCCTTTGTTGAACCCCTTCATTTACACACTCAGAAACAAAGAGGTGAAGCTTGCTCTGGGGCGGGCTTTCCAGAAAAAGTGAAATGACTTTTCACAGGGCATCAGTTGAACAAACAGATTCATCCCCGCCCTCCTATGACTTCTGCCCTGCAGAAGTTCCCCTCTGAAGTGTAGGTCTGTGTAGGCATTCCAGGCAGTGAAAAGCCACCAATTCCCCAATGAGTTCATATCACCTTAGAGCCATCTCTGGCTGGGCTGAGCCTCAGTTCTGCTGCTCTCACCACCCAATGTTCATTCCCAGTGAATTCAGAATGCCTTCCAGTCCTTTAAAGTGCCGTGCTTGGAAAGGGTCACAAACCCCGTCCATAAATGCTTCTGTAACAGAGCTGGAGGAGTGGTACTCCTACAGGTTTCCCCCCCAGTTTGCCAAGTGCTTAATTTTGTCAGGGTTTGTCTGAATCTCCTAATGAAATTCCAGCAATTTTAGGAAACATTGTTTTAGGAAGTAGACATACGTTTCTCCCTTTAGTCTGACATTTTGTTATGTATCTATGCCACATTCTTGTAGCTATTTCATCAAATCATACTCTGATCCAAGATAAAATTTGGCAATGTCTGATATCTCTACTTAGAGCCATTATTCCTAGCATAAGACTGCAAACAAAATTTGCATAATTCCTCTTCTTTCCTCTCCTTAGTATCTGAATCTACTCTCTTATTTTTAATTAAAATTATGCAAAATGGTGTGCTTCATACTAGATGTGTCAGGGCATTTCCACATCTAAAACTCCACATCATTTTTAGCAGTACATTGTTCCACCCATTTTGGGCTTTGTTGTGGAAAAACTTTAATGTGATTGGCAAAGCATTCAAAGTGCAGAGCTGTGGAAGGCTGGCTGGGAAGCAAGTCTCTCTTTACTCTCATTGGGAGGACATTAATGCTTCCAAACAGCACTTGCTTTTCCCCTCCCAATTTTCATTTCAGAACAGATTAATCATGTTCTCAAAGCTTTTCTTTTTGCACACTGACAGTGAAGACAGTTCACGTAACCACTTCATAATGAGGAGGCATCAGGTCCTCATCATGGTAAACACACCTTTATGGAGAGTGTGGGATTAATTTCACCTGAGTGTAGAGCTCCAAGGGAGATGATTGAGTCTGAACTGAACATCTACTTCTCCCTTCTAGAAGCAATGGCACTTCTGGAGGAGATTCACAAACCTCCTGCACCCACCTGTGCACTTGGCACTTAGTCCTGTATCCAGGTCCAGGCACCACTGCCCAAGGCACAGGCTGATTCCCACCCTTTGTCACCTGGGCTCTTTTTTAGTGGCATTTTGGAAAATGCCTGGGACAGCAGAAAGAGTCTGAGACTGGATCTATCCTCAGACAGACATCAGTGCTTGTCATTTCTGCCTAGGAATGACACATTTAGGAGAGAATTGTATATTTGGAGAGTTGAAGCCCTGTACAGTCCTGGAAAGCAACAAAAAGCAGGATCTAAAAATGTCCAAGAAATCTAAGACACAGCAGAATGCAGGACTCTGAGATCTGCCGTGAATTCCTCATCAACACTGCTTAGAGCCCTCTGAGATAAACAGCAGCATGCAAAGCCTCATACAGGGCTGTCAGAGCAGATCCTTGTCACTTGGGAGAGGCAGGCTATGCTGGAACAGCAGCAGAAAAACAAATTAGTACCCTGAGATTTCTCAGGTGAAGGAGATGATATTTCATGAGCAACAGATTCCAATTCAAAGGGTGGGATGAATCTGGAAACTCAGCACCCTTGAGCTGGGTTTCCATAAGAAGTGCTGCAGTGGGCTTGCCTGAAAACAGGTCCCCAGAACCCTTCCTTTAGCTCATGGGAGGAAAGGAGATCACTGAGATGTTACCAACTGTTGGACAGAGAAACTGGCATGGACTCAAGAACATGGGAGCTCCAGCTCCTCCAGCACTGGTGATTTCCCTGAGAAGGAGGGACATGAAAAAGAGTGGGACCACTCTCTAGGAGTGGATGAGTGCAGGAATAATCTTGTCCAGAGTCTGGCTGATGGCTGTTTTCCACTTACTGATGCAGGGTAAGGAAGAGCCTTTCCCATTTTGGGCTTCTGTGACCGCAGTGGCAAAACTGTAAGAGCAATTATGCCTCCTACCAAAGGCCTCGTTCTCCAACTGTGGCTATCAGTGGAAGCCCATGGAGATGAAACAGGAAGAAGAGCCAGTAAGCTACTTGCTCTAAAAACTGCAGTGTTATTTTAAGCAGAGAACATTGACAAGGCTTGTTTGGCTTGTTTATGGTGTAGCCTCCTATAGATCTGCCCCAAGTCAGGTTTCTTAGACAGTTTTTATAATCAAAATCCCTGGATCTAGAAGCAGCTGTGAATGTTGCTTCACATGCTCACACAAGCATGTGCTTCACAGCACCACAGCATTGACTTCCAGGAATGAGGCAGCCAGAGCTTCTCTGGACAACCTGTCCAAGGCCTGACCACCCTCAGAGGGAAGAAATTTTTCTTAGTAACTAGTATGAATCTATCCTGTTTCAATGGGAAGCCATTCCCCCTTGTCCTGTCCCTCCATGCCCTTGTCCCTCTTCTTCTCTCTTGGATCCTCCTAGGGCACTGGAATTGGTGATTTAAGGTATCCCCATAACCATCTTCAGGCCAAACACATTAATCTCTCCCAGCCCTGTCTCCATGGCAGAAGGGCTGCAGCCCAATGAGCATCTTCATGGCCTTTTCTGGACCTACTTCAACGCCTTCACATTGGGGGCCCCAGAACTGGACACAGCACTCCAGCTGGGGTCTCACAAGAGCAGAGTACTGGGGGAAAACCACTTCTCTATACCTGGTAGTCATTCTTCCTTTGATGCAATACAATTCTGGGGTACAATTCCGGGGTACAGTTCCAGGGCTGCATGTGAACACTGCAGGTCATGTCCAGCTTCTCATTCACCAGTACACCCAAGTCCTCCTTGGCTGGGCTGCTCTCAGTTTACTCATTACCCAGTCCATGTCCATCCTTGGGAATGATCCAATCCAAATTCCTTACATTACACTTTGCCTTCTTGAGCTTCATGAGGATTACTTGAGCCCAACTCTCTATCCTGTAGAAGTCAAGGTTGTAAGAGCACAACACACTGTGGACTCTGCTGAGGACACCTGGGGACAACTGCAGCAGGGTTGGAACATTGTGAGAAAGGACAAGGAGCCAAACAAGCCCATGACATTTTCTGTGCTGCACAATCAGGGCATGAGTTAAATGAAGCTAGAATTTTATCCTGATAGCAGAGTTAAGCATGTTTGGGCCAAAACCAGTTGCAGAGTCTATGGACATAGGGAGGGAAAAAGTGACCATAGGGAGGGAAAGAGATATGTCCTCATAGGGAATGAGGACATATCCTCATGCACAGGAGTCTTTGGGCAGGGAGCTGAGAATTGCTGGAACTCAAACAGCCCCATCAGAGTTATCCATGCTGTAATATCACTTGCCTGGTCTGGGCCCATGCAGTACCTAATCTGAGTCTTCTGCCTGCACTGCTGCATTCCTGCCTTAGAAATCCTAGGGCCTTTAATCCCAGGGATCAGAAGAAGCCTTCATTGGAGAACGGGTACGGAACAAGCCTGGAAATGAAAAGGCAGCAGTGCAGGAAAACAGGACACAGCCCCTA
>VWZP01007229.1:19222-36989 GCA_013396995.1 Dicaeum eximium
GGGCCCATCCTCAGCTCCTTCCCACAGAACACCGTGGTGGGATCCTCCACCTCTGCTGCCGTTGGAAACATCCTCAGCTGTGACGGAGTGCCCATCAACTCTGGGGGCTTTGACATCTCCTGCATCACCAGGCGCTATGGCGGAAGGAGGGGCCTCCCCTGCTAATGGTGCTGGGCATATATAGGTCTTGGGAAGTGTCCCCAGGATCTCCAGGCATGGTACTGGACACAGGAAGAATTTTCAGGTGATTTCTTTCAGAGGAACTGACTATCTTCAGTTCCTCCTGAAAATGCTGGAAGGAAGAGCCCAGCTCAGGCACTTTGAAAGCACGCCCTATGTCTTTGCTACGTATTTCCTTGTTTCTATTTTCATGGTGTCCTCCTGCTCCCCTTGGCTGCAAGGCTCCTCCAAGCCAGTCTGCACTCTACAGGCAAGGCAAATGGATGCCCTGTATGGACTTCACCATGGCCAAGAGTTGAAGTGTCTTGCTTGTCTCTCCAGATCCCTGCACTGAGGGCCTGTGCTTGTAACAAACTTGATTCCCTCTTTAAACTCAATAAAGATTTTTGCATCTCAGGCTGGGTCTCCAGGTGGTCCTTCCCTCCACATATGTCCTTGCAAGCTGCCGCGGTAGAATGGTGTTGATCCTGGCAGGGGATAAGGTGACAGTGTAGTGAGATCCTTCATCCAGAAAAGTGTTAGGCTGGGATACACTGCAGAGGGTCCTATGTGGGGAACAATCCTGGAGCAGGATGCAAAACATCCCCAGCTTACCCCATGGTGATCAGCCCTTTCCCTTCAGTGTCTCTGCCCAGATATATCTCCAACACCTCTTGCAAAAACCTCTGCTGTCCTCATGTAACAACTAGAATTCCATGGGAGGTCCTGTAGACAAACCAACCTGCAGGATCATGGCAATGCAGCACCTCTTGCTCTGGTCAGTGCTCTGCTAAGGTAGACAGAAAATGCTCCCAAAGGATATCAGAAGTGTGTTTGTGTGGAATAGCATCAGAGCTGATCTTCTCATCTTCACTCCACTGCCCAGTCTCAGACCATGGCCAGCACAAACGGGCATGGGCAGCTGGGATCAATTCCTCATTGCAGCCCTACCACCACACGTAAGGCCTGTGGCAGGGCCCAGGTTTTGGCAAGCACACAGGCCTGGCACCATTCACAAGTCAGTGCTGGGATTAACCATGCTGGGTCTCACACCGGAGTCCCTGTGGACCCTCATGGGCCAGGGCAGTCCAAGGACAGTAATGGATGCCCGCAGACCGTTCACTGCTTCATGGTACCTTGTCACTCCCAACCACAGACGGAGCAGCTTTGCTCAGGCTCACGGCCTCAAAGGCCCTGCTGTGTAAGGACCAATGCTGACCCAGAAAAGCTCTGTGCAAAGTCATTCTGGACACTCTCAGCAGTATCTGTGAGCTGTCTGTGGCAGACAAGTTTTGTTCACAAATGTTCTTCTTGCTTAGTCTGATGCTCTTGGACACTGTTTTGATCAAAAGCACATCAGAGGCCTCAGTCAGGAAGGGCTGGATTAACAGAATCCATCCATCCATCCATCCATCCATCCATCCATCCATCCATCCATCCATCCATCCATCCATCCATCCATCCATCCAATGATGGAGACCCTGTAAATTGCCCTTTCCCAGTCTGGGAGTCTGGAATGCAGACAAATGTCCTTTTCTTCCAGAAAGTGAGGTTGTGAAGTCCTTTGGCGACATTGCCTCCTCTTGCCAATGGTCGGTCAGGGTGACAGAGGTATCAGGACACTGAACACATCTCTCTTGGCAATCAGGTTGATGGGGACTGTGTATGCTAAGTTCTGCAGGCTGCAGTTCTAATGAATGTCGGTACCCTGTGTATACCTGTTGGAAATCCCCACTTTTTAGCCATTCCTTCACTGTTTATAGATGGTGGGTAACAGGGCTGAGGGCAGCATGGCACAGTGGGTCCCTAGAAAAAGTTGGGCCTACTAGTGTACAACATTCTTCTTCCTTTCCACAACACGGTCATGGCATTAATCTCTGAGTTTCCATAAAGAACATCTGGCTTCACTCTTAATGCAGACATTTAGGGTTTTTTTTTCCTGTGATACTCCAAAATTTCTTTTTTGACTTCCACCCCCAGCTTAAAAGGTTGAGACATCTCATATGCCTACAGTTCCCTGAATGTAGGTAAGGAGCTGATGAAGGCAAAGCTAAGCTCAAACAGGGGCTGAAGCACGAAGGGACCAACAGGGAGAGTTCCCTGCACATTCTTCTTGCTGGGGATTTAGGGAAGACTCTCTGAACTCCTCCATCTCTTTGGCTAATGGACATGTTCTCGTGATGCCCAGCCTCACCTTTTCACCCACAAGACCCGCACTGGTGTCACCAGATAAATTGCTAATATAGGGGCAATCCAGCTCCTTGCTCTGCCTGGCACCCTTGGAGTCCATCGTCCCCCCCCTCTGTTCCACAGGCAGACCCAGGGCACAAGCACCACTCCTACCTGGGGATACGGTGACATCTGCACCACAGAGCGACTGCTGGCACATCCCCCCCTGGTGCTCATCTGCCCAATAACCCTGTTTGTTGGCTTCCCCTGTGCAACATACAGTGTCTCTGTCCTTCCAGTTCAGTGCACACCAATAACATTTATGGCGATTCTTTAATTCAGTACCTATTTGGGCCAAGATCTTAGCCTGACACAGCACCAGGTTGATGAGCTGGATGAATACATTTGACATTGGCTTTGGCATGAAGGAAGACTGTGTCCCACACCTGGAAGCACCAACAATTCACTGGAATCAGATCCATTTGGACATGGCCTGGACAAGGAGAGTAAGTAGGATTACGTATTCTTTCTCCAGGATAAAGCAAACCCCATCCTTTTGAACTCTCTAGCTGCTGTGTCCTCACCTGGTGAGGCAGGCAGAAGGGACTGGCCATCATGCTGAGGCAGTCCCAATCCTGTTACACTGAACTACATTAAGGATCTAAATTAGTAGTTCTTGTTGGGGGTTGGCATCATCATCAGTGGAGTATGAGCTTTGGAGGATCAGGACAAGGAGGGTTTGGGAAATGGGTTGATTACAGTGCCTCTTTTTGGAGAGATTTCTAGGAGGCTGATGCCATTACTTTTCAGCCGCACTTGAGCTCCTGCTGCTTTGCAGAGCTCATGAACAGAGCCATGGAGAGTGTCCCTGGAATGAACAACACAGTCTATTTGTGAGGAGAGACACAAAAGGACATATGTTCATATACACCTGTCAAATGTGCACCTGTGGAACATTCACACAAGTCTGGTTGCATACAAGAGCACCAAAAATGTGAACACATGTAGGAACACACCCTGCTGTGAACTCTGCTGAGGACATGAGGAGACAGCTGCAGCAGGGCTGGAGCCTTGTGGGGAAGAGCAAGGCCCCAGGCAAGC
The DNA here is from genome assembly GCA_013396995.1 of Dicaeum eximium. Taxonomy (NCBI): domain Eukaryota; kingdom Metazoa; phylum Chordata; class Aves; order Passeriformes; family Dicaeidae; genus Dicaeum; species Dicaeum eximium. Next base: position 22,652 of record VWZP01007229.1, read on the forward strand.
TCACGGCATTGTTTGTGTACTCACAGACTGCTCAAAGAGTGGACAAGTCATAACAAGCCGGAAGTTTTTCCTGCGGGTAGAGTTAGGTAGGATGGGGTCAGATGCTGCAGCCCAATGCACACACATGGGGAGACAACAACAAATAACCATCAGGGTGAGCTGAGGAGGGAGGGATAGGGAAGGATATGGCCCATCCTCATGCAGGAATCCTTCAGCATCCAGCAGCAGACTGGACTTTTAAAGACTCAATACAAAGGACCCAGGGAATCACTGACTGGTAAACCTCACCTCTGTGCCTGGGGAGATCATGGAGCAGATCCTCATGAAAGCAACTGTAAGTCATATTCAGGACAAGGAGGTGATCCAAAACAGCCATCAAAGCTTCTCCTAGGGCAAGTCATGTCTGAGCAATCTGGTGGCCTTCAAGAATGGAGTGACTGAAACAGTCAGCAAGGGAAGACTGGCGAGTGTCATCTACCTAAACTTCTCTCAGGCCTTCAACATCATCCACACAACATCCTTATCTCCGAATTGCAGAGATGGTGTAGTTGGTTGACCCTGGCTGGTTGCCAAGCACCAACCAAAGCCACTCTATCACTCTCCTCTACAATCAGACAGGGGAGAGAAAATATAACAGTGGTTCATGAGTTGAGATAAGGACTGGAAAAGATCTCTCACCAAATACTGTTACAGGCAAAACAGAGTCAACTAAGGCACATTAATTGAATTTATTGCCAACAAAATCAGAGGAGGATAATGAGAAGTAAAATAAGTCTTATAAAAAAACCCAAAAAACCAGATGCAGATGACACAAAGCTGAGCCATTCAGCTGACACTACAGAAGGAGATTTCCATCCAAGGAGACCTGGAGAAACTTGACAAGTGGACCCATAAGAACCTGATGAAGTTTAAGAAGTTCAAATGCAGGGTGCAGCACCTTCATCAAGAAATCCCAAACATGAGTACAGACTGGGAGGTGAACTCATTGAGAGCAGACCCGTGAAGAAGAACTTGGGAGTTCTGGTGGATGAAAACCTGGACACGAGCTAACAGTTTGCACTTGCTGTCCAGAAAGCCAACTGCATCCTTGTCAGTGGACATTTTATAAGTTTCTTATATGCAAACTTGCTGAGTTTCTCCTTCCATGGAAAAACTCACTTCTAAGCAGATTTCTGTAAAAACAAAACTTTGTGTGTGTGGTTTCAAAGACATAGCTGTCTGGCTGTTCTGTCTCCCTCAGAGGAGATGAGAACTGTCTCTCTTTCTTAACCTATGAGATGGACAATTCTTATCTTGGAATTCTAAGCATTCTAGCAGTCTTGTACTAACCATGAAGAAGAAAGCATGTTAGCTAAGAAGGTGGGCACCTATAGCCCAAAAACCTTCTGAACAATGGAGTCATTTTAATAAATAATATAAGCCTTCTGATAATGGAGTCAAAGAGTCATGATTCATCACTGCACTCGGGAAGCAATCACAACACATCCTGGGCTGCATCAAAAAAGGCATGATTGGCAGGTTGAGGGCAGTGATTCTGCTCATCTACTCTGATCTTATGAGATCCCACATGGATTCAGACATGGAGTCTTCAGCACAAGAAAGACATGGACCTGTTAGAGCAGGTCCAAAGGAAGCCACAAAGATGCTCAGAGGGCTGGAGCAACTCTGCTATGAAGACAGGCTAAGAGAGTTGGAGTTGTTCCACATGGAGAAGGCTCTGAGGAGACCTCATTGAGCCCTGTCAGTATGTGAAGGGGGCTTACAAAAACATGGGTGCCAACTTTTTACACAGGCAGATACTGATAGGACAAAGTGGAATGGTTTAAACTAAAAGAGAAAATATGTAGATTAGATGTTAAGAACAAATTCCTTACTCAAAGGGTGGTGAGGCAATGGAATTTCTCATAGAAACTGTGGGTGCCACATTCCTGAAAGTGTTCAAGACCAGCTTGGATGGGGCTTGGAACAACCTCATCTAGTGAGGTCTGGATGGAACTCCTTTATAAAGAGAACAGTCTCTTTATAAAGGAGTTCCATCCAGACCAAGCCATTCTATGATTCTGTGATTATATGATTCTATGATTCTATGAATACTGCAGCTTCTTCCAGAAAACAACACTTCAAACAGCTGTGTAAGAGTGATCAGGATAGCATCACTTGCCTGGTCTGGGCCCATGCAGTACCTAATCTGAGTCTTCTGCCTGCACTGCTGCATTCCTGCCTTAGAAATCCTAGGGCCTTTAATCCCAGGGATCAGAAGAAGCCTTCATTGGAGAACGGGTACGGAACAAGCCAGGAAATGAAAAGGCAGCAGTGCAGGAAATGAAAGCACAGCCCATATCATTAGGTGTGCTGGTTTGCATTCAAGATGAGCTTGCTGGGAAATTGTTACTTCTGCAAAGGCTGGCCCTGGTCCTGCAGCAGTGAAGGGCTGGTATAAAAGGCAGCCCAGGTCTCTGCTCTCTCATCCACTTCTCTTGCTTCCTACTGCTTGGGAACCAGGTGAGTCTGAAGCCCTTTCTCTTTCTCTTCCAAAGTGAGATCTCCACTTGGTGGAGATCTCAACTGACATTGGCTTTCTCATATTTGGGGATTGGAGCATCTGGTCATGAGAGAGGAAAGTGGGGAGGAGGCTGGCACAGAGAGAGGCTGGTGACAGTGGTGCCTTTTGCTTTATGCCCTGGGAGAGAACTTCCTGAGGTCTTTGTAGGGCTCCTGGCCCAGTCTCCAGCTTCCCACTCACGATGGCCTTGGCTCTTTTGTGATGGGCTAATCAGGCTGCTGCTCACCCACCCAGCCAGCCTTGTGCTCCGTTTTCTCTCTGCTCTCTCTGCCAGGTGCACCTGCAGCCTCAAGACATGTCCTGCAACACCCAGTGCCGGCCCTGCCAGCCCTGTGGCCCCACCCCGCTGGCCAACAGCTGCAATGAGCCCTGTGTCAGGCAGTGCCAGGACTCCACCGTCGTCATTGAGCCACCTGTTGTGCTGGTGACCCTGCCCGGGCCCATCCTCAGCTCCTTCCCACAGAACACCGTGGTGGGATCCTCCACCTCTGCTGCCGTTGGAAACATCCTCAGCTGTGACGGAGTGCCCATCAACTCTGGGGGCTTTGACATCTCCTGCATCACCAGGCGCTACGGTGGCAACAGATGCCGTCCCTGCTAAAGATGTTGTGCAAGCCCCAATGAGACACCTTGAGGAATTCAGAACAGGGTGTCCGGCAGAGGATCTAGGTTTTGGGTGCTGTTTGCATGATAGCTGACCGAACTTGCTTTTCTCTCCCTTTTCATTGTTTGCATTGGTTCCTATGTGCTGCAATGTTCCCCAAAGGCCAGCTTGATAGGGACCACTTGGTTTCTCCCCTTTTGAGGGACAGTCAGACCAATATTATGCAGGAACTATTCCAGAGCCAAGGAGCACAGACTCTCTGCTGCCCTTGGTGCTGCCTATGCTGCTGACCTTTGCTTTCAGTGGCTTTGTTTCCTTCTTTCATTTCATTAAAGTTCTGCTGCATTCAATTCTGGCATCTGTGTGGTCCTTCTCCTGGTTACACTTCTGAATGCCAAAGGAGAAAGGTGTTGCTTAGTCATGGATATGGGTGAGGGCATATAGAAGCCCTTCTCCATTCACAGAGGAATGGAATTTTGGGGCACCATGGAGGAGAAACCATTTAGGGTACAATCTCTTGGAGCTGAGGAAGATATCCCCTGGCTGCTCTGCTTCCAGACACCATCAAGCCTTGTCTTGATGTGTCTTTGTCCACAAATGTCCCGTAAGTTGGGAGATTTTGAAGCAATAGCAGCTCCATGATCTCCTGAGGAAAGGTGTTCCTGTCAGTATGGTCAGAGCTGCACTGCAGCTGTTGATGTGAGGGTCCTGGACAAAATTTCCTCTGCAGAATAATGGGAGTTGGAATGCAGAGAACAACCTTTGCGTTTGACCATGATTTCTACTCCATCTTCCTCTCTCCTTCATGACTCAATAAAAAGTGAGGTTGAATACCCATTGAGCACTTTCTTTTCCCTGTGCCATGATCTTTTAGATCAGAACATGCCAAATCCAAGGTCTTAGCCTCTGCCTGCCACAGCACCAGGCCGATGGACTGCACTGCACTTGCACATTTGGCATTAGCTTGAACACAAGGCAGAGATGTGTCTCACACCAGATGGCACTGACACTGCAGTGCAAGCAAACTCACTTGAGCATAGCCTGGATGAAGCTGGCAGGACTTCTTAGCCTTTCTGCTGTTCATAAAGCAAGCCTCATCCTTTTGAAGTCCCTAGATCCTGGGAGATCCATGTCCTGGCCTGGCGAAGCAGGGAATGAGAACTGCAAGCTATGTTTAGGCATTCCCAATATTGTTTACAGTGAATTAAACTAAGGATCTGAACTGGTATGAAATCATCTAATTTGGTCCAGGAATCATCACCAGCAGAGTGTGAGCTTTGAAGCAGTAGGAAAATGAGGACTGAAGATAGAGAAGACTGCATTTCAGTGCCTGTGGTGAGGGTAATTCTCTACCAGGTTTGTTTAGCTATACTGAAGTTCCTTCAGACTCTGGGTGCTCTGTGCAGCTTAATTGGCAGAGCAGTGGAGAATATCACTGCCATAAGCAGAACAATCCCTCATGAGGGACACACACACACACTTATGGATGCCAGAAAGGAATCACACACAAATTTTTTTTGCACCTGTGTATATTCACACAATCCCAGCTGCACACAAGTGCGTATGAGACAAGAACATGCAAAGTCACAGCCAGCACAGCTTCATGAGGGGGAAGTCCTGCTTGTTAGATCTGATTTCCTTTTATGAAAAGGTAATCCACCTGCCTAATCAAGGGAAGGCAGTTGATACAATATTTTTGGACTTCCGTGAAGCTTTTGATACTGTCTCCTGCAGGATCCTTCTGGACAAAATATCCATTCCACAGCTGGATAAACACATCATGTGATGGGTGAGCAGCTGGCTCATGGGTCAGGCACAAACCATGACAGTGACTGGGGTGACATCAGACTGGTGATCTGTCAGTATTAGGGTTCTGTAGTGCTTCATCCTCCACCCTGTGCTCTTCATCATCTACATAAATGACTGGAATGCACGACTGGAAGGGAAACTAAGCAAGTTCATGGATGATACAAAACTGGGAGGAGCTGTCAACTCTCTCAGAGGCAGGGACATACTGGAGAGAGACCTCAACAAATTAGAGGGGTGAGGAATCACCAACCACATGAAGTTCAACAAGGACAAGTGCCAGATCCTGCACCTGGAATAGGGCAATCCTGCATGAACAGACAGACTGGGGAACAAAAGCCTGGAAAGCAGTGTCAGGGAAAGGGACCTGGGGATCCTGGTTGATGGCAAGTTGGATATGAGTCGGCAGTGCCCTGGCAGCCAGGAGGGCCAACCATGTCCGGGGGGCATCAGGTCCAGCATTGCCAGCTGGGCAAGGAGGGTGTTACATGAGTGGTGTAGGGGACAGACAAGAAGACATACTGCCTCCATGATTCAGAAGGCACAAACAGCATTTATTAATAGAAAATCACACTTCTTATAGAGAGCATAATGAACCTAAGACCTGATTGGTCTTTAGGAAAACTTCTCTCGCACTGTTGGTCAAGCAGGAACAACTCCTTCTTGTAAACATCTTTCACAACACCAGGTGCAGGGGATAAGATAATAATTGTTTTAATTCTTTCTCTGAGCTTTCCCAGGCTGAGCCTGAGAGAAGCTATGTCTCTCTGTTACCAGAGACTGTGAGAATATCCACAGGACAGGATTGTCAGCACTGGGGTGGCCTCACCCTGAGTTCTGGATGCAGTTGTGGGCATCACAATTTAAAAGGAGACATGAAGCTATTTGAGAGTGCCCAAAGGAGGCCACAAGGATTGGGAAGGGCCTTGAAGGGAAGCTTTATGAGGAGTATCTGAGTCACTTGGTCTGTTCAGCCTGGGGAGGAGGAGATTGAGGTCAGAGCTCATTTCAGTCTACAACTTCCTTGTGTGGGGAAGGAGAAGGCAAGGCACTGATCTCTGCTCTGTGGTGACAAGACTAGAAAGAATAGGGTGAAGTTGTGTCAGAAGGAGTTTAGACTGGATGTTAGAAAAACGTTCTTTGTCCAGAGGGTGGTCGGGTACTGGACTAGGCTCCCAAGGGCAGTGGGCACAGCACTAAGCCTGACAGAGTTCAACAAAAGTTTAAACAACATTCTCAGGCACATAGGGTGGCTTTTGGCAGTGTTCTGTGCAGGGCTACCAGTTGGACTCCATGATCTTTGTGGGTCCCTTCCAACTCAGCATACTCTGTGATTCTGTGAAAGAATAAACTGTGGCCTCTGCTGTGGGCATGTGGAGATGATGGTGACTGGGCTGGAGCACTCTGGAGAGGAACAAGGCCCCCGACATGGACTCCATACACATCTTTCTAAAGAGAAGGAGAAGCAGAATTTGTCTTGGTTCATTTTTAGGCAGGACAGCATGAAATTCAGGAGCTGAGTCATTCCTTGCCAAGAGGGCCACCAAAGACCCCCAAAGCAGTGATCCAGACTGACATAATTTGCTTTTACTACACTCATCCAGCATGTCACATGAGTCCTCTGCCCAAGCAGCTGATGTGTTTTGATCCAGAATTTTTGAGCCAGAGAGGCTTGGGCCTCTCATCTTGCCACAAAAAACAAACAAACAAAAAAAAAAGGTGTTCACTGGGAAATGTGCCTGAAACAAAAAAGGAAATAAAAACACAGCCATTCAGGAAGCCAAGCCACAGCCCATAGCATTAAATGGTATGTTTTGCATTTCAAATGTGGTACTTTGCATTCAAGATTACTCTGACAGAAAATAACTCAGGGTCTGGGCAGCAGCTGCACAGGAGCTGGTAGCTCTTCTGGAGCCTGGCAGGATAAGGCCAACAAGCCCTCATACAGCTCTGCAGAGCCTCCACCTCCTGGCCCAGCATGTTTTGACTCACTCCTGATGTGGCGGTCCTCATGTATCCTTATATTTTTTCTCCTCCCTGCCGTCTTTCCAAGTGCCCCTCGTGCCCCAAGATATGTCCTGCATAGAGCAGTGCCAGCTTGCACCCCTTGCTGCCAGCCTTGCAGCCCCACCCCACTGGCCAACAGCTGCAATGAGTGATGGGGTTTTGAGAAAAGCCCACAGAACTAAATGAAGACTTTTTATTAAAAAAGAAAACAAAAACAAAAACCCCAGACCTTTTTCACAGAAACTGACTAGGAGGCTCAGGTGAATCTCTGATTGGTTCTGCAAGCCCTTGGTGCTGTGCAGAGCACACAGAGAGGAGAATGGAAAAGTGTTCCCTGCACAGCACATGGCAAATACTTTCCTATTCTAGGATGCACAGGGAAACCAGCTCCACAGCAGGGTTTTTTTCACCATCCTTTCCTTCTTCTCAAGCCACTGACATTGACTCCTTCTGGGAGAATGTAATGGCCTGAAGGTGTCTCGATGCACTCAGGAAACAGTGCTCCAAGAGCACACTTTTCCCCAAGCTCAGCCTTGCTCTGACACAATTCTCTCCCTCCCCTGGGTTGTTGCACAGCCGAGGAAGCTCCCTGCACCAGGGTGTCTTGCACAGCACAGAGGTACAAGGCACTGTCAGACACCTGCACTGCCTCCACCTGCAGGACACTGGATCTGCCCGTGGTGTTCAGGTGCGTGCTGATACGGCCGCTGTGCCTGCGGCCACTCCCTGATTGATAGGAGAGCAGCTGTGGGGCTTGGCCTTTCTGCAGCTGGTACCAGAACAGGCATAAAAGTTACTGGTCTGGTGGGCATAAGTTGAATGGAAGGTGCTCTCTCTGAGTTGTCATTGCTGGGTGACAGTGATCTGCACAATGGTGCTTGGAAGAAAAGATGGGTCAGTGATTCTGCAGGGAAAAGCTCCAACATGCAGAACAAGGGGATGTAAAGCAGCCGGCAGAAGAGGCTCCCTTTTTATTTCTTGTTCTGTGCTACAGACACGTTTATGGGAACAGCAAGGGAGGAGGGCTATTTGGGCAGGAGGTTTGAGACCAAAGCTCAGCATGTATCCCACAGCAAAATAATGCCATTTACCTCCCATAGGGACACCCCAAAGAGAACCAGATCTTCCATACCTAATATCATGCTGCCCAGAGTCTCCAGGGAATAGCCTGTAGTGTCTGGTCCTTCTGTGCTGGCTCCAGAACACCTCCAGCAGGATGAGGGACCTGTGAGATGTTTAATCTTGCTTCTCATTTCTTGTCCCTTTAGAAGTCTCTAAGGTTAAGGAAGAGAAAAAAAGCAAGCCCTGGCACTGCAAACATGCAGGAGGAGTGGACAGTCAGGGCATGTTGCACAACACATACCAGCTAGAGGAGAGACTGGGACACTGTTCTGGTTTGAAAGCAAAACCAGTGAGAGACTCCAAGTCAGAAATACAATTTAATAGGGGGAAAAAAAAACCCCAAACAAACACATGCAATAGTACAAAAGAAAACCACTGACAGAGTCAGAATACAGCCTGACACCTCGCTAGTTAGGGTGGTGGTAGCAGTGGTCTTGATGAAATGGTCTTGTTGAAGTAGTGATCCCATAGAAAAGGTCTGGTAAGATCTCGTCCTCTGGAAACCAGTGGGTAAGGGCAGCTTGTTCTATCCCAAAACCCAGACTATATCCAGGTGGGGATGCTTAGCTCCTCCCCCCTGGGCGGAGCATCTCACAAGGGGCTGATATTATTCTATGCATCATGCAGTGGGTCCTTGATTGCCCCTTAAACAGAAATGGCTCCCGGATGGAGTTACCTCTGAGTCATGTGGCAAGGCATTGATGGGCCCATTAACGGGAGATAGTCCGGGTAAAGGAGGCAAGGAAAACATTGCCCCTCCTGGTTTCAACAGCTCATGAAGATGGTGATAGAATACAGACTTTTATACTGTAACCTAGGACACACACCCTAAGAATGAGTGGGATGAGGAGCTTTTGTGTCCCTGCATCAACTATCAAAGATCCTGTCTGTTTGGGTTGAAATGTAAGAAAATGTTTACTGCAGAGAAAGAAAAGAGTTTCTGCGATATTTTTCTTCACATGTGTCTGTGAAAGACTAGGCTGAGAGAGATCAGAAGGAAGAACCAGAAGCGATGGAGGATTGGAGGAAGAAAAATGAGACAAGGGGTCTGAGATGATCAAGAGAGAAGATAGTTTTCCTCTCTCTCACTGTTTTTAAATTTTCAAATGGTAACAGCATCTAGACAAAAAAGGCACAAACCAATATATTAACTAATGTTTCTCATAATTTGACCAGAATTTAAGACATAATTCAAGGCTTCAGTCAGAAAGGCATTGACAGACAGGTTATATCCATCCACACATGGGAGAAATGTTGTGATTTAATACTGAAGCCATAGGTCCTTTGCACAAACTCAACCAAAAGTCATTTACAAGACCGTATGTTGAGTATATGACTGACACCAAGCTTAACTTGTGAATTACCTCAGCCCTGCATGTCTGGACAGCTTTGCCTGCCTATGCTGAGGGAGTGCATCTCATCTGCTTGTGCTCTTGTGTGGCAGGCACAGACCTTAGACTAGGTAAGGGAGCGGAAAAGAAGCAAGAGATGAAGCTATGGGCTGGACCCCGGAATTCTTGTTTCCCTTCACAACTGTTGCCTGATATCTCCCTGATGGCCTTTAGCTGCTGAGTAGCCAGGGGTAACTTTGTCAGCTCCAAGGAAAAGGGCAGGAAGAAAAATCCACTGCAGGGAATGCCACTCTCTGCTTCCTCCGCCTATTTTCCGTGAGTGGACTGGAAGATTTGCTAGAGAACAAAGAAGAAATTAGAGGCCTAGGCTTGGATGCAAAATAACTTTATTGAGTGTAAAGAAGAAAAGGAGGTGGCTCACAGAAAGCATCAGGTGCAGCCACTAAGATGCAGTAGAGCTCCTGCAGAGTGTGTCTCTGCTCGTCCAAAAGAGGGAGGGACAGTCACATCTCCACACGAGACTGGCCTGAGGAGACATGGACAGCAAAGAAAAGAGAGAAAAAAAGATGGAAGAAGGGAAACATGGCTTGACGCTGTAAAGATAATGTCCCAAATATTTATCTCCTGCCCAGAACCATGTTCTGAGGTCTTGGAAGTTCTTGCCTAAAGACTTTGCCAGCAGGATCTTTAGCAGGGACGACATCTGCTGCCACCATAGCAGTTGGTGATGCAGGAGATGTCAAAGCCCCCAGAGCTGATGGGCACTCCGCCACAGCTGAGGATGTTTCCAACGGCAGCAGAGGTGGAGGATCCCACCACGGTGTTCTGTGGGAAGGAGCTGAGGATGGGCCCGGGCAGGGTCACCAGCACGGGCGAGGGCTCGATGGCCACGTAGGAGTTCTGGCACTGCCTGACACAGCACTCATTGCAGCTGCTGGCCAGCGGGCAGGGGCCACAGGGCTGGCAGCAAGGGTTGCAGGGCTGGCAGCTGGACATGGCTCGGGGTCACAGGTGCACCTGGCACAGAGGGCAGGGAGAAGCACAAAGTCAGGACACACACGAGAAGCAGCACTGCACCCAAACACCCTGCAGCCAAGGCACCTCCTGGCCCACATTGCACTGCCCAGCTCAAAGCCCAGCAGCCACCTCAGCCAAGTCCCAGCCTCTCTCTGTCTGCACAAGACCTTCTCTCCCCTGCCCTCTGCCAGCAGAAGCAGCTCCCAGCCCTGGGCTCTCATAGCCCCTCTCAGCTGAGACCTACAGCCAGGCAAGTGCTGGTCTTGAATCAGCAGCAGGAGGAGGAGGAGAAGAGGCTTCCCACTCACCTGATTCCTGAGGAGAAGGAGGTGAGAGAAGTGGATGAGGGAGCAGAGATTTTGGCTGCCTTTTATAGCAGTCCTGCCCTGCCTCAGGCCCACAGGCACCTTAGTGGAAATAATAATTTTCTGACCAGCTCATGTCAAATGTGCACTGTCCCAGCTAATGGTAGGGGTTTTGTCCTGTTTTCCTGCACTGCTGCCTTTTCATTTCCTGGCTTCTGCCACGTGCTTTCCTATATGAAGTTCTCATTCTGTAAGTCCTGGGATGAGAGGCTCATGGATTTCAGGGCAGAAGTCTCATATCAATGTCTGTTGGCATTCAGCAAGGAAGCTGAAGTTGTGGTGGGACACCAACTGAGCTGAACATTTCTCCGCAGTAATTAATTCATTCATGAAAACACGTAATTTTTTTACCATATTGTCAAGTGAAGCTGTTGCTTTTTCTTCAGGGAAACAAGCCTGATGTGGGAATGGATGGAAATCTGTCCTGTCTGGGTTTGACAAATTCCTGAGGCAAGGCTGGCTCACCTTTACAGACAGCCCTGAAGATGCTCCATATTTAGCATAGGGACCATGGTGGACTTTGAGACCTGGGCCTGTGCAAAACTCATGAAGGTCAAGAGGATCATGTGAAAGGTTCTGCACCTGGGTCCAGGGCAGGACCAAGGAAAAATACAGCATGGGTGGGGAATGGATTGAGATTTGCCCTGCAGAGAATGACCCTGGGTTTTGGTGCACAAGGAACTTGACATGACCAGGCAATGTTTGCTTGCAACCCAAAAGATCAACCATATCCTGGGTTGCATCAAAAGAAATGTGACCAGCAGGCTGAGGGAGCTATATTCCCCCTCTAGCTCCCTCCCATGAGACCCCACTTGGGGTACTGCTTCCAGCTCTGGGACCCCCAGTATAAAAGTCCCAAAGGAAGGATATGGACCTGCTGAAAGGGTCCAGAAAAGGTCTGTGAAGATGATAAGAGGGCTGGAACACCTCTGCTACAAAGACAGGTTCAGTGAGTTGGGGTTGTTCATCCCAGAAAAGAAAAGAAAATGCTCTGGAGAGGCTTTATAGCACCTTCTAGTACCTAAAGAAATTCAGGGGGACCAATTATGGGAGAATGTAGGGACAGATAAAGGGAAATGGCTTTTAAACTGAAAAAATTAGTTTTAAATGAAATATTAAGAAGGAATTATTTACTGTGCAGGTGGTAAGGCTCTGGAAGAGGTTGTCCAGAGAAGCTGTGGTTGTCCCTTCTCCGAAAGTGTTCAAGGCCATGTTGGACAGAGCTTGAATCAACCCGATCTAGTGGAAGGTGCCTCTGCCCATAGCAAGGGGTTGAAACTAAGTTATATTTAAGGTCCTTTCAAACACAAACCATTCTATGAAAATATTTTATCTTATCACAGCTGAAATGGGAAGTGTGGGGCTCAGGAGAGTAACAAATGCATGGTGGATATTCTCCCATCACCTTTTTCTTTTCCCTGAGGCAATAACCCCAGTCTCACAGGAAAGGGATCACTGCAGCTTGCTGCTCCTCTGAGCTCCCACCTCTCCTGTAGACTGGAGGTCATGGGCAACAGCCTTTGGTGCTTGAACCTCAGAAATTTGGGACTACAAAGACAGTTGAGATTTTCTGCACTGTCCTTTCTGGGAAACATGAAGAGTGGTTGGGCTGGAAGAGAGGGGCAGTGAGAAATGGAAGGCTGGAAAAAGAAAAGCTGTAAACCTGACACTGGTCTCCAGGTAGACAAGTACAAGGGCCAATTGATATCACTGCCCACAGTCCTCTGAGGGGAAAAACAGTGGGAGAAGGAGACTGTTCCTGCTGGAACAGATAGGAAGCAGAAAAAAACTTTGAATATTCTTAAGAAATATGTTATTACTAGTTGTGCTTAAAGATTCAGAAGAAATACTCTAAAAATACAGCCATTCAAGTAATCCAATGTCCTTGGTAGGTCCTTCAGGAAATGAAACACATGGAGGGTATTATGTTGATTTCCTTAGTGTTAGCATCATCAGATGATGTCTGGATGAGGTATCATGACAATAACCAGGGTTCAGCAAAGTCTAGCAATCACTATGTGTACTCACTCAAAACAGGTCTCAGGTCAAGTTCAGAGCAATGGGGTCCTGGCCAGATACAGGCACAGATGTGTCACAGCTGGAGATCTAACTCAGATCACAAGCACTAAGACCTAATCTTGAAAACTGCCCCAACAGAAAGAGGAGTTGGTCTGCCTGGCAAAGATCTCAGCAAGGCCACCAAAGGGAAGGCAGAAGCACTCAGCTTTGCAACCCTTATGCTGGATTGGTCCAACTGTCTTACAGAGCAACACCTGAACACAGGTCAGGTTCAACACCCATTTCCTGGGAGGTCTCAGCCCTGCCTTACTTAGCACCAGGCTGCTGAGCTGTAGAAGTGCATCAAGCACTGGCCTGGACATGGAGACTGTGTTCCTTCCCTGTCATCAGCAACATTACACCAGAAGGGATCAATTAGGGATTACAGCCTGCAGGAGTGGACAGACATTCTTGGTGTTTCTACCCAAACATAAAACAAAAAATGAAGGGTACAGGAGGTAGAGGCTGCATTTCAATTCTCTGGACACTTCTCTGCAAGGTTGAAGGCAGCACCATTCAGCTGTAAATTATCTCTTTCTGGCAAGGGTAGCTGGCAACACTGTGGGGCTCAAGGACACAACAGAGGAGAGCCCCCCACTGTGATCTGCACATGCTTTCAGGATGAAGGTCTCACCAGCCCATGCTGACACATGTGCTCTGCATGGAACTTTCACACTGGCAGAACAGACTCAAGTGCACCAAAATGTTGGAACCCTGGATGCTGAGAATTTTAAACTTTCTGTGCCTAAAGACATTGACCCACAAGACAACACTACATTTCACCTGAAGCAGAGGACAGAGTCCCTACAGAGAAGGCAGAGAGATGGGATGAGGTCAATGAGACTGCACAATTTTTCTCACTACTCTTAGTACAGGACTAGGGTCAAACCCTCCCAGCAGAAGCCCACCTAAGTATAACACTGAGTGTTTATCACAGAGTGATGAAGGAAGCAAAAGAAAAAATGTGTCATGTCACTTGCAGACCTTGGGCATGTGTACAAGAAGCATGAGAACAGGGTTAATTTCTGGCCACCAGAGGAGTCCAGAGGAATGACAGAGGTAAAAATCACCTGCTCACGGGGGATGCCACTGGCTCTTGATCTAAACCTTCTTTGTCCACTGATGTCTTTCTGCCCTGAAATCCTTGATGCTCTCATCCTGGCACTATGAGAAATAACCCTTCATATGGGAAAGCATGTGGCAGAAGCCAGGAAATGAAAAGGCAGCAGTGCAGGAAAACAGGACACAGCCCCTAACATTAGCTGGTATAGTTTCCATTTGACATGACCATGGTCAGAAAATTATGACTTCCACTAAGGTGCCTCTGGGCCTGAGGCAGGGCAGGACTGCTATAAAAGGGAGCCCAAGTCTCTGCTCTCTCACCCACTTCTCTCACCTCCTTCTCCTCAGGAATCAGGTGAGTGGGAAGCCTCTTCTCCTCCTC
>VWZP01007233.1:0-47396 GCA_013396995.1 Dicaeum eximium
ATATCTGTGTCAGAGATAACTTCTCAGACTGTTGAATGCTGCATTTATTTTTGGATGAAGGAAGTTTTAAATAGAGAAGAACAAGCAGATTATCACATCCTATATATTGAATCCTACAAATGTTCCAGGTACTGTTTGTTTGGGGTTTCATTCTTCCTTTTCTAGGTTTCACACTTTCATTTTGTGTCCTGTAATATGTAGAAAGGTATTTTGGTGAGTCAGTGCTTTCATATCTCTAGAAAATTCTGTGTTTTCATGAGAATTGCCTGTGAACTTCCCTTTTTCTCAGTGGAATCAATCTCCCAAAACTCGCTCCTTCCTTGCCATCCTCTCCTTCTTCCCACAGTATTTCAGACTAAAATAATGACACAGTAAAAAATTACAAGATCAATAGCTTTCTGTAACAACCTGTCTAAGTAGTTTGGAGTTAGAAGCCTTTGGTTCGGTTGCTCTTCATGATAAAATCTATCCTCAGCTTTCCAAATTAATAGAGAGGCTGAATTCTTATGCATATGCATTATCTGTTATCTCACTAGGATTATCTAATTGTCCAGAGTGACTGAAATACCTCCCTTAGTCCTATCTGGAAAAAATCTTCAAGGTAATTTATCATAAATATGCAAATCCATTGAAAGTCTTTACTACAGATAAGTATCACTTCTTGCAATGCATTGTGAGAGGATGGATTGACAGATTACTGACAATTAAAATCTTACTTATCAATTCACATTGCTCAGGCAAAGACCTCAGTTTGAGGCTTACACCCTATAGCAAGCTTTTTGTCACATAAAACCAGATTACTATCTCAGTATTAATCATTATCTCATGCTTTATATTTAGTGATTTATGCAATCACAGTGCATGATCCTAACACAGAGGCCCACTGAACTTCCCTTTAGGATTTTATTGTTAGGTAAAGTATTGAAATATTTAATAACACCATCAATGCCTGGTTCTGTTTCTAAAAAATATTACAGCAACAATGTGTTCTTCCTCAGTGTAATAAAATGAAACTTTATGAGCATTTGCTATAAGTCAGGCAGGAGTTCAGGTCATCATTTTTGGATTAAACCTGAAGGAGCTGTGGAAACAAAGGTTTGCTGGTCTATACAGGGGACTGGAGGCACATAAAGGTTTCAGATGAGAACATTCAGAATTCCCACCTGCTATGGCACTTTATGCTGTGTTCTTCTGTTAGTTTTATTCCTGTTTTATTTTCCAACACTAGTAAGTGAATCAGTAAGCTACTCATGACAGTGGAGTCAAGGTTCTTCTGAACACTGTTACTGGTCTTTTTAATTACATTAACTTCAAACACAGGCACTCACCCTAGACATGTTATTCATGTATCACTCAGGAAAGGCTTAAAATTATTAACATATAGTCAGAGCTGTTACCAGTGAAGTGCTCAGGAAAACCACTGCTGGGATTCACCAAGGTAACAACATTCCTATTAGGCAGCAGGTTTGTTTTCTGACAGTCACCTGGTGCCAATGCTTTAGGACTGTTCTGGGACACTGCCAGACAAAAGAATTTAATGGGTTTGCTCTGCTCTACTAAGAAGCCTGCAAACTAGCTGGAGGAAGGAAGTCAGAAAAGGTTCAGGATTAAAATAATCCTAGGTAGATGAATAAATTCATACACAGCTATTAAATCCACAAAGTTTCCTGAGGAAAGTCAGCACGAAATAAAGCACGTGCCACACCAACCCATGGGATCATGCACAAAATGCTAAGCTTGTCATGTTCATTCTTAGAATTGTAACACCTCAGGTATGATAGAGACTCATAAATATTGATATTTTAAAATCTGGGGTTTTTTTCCCTAGTGTTAAATATATTGTCAAGACAGCTGTCAGTCACTAAGCCACTAATCACATTAATCCCAAGGGGTAAAGTACAGATTCCTAAAATACTCATCACCTTGAGGAAGCAAACAATTGGTTACGATGGGCAGATGTTCAAGAACTACAGTATGCAGGAGAAACACACTGCAAGATTTCACTCCAGTGAAAGGACAAAAACACTGTTTAGACCGTAAAAGTGACAAGAAAAATAATGGAAAGAAAACTAAAAAATATAGCTGGATTTCATTGCTTTCTTCCAATACATACCACCTGACAGGTACTTTCTGTTTCTTATCTGTGTCACATAATATTTGCAAAATTTAGTGAGGAAAAGGAAATATGTACCACTAACCTTCATTATTGACATGCCTATTAAAATAATAGCAGTAAACAAAATATCAGTATAACCCATTCCCCTAAATTACACTTTATCAGCATCATTTGCAATTTAAGCACAGATTTCAAAAGATTCAAAACTCATGAAATTAAGTGCAGAATAATGAATTATGTTAAGAATTAACTGGGAGTTCTATGTCTGTGAGTGTGCATGTATGAATTACTGTCACTCTATGAATGTTTCTCCCAATGATAAGCAAAGAAATTTCTTTGTCAATTAAAGAACACATAAAGTAGCTGTTGTCAGCTGCTACTTCCCTTCAAAATTTGTCTTGAAAGTGTTTTCTCTTTTTTCTTACTGAGAAAGATATAATATTAGGTCATTAACTGAAAACAGAAAAAGATACATGAACATTGGAAATACAATTGAAGGTGATACACTTTTGGAGAAGAAATGAACTGTTTTCCCAAGTTCCATATAAGGGAACCCTTCTCTCCTGGGAATGGCTGAAGAGCTGCCTACCTAGGGGAAACAGAGAATTAATTCCTTGTTTTACTAGTGTGCATGGCTTTTGCTTTTTCTATTAAACTGTCTTTATCCCCACCCATGAATTTTCCTTCTTTTACTCTACATGTCTCTTCCCCAGTGAGTGGCTGGATGGGGCTTAGCTGACTTCAGGGTTTAAACCATGACAACTGCCCTTTAAAGCAAGAATACTAAAAATTCAGACCATATTTTAGTCATCCTGGCAATCTGAGAGCTGGAGAGTTTGATATAGATATCTCTCTCTCTCTTTTTTTTTTTTTAATTTTTTTAATCTTTTTGTAGTTTTCTCCAAAGCCTTGTAACCAGAAAAATTAGCAGCCAAGGGACATGTTTAGAGGGCAAGTGCTTAATCTTTCAGGAACAGTAGGTGGAAAAGCAACATGTGAGGAAAGGAAGAAAAGGTCATTTTTTATGTGCTTTACCGGTCCCTAATGCAGACATATGAAGTGTTTGGTCTGTCATGTTCCTCTGGGACTATAATATAATTATACATCTGGAAACTTGAGGAAATACTTGACCATAGTTTGTTTCTATCCTCTTGTGTCATGTCAGATAACACAGGAATCAGAACGACATCACATCTTCTTCTTTTCTGATATTTTGGTTTTAGGAGAAAGGATAGACAATGAGGTAATGAAAAATCAGAATCCTGACTCAGTTTTTGATCAGTTTGAGTAGTATTAAATGAAGCTTCCATAGGAATTTACTGAGGTAAGATTTAAGTAAGGTGTAGCTAACAGTTAGTATTCTAGAGAAAATTTTAAGGGCCCTATTATTTTGGCCAGGTATATGCTGCAGCAAAAAAGGAATTACATCTGTAAAAAAGAAATGGTATACTAAGTAAACTCTTTAGCTGAAATGATCCCTAACACATGACAAGTGTGCTAAGATGAAATGAGCATGAACCAAACACAGAATTAATGGATAAAAGTGCTGTTATGACTGGTGAAAAATTTCAAGGCTGTATACCAGCACAAGTTATCCCAGAAACTATCTGTAGTGAGTTACTATACTGATGTTGGTTACACACACAAACAGCACACACATGCATTAAAATGAACAAGAATTATATGCTGGGTACAAATTTCACTTCAGTGAGGAAGAATAATGACTATAACAAACTAGAAGGAAGATGTGAGTGTTCTCCTTTGATGTCCTAAATATACAATATGAAAACTACATCTCCCTGAAGAGTAATCAAATATTGGTCAGCTTTTAATCTATCAGTTAGCTAAATTAAATGAGATAAATGAGTTTATTGACTATGATTTGACTTGAGTTTCTGTCAGAAATGAAACAATTTTTCTATTTCCTTCATCCTTCCCTCCATCTGTAGAAACGTTGATTTGGGACAATTCAAGCCATTATAAAACATTTTGTGTTTTATAAACCCATTTCTATTTTTTTGGTTTTATTTTGATTTATGGTTTTCTTCTTTTTTATAGTTTTAAAATTAAAAGTCTAAATATTTTATTTTTAAAATATTCAAAATAAAAACTTTAATATCTGCAGCTATTTTTAGCTTTGAAAATTATTTGGTCTCCTTGAGTTCTATTTTTCATCAAAAGTTACTGTCTGTGGAATAGGATTACAGAAGGTCAGAGAAGGTAATTCAAGAGCCCCTGTGGCCTTATAAATGTTCCTATTCTAAGCCCTAAAGTTAAGAATTGAATAGGAAACATATTCATAAACAAAGAGACCAAAGTATTTTGCAGACTATCAAATCTGACCCTCCAAAGCTGAAAAGACCTGCATACTAACAACATCACATTTGTTTTGAAGAGCACCTGTGATAAGAGCACGACTCTTTCTAAGGAAAGTCAGAATTAGAGAAGGAATATCTCAACTGAGATAGATGATGCAGGTTGTCTTAGACAGTGCTGATAAGTACCACAAGTTGTGCTGATGGGCTTGTGATTTGCTCTTTTGACATGCAGCAGTGGAAAAGGAAATCTATCTGAAATGACTGGGGAAACTGACACAGCTCAGAGGAAAAGAGGTAAATAAATAAGATATTAGATGTCTTTCACTTAGACATTACTGTGTTGAATTATCTCTTATTGATTGCATCTGATAAAAAAAGACATAAAGGTTAAACAAACATTGTCTGAAGCTTGTTAAAAATTAAGAAGGTAAGAGGCCAGAAAGACTGAAAAACTTCTTGCAAGAAAGCCATAATTTCATTGTAAACTCTGCTCTTATGCTTTGAAACTTTGCACCAAATCTGTCCCCTAAAGACAAGTGTATTGATATATAATGTGTAAACTTTGAGCTTGTTTTATTCTTAGCATTCAATGATGAATAATATCATGGCACTAAGTAGTATTTTCATATCTATAAAAACTGGTCAAAATTCCACAATGTTTATGACTGTGCATCCTTTGTGGGCTGAATTGCACCCATTAATTGTTTGGAATGAATGTGACTAACTTTTAATTACCACAGAGTGGAAGCCCTTCTCAAGTTTATTAAAGAATCATCAAAATAGGGTCTGGAGCTACTGTATGGAGGCTCATGATCTCATCCTTTTCTTCCCTATCCTGACGTTCTGGATGTTTCAAATATCTCACTTCAATATATGCCTGAATTCCTGTCATGCACCACTGCAATGGAAGTGCTACTGACTAAGCTGAATGTCCTTATTTGTTCCAGCAAGGAAAAAGCTTTACTTTAATGATATTTTTATATAACTGAGGCAAAGGTATTCAAAGATTATGTTCTGCGTTGAGAAAGATGGAATGGTTACGTGCAGAAGAAATTTCTTTTCTTACCTGAAGGATTGGTTTACATTCATGTCTTTGCCCTTTTTTTTTTTTGTATCAAGCTTCAGTTTTAGGTTTATGAAGTCATGCATTTTGTATTTTTGGTATCACAGCCATAAAAGAAAGGTAACATTTGTTTTCTCATATTTGTTTATATTAAAACTCTGAGGAGCACTCCCCACACAAATTCAAGTAACTGTGATTTATAATTGTCACTGTAAACAGACATGCTCATAAACAGTATCTGTATTTTAATCCTGCTGAGTGTGGTACAAAATATGACCCTCATTAATAGACAGGAGCAAAACAGAGGATGTTTATGTGTTTGAAATGTGCAACAGGACATCTACCACTTCTGAAATACTTACATAATATTTGTCTCAATTCTGTCACAAATCTGTCACAAACACCCAGGAAAGATCGTAAAACCCAACACGTGTTTATCATATCTGATATATTTATTTACCATTGCTGCACACTTCAACTTTATGAAGGTCATACTTGGAACGTTTTCTTTCTGGCTACAATGGCTACTGAATGTTCAGTTCAGTGTCCAGAGAAACAGCACCTCTTCATCAAGACTGGCACTTCCTCACAGGGTTCTTACTTGTGTTTGAAAGTCATTTCTAATCCACTACACTAGGGCCTAAGAGATCATAGATTACTCCTACCATGTCACAAAATGTCTTGAAAAGGATTAAAATACTCAATATTTTTGAAAAATCTTGACATTTTGCTAACCACCAGTTAGAACTTATTCAACTAATCTTTTAAGATTTCTGAAGACCAAGTTTTAAAAAAAAGTAATTTTTTTTTTCCTATCAAACATTTTAGGAAATATTATCAGATTTTTTTTGAAAAATAAATATGTTAATAGGATTTTAATGCCATTAGATCTAAGACTGCTCAACAGACCCAGATGACAGATTGGATTTTTCAGCCACTTACTCTTTTTAAAGTATTATTTTTTTTATTAAGCTTCATTTTCTTAACCTCATAGATTTTTTTTTTAAATAGTTTGAAACACTGCTGATAGGAGAAACATCTACCTACCAGAGGAATACTAAAAAAATTTCTTTATAAATTTAATCAAAATATAGGGAGTGCAACTTTACAGCCTATTCTAGAACAATTTCTCCACTATGGCCATTTTTTCTGGAGAGCATGAAAAGTGCATGGCCATTAAACACTCATTTAACAAAACTGCTGAAGGAAAGAAAATGACAGCATGATTTGAGTAAGATTTTAAAATTTATTGTTTCCTTTTTTTTTTGCATCTTTGTAGTTCTATCTCACGGTCTCTTTATATTTTCACCTTTTTTTTCTGATTACCTTTGACTTATTAACTTCTTAAACATCAAACAATAGAACTTAAGAGCCAGAAGCATATACTGTAAGTTTCCCAGGGTTTTCTTTGTCCATTGCATTACCAGAATTAATATATTATCGTTCATCCCTTCAAGACTGCATTTTCTCCTGTTTCTGCCTATGAGAAATGAGGCATTTGGGCTTACAGTGATTGAAATATCCCAAGCTGACAGCACAGAATTATTTAAAATGACTGTCTCTCTAGGTCTCCTAACAGTGTCAGGTTATCATTATGATTCCAGGGATACGCATTACAGACAAACTTTGGTATTAGGGATTAAGACATAAGCATCTAGGCTTCCATTTAAGTCTCCTGTAATTACTTGGGATGCAGTATTAAATATGAAAATCTGCATCCATATTTAATATTTTTAAAAGGTTAAAATATGGCTGCTTGGGTTGTGCTAGTTAAACCCTTTAAAGTAGACAGATTGTAGTTGTCATGTGAAGAATATGGGAAGAGACACTAGGGAACAGTTGGCACAGGGATATAAGGCTTTCACTAGTTAGTCACTACCCAAAAAGCTAAGAGGAAAAAATATGTGGAGCTAGTGAAGGGGGGGAAGCAGAAGAGTTGGAGAGGGGGAGCACAGTACAATAAAAAAAGTGAAAATAGGGAAAACAGTTTGCACTTTCTGTTCTGGTTTTGCAAGAGTCACAATCAGAATTGTGGTTTGCTTTACTGTCTCTTTTACGCCACTGCTGTTCAGGTGTTTAAAAATTAAAGATAATTTCTTTTGTGGAGTTTAAACCCTACCTTTTCTCTGCCCCTCCCAGCCTCCCATTAGGATTCTGACACTGCTACCATCTTTAAGATAGATGGACTTTAGCAAAAGTCTTCTACCCATTTGAAGCATTTACACTGCTTTATGCCTTATGCCTCTTAATTTCCTCCACTCCTTATCTAACACTAAAACTGTTCCTTCCCTTTATTCCCAAGAGTTTCATGGGGATACATAACCTAGTTCTTCCCATTTAATTGCACATTAGGCCTTATTATCACTTACTATCATTGCTGTGGTACCTCATATACTTTTACAAATTCGTATTAAATTAAGAAAATAGTATCTGTTAAGTCTGACTACCTTTCTCTTGTTCCATCTCAAAAAGCCACATATTCATCTTTATGTGTGTTTTTCTAATGGGGAATACTAAGGTTGATGAGGGAAAAAAGCTGACAACATTAAAATTGAGTTAAAACCTGATAACACAGCCTCCCCCTGGCACTTAAGAAAGAAGACTGCTTCTGCAGGCTGGTTTTCTGTGAAATTGCTGCTTGCCTTGTACACAAATCCAGACCCTGACACATGCCTGTTGACAGCTTATTCTAAAACAGCAATTCAAAAATGATGATCAGCAAGAGGCAGCCTCTTAATTGCCATTAGAATGAGTGGAACATTCTCCTTCCAAATGATTTGGAAAGAACTATCCGATGGCAATAAATATGAAATAATGCACACCATTGTATTGAATTATAACTGCACATACTCTCAGAGGAGGCAACAGCAGGGTGCTCCTTGAAGGAAGGCAAACTTGGATCCAATGGCAGCCATGGTGGCAATGCTCCCACAGCACCAGAGCCAGGCCAGCAGATCCTGGAAGGGACTGCTGTGGGTCCAGCAAGCACCAGGCAAAGGCAAGATAAGCTAAATCCAGGATCAATCCAGGAAATACAGATGCTACAGCCACAGGGCAGGAAGCCCACCTAAAACATAGCCAGGGTAGGAATATGAGTAGGGAGGGAAGGGCTGTTTCTCTGAGACAGCCACTGAAATCACCTGGTGGCCTCTGAGCACCAAGTGCTTTCTCATGCAAGGTGGAATTCAACTGCAGAAAACACTGTCATCAGATCTAATGGAGGACAAAGGAATATGTGTGTTCAGAGCAGATTTAGTTGAATCTGTGTATTTTAAATCTTCCAGTAGCTATTATAATTGTGAGAGTTGGATCACCTGAATTCCCAAATTATTAACTGCTGAATTACAATACTGGAGTGGAGATCCCTCTACCTAGTTTTTCTGGAAACATTTACTAGTCAGTGTTAGGAAAATGGTGCCTTGGTTTGGTCCTACATTTTCTTACAG
This sequence comes from Dicaeum eximium, assembly GCA_013396995.1. Lineage (NCBI taxonomy): Eukaryota > Metazoa > Chordata > Aves > Passeriformes > Dicaeidae > Dicaeum > Dicaeum eximium. The sequence goes on from VWZP01007233.1 coordinate 8,944, forward strand.
CAGTCTTTGCATTCTTTCCACAGAAATAATTTATGTCATAATGTCAAGAATATGAAAGACCTGATTACAAAATGAAGATATGCACAAGGAATATGTATCAACAATTAAGTCAAGAAAGCAGATGTAAAAAAGAAAGAAAGAAAAAATCAATTTTAAAACTATCTACCAAATCCTCAAAAACTTTTTAAGAAACCTAGACAAGTAATCTTTGTGCAAGAGGATTAAGGAGGACTTATATGAAAATTTGTGAGGATAAACTAAAAAGATGATAAGAACCTTTCCTGGACAGTCTGAACAGAACAAAATTTAGGGTGAAACATAAGCACTCCTAGAATAGCCCAAAGTTTCACTAATTAGTGGTGACCTTCCACTAAATAGGAAACAAACAAAGTCTGCAGGAAACTTCATGGCCAAGGCAAAATATCAGGCAGAATCTGACTGGAGAAAGCCTGACTGAAAGAATGGACCAAGCATCTGCAATAATGCCTTGAAAACAAAAACACATCAACCTTAATTGTCACAGTGTCACAGAAGGAAGATGAGCCAAAATGTATTGAGCAGCTCAGCAGAACATTAATGTCACTTGCAGGAAATATTCACAGTAGATTGATATTACAGCAAAGGAAATCTAAGAGAAAAAAGAAGGTAAGGAAGGAATGTACAAAATAAAGGACATTATATGCTGAACATGTTTTGAAGAGTCCTAGGAAGATATATTGAAGTGCAAAATGCTAATCATTATCAACCTGTATGATTCTGAAAAATCTTGTTATTCTTGAGAAAGTGCACAGGGGAGAATGGTTGGCTGTGGAATATGAATGAAGTAAATTACTCTAGTGGGTTAACCTTGGCTAGCAGATAAATATCCACTCAGCCAGTCACTCACTTAACCCCTCAGTGTAATGTGGGCAGAGATAAAGACAGGGAGATCACATAACCAAATACCATTGAAGAAAAAGCAGGCTTGCCTTCTGGAAAAATTACTCAATATCTTGCCAATAAAAATAAATATTCCATTATGGATTTGGGCAGTGTGGAACTACCATCTCCTTTCCATCTGCATGTATACATCAAGAAAGCAAGTCTTGTTAAACCATGCATATTTTGCATGTTAAACCAGCATAATTTTTCCACTCTCAAGCCAAAATCAATGTATTATTTATTGATAGGAATAAAAAGCAAAATGTGTAACTATTCTTACTTGTTGACTTCACTGAGAGAACAAGACTTGAAGGAAATAATGTGTAAACCCTTGGAACAGGAGTCAGAACTGTAAAGACTAGATACTGAAGGCTAAACTTCCTTCCAGATTCTGCACTTCTAGAAAGCACAAGGCACAGCTCTAAGGAGACAGAACTATAGTTTTGTATATTGCAATCATTCCTTTTGTCATCAATGTTTTTTAACAGATTTTCTGTAAATAATCACTAGGCATTTTCTTATGTACAGAACACCATAATGATGGAAAATAATCCAAAGGCAGAAAGAAGAAAGAATCAGTAGAGTATCTCTATGGAACAAGTTACATAACTTTTGGACTGTAGAAATTCTTCAGACAAACCTGCATGTTTTGTACTATATATCTATAAAAACAAAAAAATGGATAGAACAGGTAATAAAACTGGACACATATAAAAGGTGCAGGAACATATCCATTGCTAAATTTCTGTTATGGAGAAGACAGATTAAATGGTTTGGAAATGTCCAAAGATTGGAAGCACGAGTAGTCCTAATGACTCCAAATGCTGTAACAGTGAACCATCACAGAGTAGTAAGGTCACATGGAGATCACATGGCACAACACCCTGGTCAAGAACAGCCAGCTGGAGCCAATTTCCCAGACTATATCCAGATGGCTTTTGAATGTCTCCAAGCGTGGAGACTCCACAACCTCTCTGGTCAACCTCAAAGATACATAGAAAGCAAGATAGAAAGTTAGGAGTCAGATCAAAAAGAAAGATAGCTTAAACATTTGAAGGATTAATTTATTTGTTTTAAAAATCTGTATTGTTTTCTTTTTTCATAGAATTCAAGGGGAAAAAAAGAGAAAATAGAGAATTACACTATTAAGTAGAAATTAATTAAAATTGATGATGTCATTAAAATATTTGCATGTCTAGCTATATGGAGGGAATACAAGACCTTGAATTTACCTATTACCTCTCCAGCTAAAGTTCAGAAGCATGATAGAATCTTGCTGATTGTAAGACATTTTTACATAGTAAAAAATCTTTATTTTAAAAAACTTGAAGTAATTTATGGAGATTAAATATATTTTTAGATCATAGAAGAGGAAACAAAATCAACAGACTTCAAAGTTGAAGTTTTTAATCCTTTTTTTTAAAGCATTGCCACTGAATTGAAAGAACATTACAAGGTAGCTTTGTAATTAAACGGAGAAAATGCTGAATGTATATGTTGATGTAAAAGACAGCAAGATGCCAATAGCAAAGTACAAAATGCATTTCCCTAAATCTTCAGTTTCTTTTTGTCTCCCAGAGACATATTTTCTAGTTAACTTAAAGTTATTATTACTCTACCTTTATGACATGCCTCTGGCACTGTGGAAGGTGATCAGGCAAATGCAGGTGCTCAGGGAAAGTTATGGGTGCTTTAGATCTTCCACTAATAGCATCAAACACACAATTTTTATGTGTTCTATATTACATGATACAGTTCTTGTCACAGAGCTGAGGGGGAAATAATGGAATATTGGTGAAGAGGATTATAAACATGCTCGAGTGATTTGCAGTCAGGGTTTTGAGAAATACATAGATCATACAAATTTTTCTTTGGCCTTGTCTGTAGAACAAGTACAAAATTTCTGTTTAGATAACATGTGATAGACCTGGAGGCACTCCATGGAATATGTTTGAGATTTCTGCCCTGCTGTGGGAAAGATCAAAGCAGAGTAGTAAATCACACCTGCAGGAACCCCTGACACACAGGTGAAAACACACAGGTGAAAACAGCAGCTCATCCTCCAGCAGGGGCTGGAGCTCTTCCCACATGAGCTCTGTGGTGTCTGTGAGAGCGGGCTCACGCTTCTGCGCCACTGCCCAGCTACTGCTTCAGGGAAGTCCTGCTTAGTAAGGCAATGAAAATAAATTTATTCTTGGTGTTTCATCTGTGCTTGTGCCTGCATCCTGCCTGTTCCTGCTAACACACAGATATTTAGCTTTTATACAGAATCACAGAATCATTAAAGTTGGAAAAGACCTCTAAGATCATCAAGACCAACCTTTGACCAATCATCAGCTTGCCAACTGGACCATGAGGCTGAGTGCCACATTCAGTCATTTCTTGAACACTCCAGGGATGGTGACTCTACCACCTCCCTGGGCAGCCCATTCCAGTGCTTCACAACCCTTTCCATGAAGAAATTCTGCCTGATGTGAAATCTGAATCTCCCCTGGCACAACTTGAGGCCATTTCCTCTTGTCCTATTGTTTGTTGACAGGGAGAACAGCCTGATCCCCATCTGGCTACAACCTCCTTTCAGGGAGTTGTAGAGATTGATAAGGTCCTTCCTGAGCCTCCTTTTCTGGAGGCTAAACAATGCCAGCTGCTCCTCATCAGACTTGTGCTCCATATCCTACTCCACCTTCGTTACCCTGCTCTGGACATGCCCCAGCACCTCTGTGTCCTTCTTGCAGTGAGGGGCCCGAAAATGAACACAGGATTAGAAATGTGGTTTCACCAGTACCAAGTACAAGGAGACAATAATTTCCCTTGTCAAACACCACTTGTCAATACCCCACATGAAGCTTCTTTTTTTTTTTTTTTTTACATTGGGAATTCCTATTTGCTTAGGATATTCTGAAATTTTATAGCCCTTATATAACCCTGAGGAAAATAAACACAACAGAAGCGTGTTTAGAAGATACCTACAGAAGTGAAATACCACTTAAATTGTAGAGATGTACAATTTTAATTTTTCTGTTCTTACATTAAATGAACACTAATTTTGCTTAACCAAATAACCAGCTCCTTTATGCTTCATTAACTGTGAGCCCTCTTTACTAAATCATATCTTTCCAGTAAAGAGTATTGGAGTTTTTAATAGGAAGGTATCAATGTCTTCTCAATTTATTAAAAATGCTTTAGAGTCTCAATGGATTAAACCATACTTTATGCAGAAAAAAGGCAGTAATTCTTTACATTACCATCAAATCAACACTGCAGATTTGTGTTCCAAAGAGATGATGAGGAACTTGCAAAGATTGCACAAAAGCTTAAATCTGTAAGGAGTTCAAAATTGAGTTGAATGAAAGTAAATTGATTCCCACCCATGGAATAAATTACATTAAACTCTATTGGCATATATGATTTGTGAAATCCCACCTTTTAGACATACCTTTTAGACGTACTAAGAAGTCATTAACTAGTGCCAGGATCATGAGCAAGATGGCATGACTGGCCCAGAAAACTGATCTGTTGCACAATGTAGCAAAAAGGCATCTTTTCCCTGGACATGAAAGATGGGAAAGGTCTTCTTAAACCTAACCTGCATATTGCCAAGACCATCTTTATTTATGTACAAAGAACAGCAAACATGTATTTTAATATGTAGGTTCCCTGGGGCAAATACCACTTTTGGGCTTTTCTTGGCAGATTTAGTTTCATAGGGTATCCTCCAGCCAGAAGCTGAACCTTGTGGGCCCTGGTATAATTTAAGAGAATTTCCAATAGTGCCCCAGCAACCTGCAACTGCAAAATGAGAGGTACCTGTTCACTTTTATACTGGTGCTCCTGCTGGCAAAGAGAGACCATCAGTGCTGTGAGTTTGCAGAGGGATTCACGGTGGCAGGGCACATCACAGACATGGAGCCTTCTGCATCCCTTCCCACCAAGATTTCCAACTTCAGTTTGTAATGAATGAGTGTTTTATATTACTTATAGAATCCCTGGGAAAGGTATCAGCAAAAGAAGGTTTAATATAAAAATGAAAGGTGATTGGCAAGATTCACTCTACTGCTTACCAGATAGTTAAAGCACACAGAAAAATCAGAATAAAATCTAAATTCAGTCATTCTAAATCTAAAATCAGTGTAAAAAGATCTGCACAGAGGCTGCAGTTGGAAAAAGGGCAAGTATAAAATGGTATAAGGGGGATCCCCACAAGTTTCAGGGTAGATTCACTTGTTAAACTTCTCTCCAGACTTGACTAAAAACCTTACAATACAGATCTCTTATTCCTTCTGTAATAACATTTATCTTTTACCACTTTCTGTAAGACTAAAAGGATATGGTAAGAATATTTAAATGAAGACAAATAGCTGAAAAATATTACTAATAGTCCATCTCTTACGTACTTTTTGTGACAGAGTGCTTAGAAAGAAGGGAAAATCTATATAAATTATGTAGATCTACTAAAGGAAATGTAGGACATTGCTCTTTCCTCTTGGAAAAGTTAAAATTAAAAAATAAGAAAATCAAGCCTACTAAGAAATAGTGGCAAAGAAATAACTTCAAGGCATCACTTTAAAAAGACAAAAAAGATGCTCTAGATTAAGGATTTTTCTGGGTTAAAAATCTTAATAAGCTTCTTAAATGTATGTATACTCAGTTGATATAACTAAAATATCATAAATCCCTTAAATTTGTTTGTTTTTCATAGATATCTGCTAGCCGTTATTTATCAAATGTACTAAAAGTGAAGAGCTTGATTTTAAGCATGGAGCCCCAGAAATATTTTCTAATTCAATACTCAGGAGAGCTGAAGCAAGTGAAAGTTAAAGGCAGTGGAAAGAGTCATCATATGCAACAACAATATGCTTGTCATTCTTTGTAAAGGAAGAGGTTTTGATTTAAATTCAGGTTGGTGAAACTCTAAGCAAACTATAAAGAATGAAGGCTGCCTCTAAAAAAATATCTTCCTGAGGTTTTTGACAATATCATGAAAGGGAATAAGATTGTAGAAACCACAGTGTGCACTCACTAGCATAACTATACTTAAAATATTCCTCATTTTTTCCTGATCTCAGCTGTTACATTCCACAGCACCATAAAGTCAGGAAATATAAAAAAGTTATCACGGAACTCTTTACAGCCCAGAATGTCAAGAATTGAGCATTACTAGGAGGGCAGTACCAAATAAATTCAACTTGTATCTACAGCCATCCTGAAAAATATGCAATTTCAGTTTGACCTTTATTCTGTTTTCTTTGCCAAAACAACTGCATTTGTTCAGGAAGAGCAGATCTATCTTATGAGGTCAGATCTTTTTTCTTTTTTCTCTATTCATATACTACAAGGCTTCTTCAGAAATTAGCATGGCTCTCAGTCCTTTCATCAACAAATTAAAGTTTCTAATAGGCCTTTCTGTCTTGTGTTTCTGAAGTAAGAACCAAAAAGCTTAAAAGCCATGAGTAATTAAGAATATCCTCATTTATATAAACCTCCAACAAAATGTCTTTTTCTGATCTCACAATAATATAGAGATGAGTAAGGAATACAATTTGACTTCATCATCATTATTATTAGATATTTAAACCCGTGTTTCAGACAATTAAAAGTTATGTTCTCAGTAGAGGACAAACAGGACACATCTGGAGTTCACACTGAATGGTCTGGACATCATCTATTTACAAGCAGCCCCATGGACAGTAAAGATACCATATTTTTTCAGACATGATTTCAAATCAAATCAAGAATAGCAGTCATGCACCTGTGATAAGATGCATTTCTATTAGAAGATTGGGATAATGAGTTCTCATAATCTATGAAAAGTCCCATTATCTGGTGACTAAACAGCACATTATCAGTGAAATAAAAATTACAAAAATGAACTCATCTTAATTTAGCCTGAAAACGTTATTGTCGAGTGTATTTTCAAATGGAATTTCCTTTTAAAAAGTTTATAATAGAAAACAAATTCTTTCATTAAATATTATAAGGATCTGTCTTAATAAACTCATAAAGCTCCAAACAAGGTGTCAAAATAATTCATACTGCTGAAAATCACCATATACAAACTGGACATGAGAGGGATGATTGAAACTGGTTATGTTCCTGAGCAACATGTTATATCTCATTATGTTAATGGAAATATGATTTGTTCAGTTTCACTGCTCTGTTACTTCACTGTTCCTGGAACACCATTCCTCCTTACACTAGGGTTGCCATTGCAAGGCAAGGAGTCAGGGAATAAAAATACAATCCTACATTATCTTCATTCATCTTACAATCTCACTAATAAGGATTATGTACCAATAATTTCCTTTAGTCTGAAAAAAATGTAACTTTCTAATTTCTGAAACATTACCATTAAAACCAGACAGCTACAACATAAATGGACCTGGAAGGGGTAAACCCCTTTAATCTATATAACTGGAAATATTGTAACAACAGAAATACTGGGACAGTTAATATTTATCCTACAAATCTGTTAATCTCCCAGATTTTCTGAGATGTTTTACTTTCACAAATCAAGCCACAGATGAATGAAATTGTGCTTACTACCTCGTATGCTGTGATTTCAAGCATATTTTATGGATAAACAGTGTTCATCTTGGTATGAAAACATTGCAATACAGAGAGACCCAATCACAGAGCACAAAGTCATGTCTGATGTACATGTGGGAGCTCTTCTTGTCCCTTTCACATTCAACATTAGATGGTTTTTGGCTTTCCTAATCCCAATCCAGCATATTCAGACAATGTTTTCCTCCTGGGTCTACATCTCTTGGATACAATTAAGAAATATATGCTAATTATGTGCACATAGCAAATAAGAAAGTTCAAGTAACATTTTGTTTTGACTGGTAGCAGATTTGGGTTGGGGCTTTTTATTGTTGTTGGTTGGTTGGAGTTTTGGGAAGTTTTTATTTGCTTGCTTTGGTTTCGGTTTTATTTTCAGTCCGAAGCTGTGCTTACATATATCACATGTATGATCTTACATATATAATGACTTTGGGTACAATTCCTGCTTGACCAGTTTTTTATAAATATACAAAATATATATTATATTTTTTTATATTTTATAGATATAAAACTTCCCAATGAGCCTTAAATGACAGTAGTGCTGCTCACTATGAAAGTTGGATGAAAAGGGAGCATTCATTCTCTGTGACACAGAACAGTAACAATTCACAGGTCTTGGTTAGATATCAAAAGTGCTTGTAAAACATACAACAGGACATTATGTTGCATCTGGGAATTGCTCCCCACCAAGGCAAGATACCTGGAGATTTGAGCTTTGCTAACAGAGTTACTTGCTCATAGCCCTTAGTGATAGATTTGTTGTGGGTAGGAGGAGCACACAGCACAGCAAACAGATAAAAATATTTGAAGTGGCAAAGTTATTTACCACAGCTCACTTTTGTTTCATAAGAATGAATTTGTGGAAAATTTTCTGCCAGAGTTAGCCTGTCAGTTGGATTCAGTCAGGAACGTCACTGTCTTTCTTCCTTATAAGGAGCTTTTAGAAGGGTTGGATAACATTACCTCTGATAGAATTTCTTTCTAGTTTTGTCAATGGTAATTTTAGTCTGGTGAGACTTGTGAATTCACACCTTTTTTGATATTCCTTGCTGTTGAAAGTTTCCTGGAACCTCTCCAGCTTTCACAAGTTCATTAGTGACATGCTTACTGATATAACAGCTGAAAATTCAAACGCACTGCTTTGTGCTTGAGACAAAAGAAAACTAAAACAATATAACATCAAACTCCTGCAGAAATTTGTACTTGGCATACAGGAAATGGATTAGTCATCAACTACGGAGCTGTAATCTGGTGTTTCACCCATGGGAAAACTCCATTCCTGAGCAGCCATCCTCTGCAATGACAGCTTGTGGCCCTGCTCATGTGTAAGCCATGATTCCTCAAAATCCCACTAAGTTCATGAGTCATTAGGAGTGCAAAAGCCAACACCACAGCACCACTGAAGAAAGATATTTTTGTAAGGGTTTTGTGGCTATCTCCCATTATATAACGGGAGGTTTTGATTTGCGAGAAAAGGATGTCAGACTAATCCATCTGATAAGGCAAGAGCTCCTGCAGAGTATTGAACTCAGGGGAGCCAAGAGAGGCTGTCTGAGAGACAAGAAAGCCCTGGTCAGATAGCTGATCCTGGCCTTGCTGCTGCTCTCAGCTCCAATGGAGTTGCTTCAAGCGGTGCTCTTGACCTGGGAGTCACTGTTTCAAACAAAATGAAGTTACTCACTGCAGTACAAGACAGCCTGAAGTCAACGGGATCAGGAGTTACTGCCTCACAGGAAGCAGCATATTTGTGCAAGGCAGCTGTTTATGGATCTGTCCAAGCTGCTGCACCTGTCCAAGATGCAGAAAAAAAATGTAGGACAGTTTATTCAATCACAATTAAAATTTAAGCAGGTCTCATCTCAAAAATGCGCGATACAGGGTATAATCTGATCTCTCACACATGAAAAGCTCCATGTCATGAACAATATTAGTACCATTAATGAGTAAAAAGGAAAATATATCTATTGTGTGTATCTATGTATATCTTTGATCTTACCTCAGATATTCCCATTTTTCTAAATAAGAAATATAGAACCGGACTTTCTTATTATCATGTTTCTACTCATCATTCACTTATGCTATACATGGCATAATTAGTATTTACTAATCACTATACATGCCCTAGTAATTGATATAGATGAAGTAACATACACTGAGTATGTTATGCTAATACTTCAAAAAGGTTTTGGTCTTCCAGGCTTGCAGAGAAAAGCCACTATTAACTACAGCTAGATAACTGAACCACAGATTTACAGATTTTAAATGCATCTTAATTTCTACACACACTTCAATGTAAGATATGGCCAAACTTCTAGCATACTGGATCTAAATATCCAGCAAATTGTTATTTTCCAATTATTCTGCCACATCTTCAGTTACAATTTAAATCCATTCTGAGCGGACAGAACATGACAAGTTCTGTTTGATTAAACTGATCTTCTTTGACAGGGCGATCAACCAAGTGGATAAGAGGAAGGCTGTGGATGTCTGTCTGGGCCATAGTAAAGCCCTTGACACTATTTCCCACAGCATTCTCCTGGAGAAACTGGATGCTCATGGCTTGGACATGTGCACTCTTCTCTGGATAAAACATCTGGCTGGATGGCCAGGCATCTGGCCAGAGAGTGATGGTGAATGGAGATGAATATGGTTTGCTGCCACAAACCACAAGTGAGGTTCCCCAGAGCTCAGTATTGGGAACAACACTGTTTAGTATTTTTATTGACAACTTGAATGAGGGGATGAAGAGCATCTCCAGCCAATTGCAGATGACACCAAGTTGGGTGCGTGTTGATCTGCTGAAGGGTAGGAAGGCGCTGAAGAGGGATGTGGAAAGGTTGGATCAATGGGCTGAGGTCAATGGTCTGAGGTCGGCCAACAAGGCCAAGGGCTGCATTCTGCACTTGGATCCCCTCCTGAACTGTGTGCGGAGTGGCTGGAAAGCTGCCAGGCAGGAAAAGTCCTGGGGACCTTGGTCATCAGCAGCTGAACACGAGCCAGTGTGTGCCCAGGTGGCCAAGAAGGCCAATTGCACCTGAACTGTGTCAGCAGTGTTGTGACAGAAGGACCAGTGCAGTGACTGTCTCCCTGTCATGGACACAGGTAAGACCACACCGCGAATCCTGTGTCTGGCTCTCAGCCCCTCAGGACAGAAAGGACATTGAGGGGCTGGAGTGTGTCCAGAGAAGGGCAATGAAGCTGGGGAAGGGTCTGGAGCACAAGCCTGGTGAGGAGCAGAGCAGCTGAGGGAGCTGAGGGGGCTCAGCTGTTGGAAAACAGGCTTAGGAGGGACCTTATCACTCTGTATAACTCCTGAAAGGAGGGTGCAGTCAAGTGAGGGTTGGGCTCTGCTCCCAAGGAACAAGAGACTGTACAAGAGGAAATGGCCTCAAGTTGCACCAGAGGACAATTAGATGGAGTATTAGGGAAAATTTCTTCACTGAAACAGGGATCAAGCATTGTAATTAGGTGCCAAGGGAAATGGTGGAATCACCATCATTAGAAATATTCAGGAATTGTCTAGATGTGGAACTTGGGGACATGCTTTAATGGTGGATATGACAGTGCTTGGTTGAACTTGATGACCTTAAAGGTCCCTTTTCCAACCTTCTATGCTCATTTAATACCTTCTATGCTCATTTAATATCTCTGATGTATTTAGAACTGTTGTGAAATAGTTAATCATCAACGTCTGATTTTTAGGATGATAAAGCCAAATAAAGCATCATTAGGTCTCTAACTATTACAACTAGTGTCAAAGTAGCAAAGGTTAAGTAAATCTGTTTGATTTTAAGACAGGTCTCAGCTGATTGGTCTTTTAAGACCCTATGTTAAAAATACATGAATGTGAAAAACCTTAAAAGAAATGTATGAGACTATAAGGGGGAAAAACGTGATGCTACTTTTCATATCTGAAAAGTAGGTGTTTTTACACCTTCCAAATTAAACATGGTCAGTCACATTCATTAACTGGGAAAGAAATCTATAGTTCCTACAGATGTGAAAACTTGTTCAGTTTACTGGTTGGAAAGCAGGCATTAATTATTCTATTGTCGTGTTTTCATCACTTACATTAGGGTATGGTGATTGCAAGAAAAAGAGAGTTGCTGAAAGATGTTTTAGGCTTTTCTAAGAGCATGCTAATCAGACCATTGTAGAAGGGAAAATTCCTGGTTTCATTGGACATTTCTGACCTGTTTTCACCCCAAACCAGGATGTGGTACACTAGTACAATATCAAATGAAGGGCAAACATTGCAGATAAAAAAGGACAGTGCCTTCAGACTGGAGCTGTTTATAGAGCTGTGTCTAGGTTTAAAAGGACAGTACAATCAACCACCCTCTCTTTTAGTTGACACAAAATTCTCTTTCAGATTAGACTATAAAGTGAGATACTTATTAAAAGATTAAGGGAAAAGTTATCGTGTTTTAGAGCAACACATAATTATAAAATTCAGCTTATCAAAGTGACAGAAAAAATGTTTTGAGCTGGAAAGCTTGGGTTATCTTCATAACATTTCTATTAACATTTCAGTTTGGCCTCTTTTGAGAACCTATATATAAACTAATGTACCCAGGGTGACTAATGAAATGCAAAGTTCATCATACCTTTTTAAGCAATATAAAAAGCCCTGTCTTAAAAAAAAACATTACATAACAAATTACTTTTAAAATAGCAGTATCATGAATCCTTTCCAAATTTAATTTATGCTTCATTTTAAAAAATGTTATTGCAGAACCTTAAATACAGAAATGCATAAATGCATACCTTTTGGGTTTTTTGGTTTGGTTTGGTTTGGGGTTTTTTTTGTTTGTTTGTGGGGTTTTTTTTGTTTGGTTGGTTGGTGGGGGTTTTTTTGGGTTTTTTTGTTTGTTAGTTTGGTTTTTTTCCTGCTGTATTTTGTGGGATTAAGAGAGAATAAAATTGGAGACAAAAAGGTTCAGCCAAACCCACAGGACCTACCTTGCAAATTCCAGCTTCTCCTGATGGATCATGAGTGGAGTCCTAGGCATATTTCACCTTGAACAATCCTGGGAACCTGCAGGAGCAGTTTCCACAGGTACCAGTTCCACTGGTAACTTCCAGAGGTATCACAGCTAGAGGAGAATGAAGTATTTTGCCAGTAGGCTTCACTGATATTTACTGAGAGTACAAAGCAATTTGTTCAGCCCCCTGTAGAGCTAAGTCCCTTGCTCTAGGTCCAGTTCAAGACCCAAATCTTGTGTAGCATTTTCTCCCTTCTCACCCAGAATCATTTTTATCAGTTCTCCATTCCCAGCCCTACAGCTGAAAATACTAAATCACTACCCCAAAGTATTAACTGAGAGAAGAATAAATCTGAAAGCCAGCCCTAGGTTAAACTACAAAACAGACACAAATGTTACATCAGCACTAATTCTTACTGCTGATTGTGGCTCATAAACAGTAATATAAATTGTAGTGTTTTTGGCTTGCTCAATATTCCTAGATGAACTACACATGCAAACCTGCATATTTCTGTACTTTATAGGTGTAGAAACATAAAACCACAGAGGACCTGCCTTCTTCCTGCAGTTTTGAAGTAAATACCTGTTGTTCTTCATGCGCTGTAGGTGACCCCACTGAATGTGAAAACACATACAAAACCAGGTCTAAAGAAGATATTACACTCTTAGCTTGCTGGAGATATATTCACACTTATAAAATACTATCCATAACTTTTTCAGTCATCTAGATTTCATGTAACACACAGAATTATTAACTGATTATATTTATTAACTGCCTTTATTCTATGAAATAAAAATTTCCTATTAAAAACTTATTTTATAAAGTGAAATTCCGAAATAAAACTATGGCAAATAATAGTCAAGAGAATTATCAATGAAATGTATTTATGCAACTAATAAAATAAGATAATATTAATAACATGTTTCCAAAGACCTCCTTCTCTGGCAACATTTTGATGGAAGTTTGGAGTTTAAACCTTTTCTGAATATCAATACTACATAATCTATGAAAAATTCATGCTCATTGTTAGGTTTAAGGGCTATATGAAGTATTCTTGACTTATTGAATAGTTGCTAATACAAGAGAAAGTTAATATTTTTTCCAAATTATCATTAGTCTCATATATTTCAATGAACTCGAGTGGTAAAAATTCTATTTTTGGAGGCTTTTTGCTTTTAATTTTTAAGTTTCTCAGCAATCCCAGCTACTACTATATGGTAGTTAATCTGTGAAAAGACCATTCCAGCAGTCATAAATTGTCAAAATGCTATTTTTTTAAAGAGTTGTTCAATAGAAATATTGATTTTAAGAACTTATTCAGATTTCACTAAGCTCTGTCATAAAGTATTTTTTAATCTATCTTCAACTTTTCCTTCCATTATGAATGGTTCAAAGTTACTTTTAAAAATCTGGAAATTACTTTAAGACCTTACAGGATTTGTACTACTTTTCAGAGAATGTGTATCAAGAATCCAGCTGCCAAAATCACATTAGTTTTACATTGGCATAAGAGTTAAGGGAAATCAGGGTTAAGCTCCATAGTTGTTTTTTGTTGTTGTTTTTGGGATTTTTTTAAATGATTCTGATATATCTCATTTTCTGATTGACAGTATAGAGAAAAAGAGAATAAGAAAGGAGAGATTTTAAAAAGTAATTTGCATTATATGGAGAAAAATGCTGATTGCTTTTCTTCAATAGGGGAGTGAGTGTTCAATTCTAGTTTTTGGGGGAGGAGGGGTTAAGCTTAGGAGAGGAGTTTCTTTTGTACAAAACTGTACTCTTACATGATTGCACTATTATTCTATGCCATGAAGTCTGAATTGCTCTTTTTATAAGGCCATGCCTTAAAAAATAAATAAAGCATACTCAAAGTCACAGCCTGTGATTATGCTCAGAAATAATAATACCAACTTCTGATATCCTTTTTTCTCTGTAAAACAAAATAATTCAAGAGAGTACACTTGGAAAACTTGCCATCTTGTCATGTCCCATGAAAATACTCATCCATGAATACTGTGTGGAGATTGGAAAACTTGTTGCAACATTATTGGGTTACTTGCAACCAGTTTTGGGTTACATTCATTATTTAGTTTCCATTGTAATAAATCATAGTTTTAGCTGACTTTAAGGGTGACCCCCAGCTATGATGAACATAAAGGTCAAAGGCAAGTCTAGAAAATAATTTGTCTTTTATTTGTATCAGATTAATTTTACCAAACTAGTTCCTATTTCATGTCCTGAAGTCACTGTTGCATTTCAAACTCTTTGCTAACCAAATTTAAAGCCTTAAAAGTATGAGGTTAAACAGATCTATCCACCTGACCTGAAAAGTAAGCAGCAAGGAGGAAAACTACTTTGTTATATTCCTGAGAGGACCAAGTACTTTGTGAGATGACTTCCTACTGCCCAGGAAGGACTGTGTAATGTGGCTCCTGGAAAAACCTTTTTTCTTCTGTCAATACCACACAGGCCCCTGAGCCTTCAGCTGGTTGTGTGAGCACTGCTAGCATCTAACATGCAAAAGAAGAAGGACGAGGACAGGCAGGAAGAAGAAGAATCAATAGTTTCCTTATTACTCTGGCATCCTTATCACTCTTTCCCACTAATCTGCATCCTCACATCTCCTCAATTTTCCAAGCTGACTCATCATTCTTTCCTCTCCTACTGTTTAACAGGCAGCTATATTAACATTGTGTATTAACTACTTTCCCCTTTTGTACTTCTTACTCCAGAATTCTTCCTGACTTTTTGCCTCTTGGTTCATCTGTTTCCCCCAGAATTCACCAGGTCTTTTTTACCTTTCCTACCTGCTATCTATACCTCCACCTATTGTAGGCTGACTGCCTCCTCATCTGTAACCCATTTGCATCTGCTTAAAACTTCTATTTAAAACTTCTGTTTTATAATAGGGCCATGCTTACAGCTTACTAAGCCTGTGCACATACAGCACATGTTTATTTTATCACCTTATGCAGACCAGGAGGAGTCTCTCCCCTTCCTCCCTACTGAGAAATGAGCCTCCTATCTATCCATGTGAGCATCTTTCCCAATTTGAATCATCTATATTTTCTCTTTTTTGGATTGTCCAAATAGACTTCACTCTCATCGAGAAAGGTGAAAAGGAGAAAATATACCAGCCAAGATACACAGAAACTGAGGGAAAAGCAAAGTCAATCAAGCAAAATCATGCAAAATATGTGGTCAGGGATTGCTACTGTGCCCTCAGACTAACAACATTCTCACTGCTTTTTCTTCTGTGCTAACAGAACAGCCCCCATTGATTCATATTTCTGTCCATTTAATGCAATGGCCTACTTAATCCCATTGGTAGTGAAGTAATTCCATATATTTATCTTCATCTTTTCTCACTTTCCCTGCCCATTTTGTTTTTCCCAATGAGGAGATGTCGTAGTTTCACCCCAGACAGCAGCCAAGCCCCACACACCCACCCACTCACTCCCCCACAAGTGAGATCAGGGTGAGAACTGGAAGGGTAGAAGCTGGAAAACATGTGGGCTGGGATAAACACAGCTTAATAGGGAAAGCAAAAGCCACCCATACAAGCAAATCAAAACAAGGAACTAATTCACTGCTTCCCAAGGACAGGCAGATATTCAGTATCCCCAGGAGAGCAGGGCCCTATCACGTATGATTGGTTACCTGGGAAGACAAACGTCGTCACTCCAAACATTCTCCACTTTCCATCTTCTTCTGCCAGGTTTCTATACTGAGCAGGATGCCTCATGATGGTCTGGAATGTCCCTTTGGTCAGTTTGGGTCACCTGTCCTGGCTGTGTCTCCTCCCAGACTCCCATGCACCCTCCCCACTGTGCCAGTATGAAAAGCAGAAAAGGCTTTGACTGTGTAATCCCTGCTCAGCATTAACAAAAACACCCCTGTATTATCACCCCTGTGTTCACCCTGTTTGTTCAGCCCCAAAACAGCCACTTGGAAGAAAATTAACTCTGCCCCAGCTAAAATCAGCACAGGAGGGTGAACAGCAGTGCCATCAGTCTCAAAGATACAGGCGCAGCAAAGACCTCAAGTGAGGCATTTTACTGTTTATATTCAGTGCTCCATTAGTTCCTGCCTACCTTCCCTATTTATTTTATTTAGTTGGGGTTTTTTTCTTTGCTGGTAGCTGAATATTGCATTCATGTTTTCATAGAATTTATCACCTCTGACTGAGATAATTTTCCTGACTGGTAGTGGCTACTTTGGAGCCTATCAAAGCAAAAAGGGCAGTTTTGTCCACAAGCATTAATTTGTGTTTACTGACACTAGATTTCATCTCCATCCTGTGTCTCATCCCCTCAGTACCCTGCTGCAACTCCTCAGTGCTGGATTTGTGTTCTGCCCTGAATAAATGCAAACCATTTAGAAACTGTTGCCCTTTCTGGGGAGATTTCATATGTTTTCAAACATATGAAAAGGCATAAAATATTCTTCCCAAGTGTAACCCAAAGTTAAACACCAGAAATTTCATTAGATTGCAACTTCAAATAGTCCTTTGGCAACTTAAATGTGATATTTTCTAAGCTTATGTGTGGGTCTTTATTTTTCTGCCAATATATGTGAAAAATAGTCTATTGAGAGATATAGCTAATAGTATATAATTTTAAACCCCTTTGTCTTGAGAAATAACTGATTTATGAAAACTATGGCATGATGTTAGTAAAAATTATAAAATTCTTGTTGATTATTAAGTCATACATCAGTCATTGGAGCTATGGACTGAGTTCCACTTGACTCAGAGACAGCAGTTACAGAGTGTTTTCTGAATTCACGACACATTTCCCTTTTACTTGTTAGCTTCCTCATGGAAGCTTCCTCAGTGTTTTTATAGTAAAATATTATTAATGGGCAAATTAGAAGGAAGAAAGAAATTAAAGAATTAATCCTGAGTAAGCTGGAATTGATGCTAAAACAGGAAAAGGATTAAAGGGCTTCCAGGTAATCTAACCTAGCATTATACATTTGTTTCATTGCCATTTAACATTCACTAGTACTGAGAATGCAATCCACAGAGAGTTGTACTATATTTTCACCTTTATTGGATAATTTTGGTTACTAAGTGCCTTTCTTATTAGAATAAATAATGAACACCTGCATATTAAATATTCAGCTTTGTAAAGTCCAAAAGGACAAAGTAGATACACTAATATAATTTTGGCTTTTTAGTATCATAAATTCTAAATTTAAATTTAGTATTTAGTATTAGAACTTCTGATTATGTTTATTCATATGTGGTACAGAAGACAGCAATGAAATATATGGACCACAATACAAGTTATTTAAATTTTCTCTTGAAGCTTTTGTTGTTACTATATACAATATAAATACCTTTGTATCAGTCACGTAAATATTTCTACAAGCCATCCCAGCTGCTAAGTTGATCTGCATGGCAGAATCCAACATATGAGTTCTGCAAGAGAGACTTTTCAGGTATTTCTTGGTTTCTGACTACAATTTAGCTCAATCACCCCCTATCTAAATCATCTTTAGTTTCATTTTTAGCTACAAAAGGCATAGCACCACATTATATCTTGTAGAAATAGATTAGTTTCTAGAGCATGATGTGAGGAATTGCATTAAAAATCTAGATAGACAAGTCTGAAGAATGATGCTGGAGTTTCTAGACAAACTTTCCAATAGTTAGTAATCCCTTTTGAGAGAAATTAGTGTGGGCATTTTAGCCACTTAACAATCTAAAGTTTAGATTCACAGGAAGGTATTTAGTTTTCTACTGATGTTTTTAGCTTTCCAGTTGCACCAGACTTTAAATGTATTTAAACCCCAACAGCTTTGGTGACTGTATCTTGAATCATCATTTATGAATCCATTTGCAATGGATTATTTATTTCTTGAGTAGTGAAAATGTCAGCTGGCAGTTCCTAACAGTCTGGGAGCATATAAAAAGGAACACAAAACTCCAGCCCAGGACTACCAGCAACAAATTATCAATATATGAATCACAACAGTGAAGTTTTATGTTGCACACTTATATTAAGACAACCTACTAAACTCACAGTGCTTGGATCAAAATAACTCTGAAAGGGCAACATGAAACAGGAATGTCTGAATGATAATATGTCTATAATACAGAAAGTCTTTAAAAGCTGTGTTGACATGTTTCAAAGGGCACTTTCCCTCCCTCTACTTCTTTTATCCTCACTATCTGGCTCTTACCATAGAATCATAGAATGGTTTGTGTTGGGAGGGACCTTAAAGATCCTCTAATTTCAATCCCTCTGCCATGGGATTACACTGTTATTTTCTTTGTGCAAGTGAAAGCTTTAATCAGACAACTAAAGGAAGACAAACTAGATCAGGAAATCAGTTTAAGTTGAATTTAAAGGTTTGGTTATTCTTAAAAGGGAAAATTCAACTCAAGTCAGTTCTGCAAACTCAGCAGAGCCACAAGCAAATGAAGTGGCATAAAGACAGAAAGGTGTAATTCTCTTTTGATGGCATTGATACATGAACAAACTGAACTACCACAGAAATAATCACAGTGAAATCTCAACCTTTCAATCATATTTTTCTTAAGAAAAAATTAAAAGTGTGTCTTCCTAACAAATATGGCCTGACATTGTAGACACACAAACAGTTGCATTCAACAGTAATATTTCTGTATTCTAAAGTCACTCAGCTAAACTCCAAGTGGAAGTTACTCTTAGATAGATTTTGTTGTTTTCAGAATTTAAAGAAACATTTGTCCTTTCCCTATCAGGAAGCCACGACTGTTTTAAATGGATGCATAGGGATAGATCCTAAACAGAGGTAAAAAATTCCAATTGAGGAAATAAATAAGTCAGTAACATGCATTTGCAACATGATCAGAAAGAAATACATGAAAGAAACAACATGAAAATTTGACATGAACAGGCAGAAACAATTTGAAATTAATTTAGGATCAAGAAAGAAAAATACGCAAATCTAAATAACAAAGAAAAGCCCAGATCACATATCCTGCTTAAGATATCACTGCATGAGGCATTTCATAACAAAAAACCAATATTATTTATATTATTAAAAAAAAAAAAATGGGACATATATTTATATAGAGAGGCAGAGAATAAAATAAATCTATAACAAAGCAAACAAAAAAACATATATCAAGTAATTTACTGGGATTATCCCAATTTGTAACTAGCAAAAAACCCTGAAGTGCAGTGAGGAAAAATAAATAAAATTAAACTATTCCTCTATCACAAAACTGAATTTTAACTAATTTTGTTTCATCTATGGCCATGAGGTGTCTTCTTTCCTTTAGGTGTTTGAAAATTCATTATAAGGGTTAGAAGTTGAACATCAAAATACTACAATAAAATAGCCATTTTTGTTTTTACTTTTTTTTAAATGTAGACAATTTGAAATATAAAAAATGTCTACATTAAGACTTTTTATTTCTACATTTGCCAATACAGTTGCTCAGTATGTCTATATTTTCCTTATAGATCCATTCAAGACAATGAAGGGAAATAAGAGATGCTGGCTTCACTAGCTTCCGTGTCTTCTCATATATGGGTTTCCAAGGATTTGTATGGATAAAGTCTCTAACCATAAAAGGGGGTAATAGAAAGATTGTAAGGGCTGAATGCCAAAGACCTGAGCTCTTCCACAGAAACTTTTCCATTAGAAACATTCTGCACTAAGCATGTTTATTTGTCAGGGTAATCTATATGTAAACTTTTCCAAATTATACCTACACACACCCACACTTTAGTGGAGAAGAAGCATTTGGAAAGACATAGTGAAATAGATATTTCTGTTAATATGCTTCCCCAGTTTTACATATTATTTATTATTTTATTTTGCAGAAATGTAAAGAAAAAGGCGAAAACAAGAGATACATATGAAGAATGATTCCGTCTTAATTTATGGAGATCCAAAGAACAGTCATGAAAATAAAGTCTTTTTTCCAATGGATGTTAATTCCAAATATATTTGTGACATTTAAAGCAACAACTTGCTACTTTTCATAAGAGAAAAAAAGGAAATAAGAAAAAGTGTTTGCATATTAGAAACAATGACATAATTATAATGAAATAGCCTCATTTTTCTTTCAGTTACAAGACCTAATCATTATACTGAAAGCTACCTTGCAGGAAGCAGAGAATACTATGACTCACTACAAAATATTGTTTGATGTTCTAATAGTTAAGGATCAGCTTAAACTTCAGAACATTTTTAATATACCTTTTACATTACTATTCCTAGGTTTTGCTGTTACAGCTCTAGATAATAATTTTGATTATTTCACTGCTCCAGAAAACATACAATATCTTGCTTTTGGAGGTAGCTTTGAGTGATTTTAGGCTATACCCTTCCACTGGACTAATAGCACCATCACTGAAATATCACTGATTCAGCTGGGAGCAACCAAGGGGATGAAAATCTTAAACTCCAATTTTCTTTCCAACTACAGGGAACAGAGACATTCAGTAAAGGTAAATATTAAAAGATTGCACAATGGACTGATCCATCCTAAACCCTTAATCACTGCTTTTGCTTCATTATTGAGCAATCACATGGCCATAAACAAGTTTTCGTCTCATTTTGATACCAAAATTAGCACCAGCAGACACATTGGATACAGCAGATTGCTTATGTCATTTGCCTGATTTTTTGGGAGAAATTTTCAGCTGGGTAATTGTTGAGAGTCCAAATATGTATAATGAAGTAATTTAGTAATATATGGATATGATATAACAGTGATCTCAGCAAAAATAGGGAGAGCATTACGCTGCGAGGACCATACTACTCCACTTAGTGAATATTACTCAAATACAAACACCTTGGAACAAAAGATAATCATCAAAATAAAACCTATGTGAAAAGCAGTTCCTTCAGCAGGATTTGGAGTAAACAGAATCTCTGAGCACAGAATCACAAAAGAGTTTGTGTTGGTAGGAACCTTAAAGTTCATTATTTCCAACCACACAGCTGTGGGCAGGGACAGCTCCCACTTGACCACATTGCTCAGAGCTCCATCCAGCCTGTCCTTGAGCACTCCCAGGGATGGCATATCCACAGCTTCTCTGGGATAACAGAGAAATCTGTTCCAAAATCTCATCACCCTCACGGTAAAGAATTTTTTCCTAACATCTAACCTAAATCTACTCTCATTAAGTTTAAAGCCATTCCCTCCTGTCCTGTCACTATATGCCCTTGTAAATAGTCCCTCCCCAGATTAATTTTAAAGCCTTCTTTAGGTACTGGGAGGGATTTTAAAGTTTCTCCAGAGCCTTCTCTTCTTCAGGTTGAACAATCCCAGTGCTCTCAGCCTTTCCTCACAGCAGAGCTGCTCCATCCCTCTGATCCCCTTGGTGCCCCTCTGGCCTGGCTCCAGCAGGTCCCTGTCCTTCCTGTGCTGGGAGCCCAGAGATGGATGCAGCCCTGCAGGTGGGGTCTCACAAAAGCAGAGGGGGAGAATCACCTCCCTCAACCTACTGATCACAAGAAGACCAGAAGAAGAAAAAGGGAAAAAATCCCCCATAAAACAAACCAACCAAAAAACTTCCCACCAAAACAAAGGAGCAAACAAAAACCATCAGACATTACCACTGAAAAGAAAACCTTTGGATGACTGATCCTTTCTTAGACAGGAGAAAGGAAATTAAAAGCTATGCTTTCTAAGTGGACCACTCAAAAAACAAACAGCAAATAGCAAACATGCTGAAGGATAACTTAGAAAAACTTAATGTCCAAGTCAGAGAGACTGAAAGGGGTAAAATGGATGTAAAGGGATGTCTTGTCTTTTCAGGATATTTCTTTATCCAGCAGAAGTCCAGTGTTACAGGGCCTTGGAAAGTTATAAAATCTTATTTTTCCTGCTTCAAATACTGTGTGTCATTAAAAAGACAAGAAGATAAGGTGGCAGAAAGCCTCACAGAAAGCGTGTGAGGAGGAAATGCAGGGTTGCATGGCACCCAGAAGTCCAATGAAAGCAAGCTGTCTGTGGAACAGCAGGCAGGCTCTTTTTGGGTTCAGTGTGTGTGAGCTGGAGCTGAAAAGAGCATTGCAGCAAATGTGGTCTGTAAAAACGAAAGCTCTTTTAAGGAGAAGGAACAAGAATGCATTAAAATTGAAACTGATGTGTTGCAGGATGAAAAAGAAAATGGAACAGCTTGGAAAATTTACTGCAAAAGAGAATATTAATCTGATAGAAAGGATTAGTATTTGAGGAAAATATGTATTCTTATCTCAAGGCCAGATGTTTATTTCCCATCCACAGTGCAGACCAATTGCCCTATTTATACTAGAAATGTTGCCTTCCTTTCTGCAAGAAAGAAAGTAGTGCTGGACATCAGTGGCAGTGTTTATTACCGCTAATAAAATTACAAATGGCAAAGATGTGTTTCCTATCTGCGAGCTTGTCAATGCACAGAATGGCCACCTAATTTAATGTTCTCTAGCACCCATAATGGTTCTTCAGGATGAAATAAAAACGTCCTCATCTTAAAAATACTGCAGTAAAGAAAGTTCTCTTGTTTTAGTGTTAATGAGAAAAAAGTAAAAGTTGTAAGTATGAAAGAGTGATTCAGAGCAAAATTGTGGCTGTAGGTGGGAGTTTTGTGAGTTATCAGTTCTTGCTTCTAATGACCAATCCACAAACCCTTAGACCAGCTTTTACCAGTAAAGCTGCAACAGCATCCTCTTCCTTATGGAATCATGGAATGGCCCAGTTTGGAAGGAACCTGAAAGGTCATCTTGTTCCAGCCCTCTGCCATGGTCAGGAACATCTTCCATCAGACCAGGTGACTCAGAGCCCCATCCAGCCTGGCCTTGAACACCTCCAGGGATGGGGCATCCACAGCTTCTCTGGGCAGCCTGTGCCAGGGCCTCACCACCCTCACAGTAAAGAAATTCTTAATATCTGATTTAACCTATTCTCTGTCAGTTTCAAGCCATTCTCTCTTCTCAATTCATGCTGTTACACACAGCAGTCCTGCCTCAAGCACGACTTGGTAACACCAGAATTGTCACCCAACCGTTTTAACTCCAAGGTCACATTCAATGCACTTGGCTTTTCATGGCTTTGCTTTAAGCATAGATGCTTTAAAAGCTTTTCTATATCATCGCATTAATAAGAGGACTCTAGAATTTTGTTAATAAGTACAGAACACAACAGAATTCTTTCCAAATATTAACTTAAAGAATGAAAGCTTGAAGGTTTTGGTTTCTGAGAAGTAATAAATACTTGCAGAGTGTGAAATATTGTCAAAGTGTTAGTTGCATCTGAGGAAAGCAGCATCTTTTTAAGTGGTGAGACACGTTTGCACATGCTCCCCACTGCAGTTTCTGCTGCATATCTGCACCCTAGTGGTTAGGTTTTGGCAGACACAGTCACAGAGTATACTCAGGAACCCTAAAAGCCAAATGAAACCTGCACAGATTGCTGTGCCTGGATTCCAGTCTGCTGCTCTTTGTTCTCTTTAAATATACTCTGAAATTAGAATTTCTTAAAAATGTCTAATACCCTTTCCAAGTTCTGCACAACAGGCTGTAAAATACTGGCTTGACTGTTCACACTTGTTAAGAACAGCTCTCTTGAAACACAAAAAGTGAAATTTATACCATTCTGATTATGCACCATATATCAATATAATAGTTTAATTTTACTGCAGGTTTTAGTTAAGCTCAAACTGTGGAGATATTTCTTTGCTCCTAATTTCATATTTGTCATCATAGAAAACTCCAAATACATGTTTCTGTTACTGATAATCAGCTCAGCAGTTAGAATAAGACCAAGCAGAAACAAGGAGGAAGGTGACAAACTGCATTACCAAAACACCACTTTGCTCCAAGTAAGAAGGAGAAACCAGAAACAGTTTTCTGACTTTGTTCTTTAAGGTCTCAGCATTACCAGTCCATAGCAAACTCTTACTTCTCACAAATGGTTACTGTGGTTTGTATTTTTGAGACAACATCGAACCAACTTTCACAACAGTAATATTTTAAAATATCTCTCCTCCTTATACACTAAATATAGGGAAAAAAAGTTTGTGCAAAGGAAATTTTTACTTACTTTTAAAGGCTACCTGAATGGCCAGCTGTCATTCAAAGTAAGAGATTGGTCTAAGAGAATAAAGAAAAATAAAAAATTCTTCCTAAATACTGTGCAGTGTGTATGAATGCTCAAACATTCAAACTACAAACCCAACTATCCAGTTTATTCTGAAAAGCAGATACTCATATATGATGTCCTAGCTAGATGGCTGAATGCAGGGAAATACCTATCTTCAGAGATATCAACAACAGAAGTGTTAGAATTCACTGACCCTTAAAAAAAAGGCTTTAACCAATATCATTAAAGGAAACTTAAGCCAGCATATTTCATTTTTACAGTTTTATTTTACAATCCCAGAAACACCAACAACCATGTTATCTCAAGCTATGTTCGTGCAATGGTACAAGTCCAAAGGTGTCTTCCAGGAATTAAGCAGATGGGCACAACTTTAGGTGTCGGACATTAACAGTTCCCTAATGATTTTTGCAAACATCTAGGCCCTCTGCAGCCCTGTAAATAGGCCATCTTCTCAGTGCTGAGGCAAGAATTGGATTCCTAGCTTCAGCTATTTAAGGTAACAACAAGAGCAGACTACCAAATAGAACATAAATCCCTTGAACGGTGAGATCTTGTATCTAAGACACGAGAAATAATTCAAATACCAAATACAGTATTTCAGGGTTTCATCAGAAAAAATCTTGGTTGTATGTACTACACAAGGTCACAGCTCTTGGCTGCGAACCAGCTAATCTATTTATCTCACAAAGCAAACTCCAAGGCATGATGTTCCCAGTGAGCTGAATGCAGAAGAAGCTCGTGTGGATGAGCGTATCCACCTCAATCACTTATCTATCTGATTCACAAGGTTGCAAGAGTTCAGGTTCCTCAAAACACAACCTCCTGAATGACAGCCAAATGCAAATAACAAGTCAGCACTGCTGTGCAGCCACCCAACAAGTGGGTGGTTTCACCCAGCTCCGCTGGAGTATGACTGGTTTTTAAAGAGGTATGAGGCAGAACTTAGAGGTCATAATTATATATGAAATATGGTGATTCTATTGACTGAGAAAATAAGCTAATTAAAGCAGATTTATGTATACAAAATGGAAAAGTTTCAAGACCAGCTAAGCAAAAAATAATTTCAGAGCATAATGTGAAATTGAAGATTGGGAGCTGGGTGTTGAAATACCCTTAGAAAGAAGTCAGATACAGAGCTCTCCTACCCTGGATGGTCACTCTGATGCCAAAATAGAGGAAGTACAGATGCAGTGTTTTTTACTAAAGGCAGTTCTTTCTTTTTCTTTTCTTGAAAGGTAAAGATTTTTGTTTAAAGATGTTCTTCTTTTTTCATATAAACAAATTTTGTCAAAATTTTGAAAGAAAGCTGTATTTTATTCCAATTATCTTTGTTCCACACTCCTGTGTTTAGTTTTTCAGTAAGTAAACCAACTGTAAATTGTTATTAAAATAACTATCCAGTAGCTATTTCATTAAAGTTCTAGGAATTTTCTTCCTAGTTATACAATTTCTTCTATTATTTTCCTCTAACATTTTCTTCCTACTAGAAAGCTCCATCCACAGCTGTAGTCAGAATAAAGGAGGCATTAAAAAGTCTTTGGGTTTTTTGGATGATATTTGTTTTGAAATGGTTTTGATTTATTATTTTTAAAATTTGTTTTGTCTGAGTTTGGTTGTTTTTTTTTGTTTTTTTTTTTTTTTTTGCATTGGACACTTGTGGAACACGGAGGAGTACTAAAGAAGAGGGAAGGTACTTATGTGGCTTTCAATTTTAACCTCTACTATTCCTAATTAAGCAGAAGGTCAAGAGAGATGCTTTATTAAATAAAGTTGCAGGTGCCTGGAGTCTAATATACACACACACACATATGTATGCTTAAAATCTTTCTTTTTTCCCCCATCCCAATATGCAATTCCTACAAAACAGTTAGCCAAGCAGGGAAGACAAAATTGATTTCATGTCCAGTTCTCTAGGAGAAAACAAATCCTGAAGTATTTAAATATAGGAAAATAATGAAATTGCACAGTGGGTCAACAGTTCTGAATAGAGCACTATTTTCTACTCTGTGATTTTTATGTACTTCTTAGTATTCTTTTCTAAGGTCAAGTTGCAGCCATCTCCCATCTCTATCTCCAGTGCTGGCAATCAAGTAGATTGAGATCTTTGTTCCTTTAGTGCCTCACCTTGGCCTCAGTACAACAAGAGCTAAACATTCAGTGCCCTCCTGGGAGTAGCATCTCCTACACTCGCCTCCTTTTTCTTCTTCTGTTAATTCCCTTGAAGGTCCATTCTTAAATGTCTGAACTCCTGATTTGGTTGCTGATTCTGCCAATCACCTACTCTGCTAGTCTCTTCAAGTAAAAGTAAATAACAGTCTTTTTTCTCACTTGTTGCATGGATAGTCATAAATCATACAAACTATTTTCCAGTGCATCACAAGCGTTTAAGGCAGACAAAATAACAAAATTGTAAAAGATGTATGCAACTGAACAGGGTGAAGGTAAATTTAATTAGCAACTAAACATTTATTCATTATCCTAGTGAATTTTACCTCCTGAACTCACTCTGAGAGGATACATGGATCTGTCCTAAGGCCACAAGTTCTGCAGTCTCCACATTTCAGGTGGCATCAGTCTTTCAGGACTATCATGTTTTTATCCTTTCCTGGACTAGAAGCTATCCATATCGGAAAACGAAACACAAAGACATTGCCGCTCTGCAAAAGGCAAGATGCTGTGCGTGAAGCAATGATGTATATCTTTTGTTTTAACACAAAATAATAGTTCCAGATTCCCAATAACTTCACACCATGCAAGGAAGCAGAACTCTTTGTTGGCCTTAGCTTTCTCAACTCATGCTGGCTCTCAGATTTCAGTTCTACCTTATACCTACTTATAGCTGGCCAAAGTTTGCTGGCAGAATGTGCTCAAGCCTTCCAGTGTAAGTTCATAGCTGTAGTATCATGACACCATTGGCTCTTTTGATACCAATTCAGAAGAATATCTAAGAAATATACATTCAAAAAGAGTACAAAGTACTCAATTAAACTATCTCTTTCTGCAGGATGACAACGTTCATTCAAATTCAATTCTTGGGGTTTCCTTAAGGTTGCTGGTGATATTTGCCCTATTGGAAATATCCATGGGAGGGAGATATTAATAATCATGTCTAAAGTAGGTGAACAAATAAAAGGCCAGTTGAATGAACTATAGGGTTTTCTTTCTGAGAAATGCAACCTGATATTTAGTTTGTACGAGGATATTCAAAAAAGGGAAAAAATGAGTCAAAGAAGCAACCTTAAGAGAGTCAAGAAACATCTAAATTCTGTGTAGCAAAATAATAGAAAATATAAAAGATTGTCTCTATGTGCCCCAGTATCCCAAATTGTATGTGGGGAGCTCTAAAGGGTTTAATCAGTTTTATTCTCCTGTCAGATTCTTCAACAGCCTTTGTTGTACTGTTTTGCTCTTCTATGTCAAGTCTCCTTCTTTATCCTTCTCTTTCTACACCTTCCCTGAAATTTTTCTGCTGGTGTAGATGCACAGAATTTCTCATGACCAAAGGTATTTCAAAACCTCTTGGGCAATTTTCA
This sequence comes from Dicaeum eximium, assembly GCA_013396995.1. Classification (NCBI taxonomy): domain Eukaryota; kingdom Metazoa; phylum Chordata; class Aves; order Passeriformes; family Dicaeidae; genus Dicaeum; species Dicaeum eximium. The sequence continues at coordinate 37,042 of VWZP01007233.1, forward strand.
GCTACCTTAGACATAAGTTTTAAATTCATACCCACATGTGGGGAACATGCAGATCAAGGTTAAAGCTAGAAAAGATACCAAAAACATATTCAGAGTAAAAATGACAGCACATTTCATTGCTATAAATAAAACATATAAATGGTACTTTAAAAATTAACAGCACTATGAATAAAACAAAAGACTAATGTCCAAGTGCCATCAATGCTTGTGGGTGTTAGAAATGCCACCCAACCTCCTGTAAATACTTCCGAATTCTAACTTTCATCACCTCTTTGTTTTCTTATTTCCATTCCTGAGCCAGTGATGATTATACAAATTGAATTATTTTCCCTGTAGAGCATTAGTTTGTCAGCAGCTGGCCTGCTCAGCAAGAAAAGTGTTTTGTGTTACCTTGTCTACCAGATTTTCTGTTTATCGGTGGCCATAGCTTAGATAAAACACAGTTCCACATGGCTCTGAATTCATTGTCTGTAGTATGTGAGAAGCATGACATCCATGTCTTCAGCTTGTATGTGCTTATCCAGAACTCAGTAACTTACCCCTGGTGCTTTCAACAGCTAGCTGGATAAGCTCAAAAATTAATACAAAAGCTACGTGTAGCTGGATAGTTGCAGCGGGGTTTGGATTCCAGAGTTGGAGTGTAAATGTCTGGGTTTATTAAACTTTAAAATGTTTTACTACAGATTTCATAAATAGGATTTCTGCACACAGCATTTGGAACCACAGCAAAGTTGAAGGTCCAAGTCCAGGCCTGGATATTTAACTAGACAAGTACAACACAGGTTAGAGTTCTGATGTACACTTGAAATGAAAATTACATGTAATCAGAACCAGATAACTATTCTCCAAAACTCAATTCTACTCTATCATGGTTATCTGCAACATAAAATTGATCACCTGCTATGTCCCTTCCTTCATTTATGATTCTTTCATAAAATGTATCTGCTGCTTCAGGAGGTAGAAACAGACAACTCCATCTTTTTATGTTTTGCCCTAAGGACTTTTAAAATGATACCCAGTTTCTCATTGAGGATATACCAGAAATTGTTCGTTTGGAAGTGGATTATAGGTCTCTTAAGCAGCCTTTGACCATCACAATAAAATGATTTAACTATATTTAAATTTGTTTCACTCTGGTGAGATAAAACAAAAGAAGGCCAAAAACATGATCATTCTTTTAAGAAGCTGTTAACATGGCATCTTTCTAAAAAAAAAAATATTCTTCAAAGTAAGTGATTGTTTAGATTCTAATAGCTTCTGACCTATGACTGTCTGTCAGAAATACTCAGATACATTTATTCATGTCAGTTACATCGACTTACATCAGACAGCTTGTCAGTTCATTTTCCTATTAAAAATGGCTTCAGTGGCCTATCAGAGAATGTTGCTAAGCCCTTTATTATCCCCAAAATTTGAATAAGTTTGTGTAGGATACATGAAAGCCTTTTGAAAAGAAGGAATAAGACCTAAATAATTATGTTTTAGTCAATTTTGTTACAAGTTGAAAGACTAGCAATGACATCTGTTAAAGCTGTTCAAAATTCTGTAAAGATTACAACTTCTGACAAGACAGCAGCTCATCCAGGTAGTAAGCAAATAAGACCAAATGCCTCCCCCACATACTGCTGACCACACAGTAATTATATTACAAGTCTACACGTTAAAATTATCTGTACCTCTGTACATAATTTCAACAAAAATATAGCCTATATATATATATATATATATGTATACTTTGCCTTCTTATGCTCATGTAATGATATTTATAAAATAGTCAAGTAATCTTAGAGAGAAAACTGTAGTTATGTTGAGAGCAAGACTGGTTAAGATATAAAAGTGTTCCCAACAGTTAAATCACATTAATTCAGAAAAAGTTTTCTCTTTCCATCATAAACTACTGAAATTTCTTCCCTGTTCAGCAGCTCAGTGAATCTGAATTACCACTGCTTACATACTATGTTGAATGTTTCTTCTGAAAAAAATTACTACATAAGCCTCAAACAAAACTGAGGACACCAGGACCAAATTAGCTGCTGTGGTAGAGACTGTTCAAGGCAGAAAAGCCAAGAGCATCTGTTACTGTCACAGCAATTCTATTTGTTCAAGTTTCAGACATAATTGAATAGTTTATGAATGCTCAGAAAATTCCATGTGTCATTTCCCTGATGTTGAGGGGTTGGTGAAAAAAATGTAAAAAAATTGCAAAGAACAACCCTACAATGTTCAGCTGTAGGAGTTTCCTCAAGTGAAGTAAGATGACAAAATAATTTAATCGATCAGGACAACATACTCTCCCAGAACTATTTAAAGTTAGAATTACCAGAAATTCTAGTCTGTATTGTCAAAAAATAGATGTTCATATAAACAAATTGGAAAAATATCACTTTATAAGATCAGATGGAAAAGCCTATGACCATAATTCTTGTTTTTACAGATTTATTATGCAAACCCTTCATATATTAAGACCATCCAATGATGGAAGTAATTAAAAGCACTAGTTAATTTCAATTAAAACTTCATACCACATCCTATTGTCTTGGTTACTAGTGATGTAGCTTTTCTCCTTATATAATATCACTTCTCTTTAAAAAATTCCAGATTGTGTTAAGGGTTTTTAGTGTAAACCACAGTTTTCATTAGTAAAGATTTTAATGCTAAGGATCTCAGATTATCTCTTATTTTTCCTTTTTTTCTAATACAGTAAAATCTATGAGCCATCATGATACTCTGCCAAATTGTTCTGGACAAAAATACCTTGTTGAAGATAAGTAAAATTGAAATGTCAGTAGTTTACTCTGTTAGTAGTTTTGACCTAAACTTCAAATCCCAGAAGAAAAATGAAAGTAATATCAGATTTCCTGAAATCTAAGTCTATACATAATCCTGTGGCTATGAGGAGATAACCTAAGGAGAATAGGATTACAGGACCCTCTATTTCAAGGAAAAAACCTAAAACAAACCACATACATTTAAAGTCATACTGGTATGAAGTGTAGGTTATCCAAATTGCTCAAGAAATTCTCTTCATCTCTGCAGATAATTTAGCACTTAAAAAGAGAGTAACAATTTTATAGGTATTAGTACTTCTCTGTAAAATAGGACTGAAAAGCACTTTATTGTTAATTTGTTGTTCAATACTAGAATTCAGTAACAAGTAGAGGAAAGGTTGTTAATATCAAGAACACTGTTTTAAAGTGACCCAAATTACTCCAAGGAAGTTATTGTTCATTAATATATTACAAAAAAATAAGAATTTAAAATAAAATTATTAGCCACTGGAACTAAAGCCTTAGTCAGCAGGAGCTTAATTTCTAGGCACCCTCTTACTTAGATATTCCAGGCACACAGTTTGAGGTATTTTTGCCTGCTTGAGCAATCTTTGACAGGTAAGCATGTCATGCACTGTCTGAAATGGAAGACAAGAATGGATGTTTTCCTGGAAATACTCATCCAACTTGCTGGTTTTGTCTCTGGCTTGGGCCACAATGCAGCACCTTATTGCCATGGAGAACAAAAGGTCTGTCCTGTCCTTGGGAATTCTACACAGTATCTATTTGTAAAGCTCTCAAACCCAACTGAACACAAGTTTTCGTGCTCTGAAAGAGAAAATTCTCCATTATCAACCCTACTCAAAGAACCGACTGGATTTCCCCCCCAAATTAAGGGAGTTGTCTTTAATTTACAGCATTGCATGCTACAGCACATGAAAATCTGAAGAGAGAACTAATTCAAGAAATACAGAAAAGCAAATGTGATCAAAATTTTGTTCAGAAGCAGATTGCAATTAAAAAAAGAAATTTTACCTTTACTCATGATATAACATTTGCAAGCAAACATCACTTCTCAAAATTCGTGTGTGCAACTAACATGCATTGATGTTAAAATCAATAATCTATTTCATTATCTTTACACCAATCATAAAATACCAAGGCATGTGGAAAGGGGCTTTATTTTTAGGTTAAAGTATGTGCATCAAAAGCATTTCTGTTTCCCAAGCACAGTGTCAAACGCTGGGAAACACCACAAAGTGACGCTGCTCCAGTTGACTAAGGCAGGGGCATCCCACTGATTTCCAGAATTTCTGGGCCACAGCAAGAATGAGGCAGAGAGTCCATTTTAAAAAGCATGCAACTGTGTAATTTAAGTGTCCATTGTAATGCTTATGTGCAAAATGGCAAAATTAAGTTTGAAGGGTGTTAAGTACCTTTTAAATGCCCTACCATATGGTAAATCAAAATGGTCATGCAAAACCAAAGGCTCCCCTCAGATTTCTGAGGATTTTCACTAATCTTCTTGGGTTATGGAATTATGAATATGCCACTACAGTATAATGACTGCAATTAGTGTTAGCAAGAAACAAAATTATGACTGATAGAACACTGTAATTGTCTGGATATTATATACTGGGTTTACTCCAACAGTCCTTGCTCATGTAGGAGTCCCAATAAAGATCTATCAGATGAAAAGACAGAAAATTTAACATTCATCTCAGTAGTATGAGTGTCTTTAAAATCCACACAGGTTCTCTTTATACACAGTGTAGAACAACTACAGGCTTACAGAAGCTACCAAAATTCAATATCTAGAAATACAGCACCTAAAACAAAGGAAAAGAAGAATAGTATATGCTCCCAGAGTGATTCAAATTTCAGACTAAAGACATATATAGATCATATTAATTTTTTTTTCCCAGAGGAAACTTGGTTGTACATTGAAACAGAGAAAAAAAATGTCTCATTCATAGCTACACATTTTCAAAATCTAGAATTCAATGAAATGGATATCCTGAAATCTTGAGATAATGTATTTGCATCATACAAGTTTTCGAAAGAGATATTTCAACAAAGCTCAAAGAAAAGTAAGTACAATGATGACCTAAGTTAGTTTCTTAAGGCTTGGGGGCTTTTTGCTGTTTTTAATAAGCATTCAATATTGAAAAGAAAAATAAAGAATAAAAGGGACACTACCCAGATAAATAATAACTGTAATTGCAGAGTAGCTACATTTATCAGTGGCACTGATTTCAGTAAGTGAAAAGTAGCAAGCAAGATAAAAAAGTGGTTTTGTGTCAAAAGGTTTATGTCAGAACCACAAATGACATTTAAATACAACAGACATTGCCCTAAAAAGGATGGTTTCTACAGAGACATTAATAATAAAACAGCCATAAAATAAACATTGCATTAAAAAATTAAAATCTATTTATAATTCTATATCATTTTAAAAAATAAAAATTGTATCAAACATAATAGTTTTTCAAGAGTGCACACAGGTAGAATTTGTGGATTTTTAATTAGCTTATTTATTGTTAATGCTTTTAGTAAGTGTTGTAGTTTCTGTGCCAGCATGTATTTTTGACAGCTGACAAGTATAACATCATCCCAATCCTACATTTTGGTTTTATCTTATCAGAAGAGTTTGTGTACATGATTTTCTGCAATAAGAACTGGTATTTGAAGAAAATATGTATGCTGCCACACATACTAAAGAAAAAACTATAACCAGCAGGCACATTGATCAAGAAGGAATTGAGATATATGTGCACAGAAAAAAAAAATTTCTTGCTGATTTCCCCTTTGTTGTATTTTAAAGAATGGAAGAACAAAAAAAGGCCCAATTCTCAGGCTAAAGGTATTATGCAAGGATATATTTGAATTCAGGTTTCTGATCCTACAAACCTACTGACAGACATTGAGGTCAAATAGGCTGCTTTTGAACCTTGCAGTCGAGAGTAAGGCCCATCCTACAGCAATCCCGTTCCATGATAGGCCTTTAAAGAGAACCCCACAGAGCTGGTGACCTACATGCCAACAAGAAACAAGTTAATCCACCTTATGACAGAACAGCAAAACCTACAAAAGCTTTAAATTGAACTATAAAGCACAAGATTTCTTTTTCACTTTCAAGGGCAAACTTTCTGGTAACTGACTGTAACAAGCAAGTTCCCTGGCGAGCAGGTTATTCCAAACTTGTCCATCAGTCCACCCTTTTGATGTCACCATCTGTCACGCTAGTTCAGCACTGTTGTGTGCCTGAGCTACCCTGGTGATCACCACATTCAGTGGCTAAACAAATTACGTCTGTAGTTTGGATTATATTCAGTCAGTATCACTCAATTTTATGGTGCAAATACTAATTGAAAGAGATATTTTAAGAAAAACATGAAGACAAAATTGTGTGCTTTGGTGTGCAGTGCACATGAATTGCAAGCACCCAGGGTCACATGTCAACCACACTGAATATTTGTTTGTTGTTGTTTTAATGAGGATAAACTGGGGACAAAGTTTGGTGGGTTGGGAGATTTAGTTCACGTGTTTTGGTTGAATCAGCCAACAGGCTTGATTCTTCCCATTTATTGAGCACTCACTGGAACAGACAATTCTGTAAAAGTCTTTCAAGGCAGTAAACAGAGCAAGTTAGATCAGTCTTGTTTTCAAGTATTGTATCTGATGATAAAATACCAATTCACCCTCACTGCTATCTAGTACTTCCTGTTAAATGCTCACGTAGTGTTAAGTCTTACTATGAAACCTGTTGGACTTTGGACAGATATCCAAGAGAAATTTTTAGTTGTGAAGAATTCAGTGGGAAAAAAAAAAAAGAAAAAAAAAAAAAAGAAAAAAGACATTAAAACATGTTAACATTTGCTAGCAAAACCAGCATGCAAGCACAAAACCAGTGGTAACAGTAGCTCTGGAGGGTTGCATATGGTAAAATTCAGACTTCTCAGAAGTCCTAGAAAATTCTTGTGATCAAGTATTATACAACTGATACAGAGGACAGAAAGCACATGGAAAATAAATATATTTTTCCATCAATGTTGTAAACAATTGACATAAAGGGACGTGGATCAAAGTTCCCTTAGTTCCTAAGACTCCACCAGACCATTAGATAACTCCTTTCAGGTGAGAGAAAGTTCCAGCTTGGGAAGTAAGTATAAGATTTTATTCTTACACCAACAGGTAAAAAAATAAAGCTAGTGGTTAAGGACTAATAAAGGATTTTTTGACACATCTAATTAAAATTAAAATAGACAATCTTAACAATTGTGTCTATTTACACAAATAATTAAACTGCCTCTCTCTTCTACACCTGTTCAGGATCTTCCTAGCCCAATATTCTGACTGTATGATACCTCTCTCCTTCCACTTCTTGTTCTGCCTTTATTTTATTTAACAGACTTACTTATCTTTATTTCAAAGACATTTCTGGTTTACCAGCAAAGAAAAGTCAACAGGGAAAGTCTAGATAACTTGCTGCCAGAGCAGAGATAGCAAGAGGCCACTATCTGCAGAATCAGTCACTACAGCTGCCTATCTCTCTAGCAGTTCCCAGGCAAAGAGGAGTTATATCAGCTCCTGTGCATCTTTTAGGAAATGTATACAGAGGGGAATAAAGCAGCATTGGTTAGAGACGGGTAAATCAGTGGTCTTGGAACGAGTTCTTAAAATGTATCTGAGGAGGCAGATAAGAAAGAACTAATATGGAAGAGGAATTCAAGGGGCTGGTGTTTGCCCTAGGTACAATGCAATAACTCCAAATTCATAATTAAGGCATGTATATTCATTCTAATCCTGTTTAAGAAGGGCTGTTTTAAGTCAGAGATAAGCACACTGCAACAACAATAAAGTCAGCTCAGTGACCTTAAACCCTACTGTGACTTGCAAATGTTCTGACTCCTGTGGATGCACATCCTTCGTGAAACCACTTACTCTGTCACTCATGACAGGGTAACTATTCTGTCTATAGCTACAGTCTGCTGAAACAAAACTCTTAAATGAATTCACTTTTCTGATGAAGCATCATGGAGGGCACCTTGAACTTAATGGCAGTTTGGTTGTGCTTGCGAAGTGTGAAGAAAGTGCAAGTCTCTGAGCTAATATAGCTCCAAGATTAATTTCTAGCCTTAATGATTTTGCAGAACAGCCTTTTGAAATCATTGTGATCATACCAATTAGCTATAAAGTCCTTGTAACAATGTGCCCCCTCTTTCACAAAATACTTCTCAAGTTGCAATGAGATCTTTTATTAATGTGTATTTTGGTAAGTATATCAATAAAGTCTTTGTTAATAGCATACTTGTGTGAATTTTACCAGAGTACAGCAATTCCGAGAGACTAAATTTAACAGCAGTACAGTGTCTAAGGATCTGAAACATCATCCAAAATAAAAAGAAAGTGCTGAACTATTCAAATACATATCCTTTACCTGATTATTTTCTGGTATAGAGGGCTAAAAAATAGATTCTGCACATATTTAGCTTTAAGGAAAGCTACATAAGATGCAGAAAAAATAGAAATGGACTATTAAAAAAAGTAAAAATGAACAGAGATATATAGCAACACTTGAAGTGACAGGGAATGTAGAGAGCTGCTGTATACATTGTTGCAAGTATGAATTTATTTTCATATTTTAGAATATACAGTTGTATTCTAGAATAAAAGCACTTGATATGACACTTTTCACTTTTAGATAAAAACTGAGCAGTTTGGAGGTTTTTACCTTGGTTTTGCTACATTAAAAGGCTTCTCTTGCTCCTACAGTGCATAAAGGTCAGTAACATAAATGCTTTTTTGTGTACACACGCAACCACAGTAAATGAAACACAGCATCTGGACATATTTAATTCAGAAATCACTGAACCAAAGGAATCTGCAATCAAAGCCAAGAGAACAGGCAACAGTAACTGTCATGGTCTGACGGGGATAGCATCAACAACATACACTGCACTACCCCTAAGGCACGCTTAGACAAGGACAAAATCCTAACAGCTTCTGGTAGGGGACACTCTGGGCACAGCGAGGTCCTCAGACCCAGTTTGGCAAAGCTGGTAGCCACAGAGCTGACAACTTCCCATAAATGATGGCTCTTGTGTCAGAGGCTGTGCTGGGGAGAGTCCAGAGCAGGACTGGTAGCTCCCCCCACAGAGCTGTGGCACACAGCGACCTCGGGAGTGCCTGGATCCAGCTGTTAATGGGTTCTTTAGGATCAGAACACAATACTCACTTGGGCAGAGAAAAACCTAAAAAGGTTCAACAAGGCATGTGTAGTGTCCTGCACTCAGGGAGGAATGACCTCAAGTACCAGAACAGGCTGGGACTGACCTGCTAGAGAGCAGCTCTGCTGAGGAGGACACAGGAGTCTTGATGGGTGACAGGTTGATCATGAGCCAGAATCCTAAAATATAACCTAAGGTTAAAAAAAAAAATTTAAAAAAAGGGAAAGTATAAAGTATTCTTCTATTGCCATGCATTTGGAAAGGTCTATGTAGCATGTATGTGACTCTACATAAACACACACACACACACACACACACATATATATATATATATATATATATTTGAATCTGTTATAAATCTTAAATGTATGATTCACAACAGTTACTTTTCTGAACTACATCTGCTTTCAAGACTGAATTAGTGAAACGTGGAAAAAGGTCAATCTGAAATAATCCTTGCCATAATACTACAATACACAGAATACAGTAACTATTTACTGTGCAGAGCATGTGTCTGGCTGAGATAGAGTTAATTTTCTTCAGAACAGGTGGTGTGATGGTGTGTTTTGGATTTGTGGCCAAACAGTGCTGATCACACATTAATGTTGTAGCTGAAATATGTTTGCACAGCACTAAGTCCCTCCTGTTTCTCACTCAACACCTCCAGTGAATACATCAGGGGGTGCACAAGAGGCTGGGAGGGGATGCAACCAGGAAGATTACTTGAATTAACTGAGGAAATAAAATGTCATGATCAGTGAAAGGAGGGGAAAATAAAGGGATTTAGGCAGGTTAGCCATCTTTTGCTCAGAAATTGGCTGGACATAAGTCTATTTATGGGAGGTGATGGCAATTATATTTGCATCATTTTCATTTTATTTTTGTGTTCTCTTCTATTTTTCCTTCACTTATTAATCCATTTTATCTTGATCCACAAGTTTTCTTGCTTTTACTCTTCCTTTTCTCTGCCCCATCCAGATAGGCAGGAGGAGGGACAGAGCAGCTCTGTGGTACTTAGGTGTCTACTAGGATTAACCCACAGCAACAGACTTATTAAAACTGATTTTATTTTGCAACTAGTGAAATCATCAAAATTATTATGCTCCCTGGATTAACCAATGTAACACATCTAAATTCCTCTTTATTTTCTGCTGTAAAGTTGAGGTCTACAAAAGATTCTTTTCTGTTGAATTTTCATTAAATATTTCTTTTTTCTTTTAAACCCTCTAACAATCTAATTTTTGAAAGAAACTCATAGAATGGTTAGAGCTAGAAGGGACCTTAAATATCATCTAATTCCAACCTCTCTTATTTCCACCTTCTTCCTCTAAGGCTGTGAAAGGCTTTTTTTTTTTTT